>JAQOWZ010000014.1:21815000-22415000 GCA_035578165.1 Stenolophus ochropezus
CGATGTATATCCGAATTGCGCTGGTACCATCTTGCGTTAACAATATTTCGTAACACCTTATTCTGGAACCGCTGCACTCTGTTTATGTGACATTGTTTGGCACAACCCCATAATTCAATACCGTAGGTCCAGATTGGTTTCAGGATTTGTTTATAGACTAACAATTTTGTTTGAATGGGTAGACATGAATTTCTTCCTATCAGTCAGTAAAGTTTCCTATATTTTAGATTTAGTTCTTCAATTTTCTTATTAATATGTGCATTCCAATTTAGTTTCTCTTCCAATGTCAAGCCCAGGTACTTAACAGTGTTCGACAGTGGAATAACCTTATCATTAATTGACACTGTTAGTCGGTTTATTAATTTGCGATTGGTAAAGTTGATATGCACAGATTTTGCTTCATTTAACTTTATTTTCCATGTTTCCATCCACTTAGTTATTTTGTTTGTTGCCTCTTGTAATTTTACTGTAGTTTCTTCTATTGTGGTTCCTACTGCAAGTATAGCTGTATCATCAGCAAACGTCGCTATTATTACATCACTTGCATTTGGTAGTTCGCATGTGTATAGGAGATAAAGAATTGGCCCAAGGACACTGCCTTGTGGGACGCCAGCTTGGATATCTCTGAGATTTGTATATGATTCTTCTTGTTTTACTCTAAAAGTTCTGTTGGTGATATATGAATCGATTAGGTCAACAAAGTTTTTAGGAAGTAGTTTACTTAATTTGTGGATGAGTGCAGGATGCCACACTTTATCAAAAGCCTGTGACACGTCGAGAAACACGGCCGAACAAATTTTTTTTTCTTCTAGAGCTTTCTCTATGACGTCTGTAATCCTGTGAACTTGGTCGATGGTGGAGTGTTTTGCCCTGAAACCAAACTGATAATCTGGTATAATTCTACTTTCTACGATTATTGGTCTTAATCTTTTTAGAAGGAGTTTCTCAAACAATTTATATATTATTGGTAGCAGAGATATTGGCCTATAGGACTTAACGTCATTTGCTGGTTTACCTGGTTTAGGTAGCATTATGATTTCAGCTACTTTCCATATACTAGGAACATGCTTTAACCTGATAGCTGCATTGTATAGATAGGTTAATTTAATTATTCCTTTTTTTGGCAGTTGTTTAAGAATTTCTCCTGTAATTAGGTCAAATCCGGGGGCCTTTTTTTTGCGCTGACATTATTTTTGATTTCATTTGCAACCTCTTTCAGAGTGACAAATGCAATGTTCATATCCTCATCAATTTCTTCTCGTTGTAATACTACTTCAGTGTCTATTTGGTTTGGTTTAAATGTATTTTGTAGGTGTTTAGCAAAAGTGTTGGCTTTTTGGTCATTATTCCTGGCCCATGTTCCATCCTCATCTCTTATGGGTGAGGTTTGCGCGATTGGTCTTTTTAGGTTTTTAGTAGCTTTCCATAAGGAGTATTCAGTATCTTTGGTACTGGTTAATTCACTAAAGTATTTGTTAAGAGATTTTTCTTTGGTTTTGATAATTTCCCTTTTCAGTTGTTGCGAGAGCCTGTTAAATATTGTTTTATTTCTTGGATCACGTGTCTGCTGCCATTTTCTTCTTGCTTTTCTTTTCTCAGCAATTAGTTCTCTTATTTCAAGAGGATAATTTTGTACAATTTTTTTCCTGATACATTCCCTAGTATTGTTCCATGCAGCATGCTGTATACTTTTCATAAATTAGCTAAAATATGATGAAGGAATATAAAATTCGGGCGCCCAAGCAAATATTTATATGATTTTTTACAAAAATTAAAACAGATATTACCTATTCTTGAAATGGATATTTTTGTTAAAACATTCATATGCATGCTTTAGGGTCTATACTATGGATAATTTTAGCATTGGACATATAAAAGTGATCAAAACGTGGCACCAGTCAGATAATAAACATTCAATTTTCCGGTGTCACTTTAATGAATACGTTGTATTTTGTAAGCTACATGGGCTGGATTCTAGAATACCTACCACACTTGAAATAGCAATTTTCTTTATGCAATGTTTTCTTTTGCTAGATGGGCTGGATTCTAGAATACCTACCACACATGAAATAGCAATTTTCTTATTGCAATGTTGTCTTTTAGCTAAAATATAATGAAAAATTATGAAATACGGGCGCGGAAGCAAAAATTTATATGTTTTTTTACAAAAATAAGGTCAGATTTTACCTATTATTGAAATGGTTGTTTTTGTTAAAACATTCATATTCATGCTTTAGGATCTATACTATGGATAATTTTAGCATTGGACATGCAAAAGTGACCAAAACGAGGTACCAATCAGATAAAAAACATTCAATTTTTGGGTATCATTTTAATGAATACGTTGTATATTGTAAGCTACATGGGCTGGATTCTAGAATATCTACCACACTAGAAAGAGCAATTTTCTTGTTGCAATGTTTTCTTTTAGCTAAAATATGATGAAGAATTATAAAATTTAGGCGCGGAAGCAACTATTTATATGGTTTTTTACAAAAATAAAGTCAGATTTCACTTATTTTTTATGAATAAATTGTATATTGTAAGCTACTTGGGCTGGATTCTAGAATACCTACCACACTTGAAATAGCAATTTTCTTATTGCAATGTTATCTTTTAGCTAAAATATGATGAAGAATTATAAAATACGGGCGCGGAAGCAAAAAGTCAAATTTTTCCTATTCTTGAAATGGATATTTTAGTTAAAACATTTATATTCATGCTTTAGGATCTAACCTATGGATGGTTTTAAGCATTCGACATGGAAAAGTGACCAAAACGTGGTACCAGTCAGATAATAAACATTCAATTTTCGGGTGTCATTTTAATGAATACGTTTTATATTGTAAGCTACATGGGCTGAATTCTAGAATACCTACCACATTTGAAACAGCAATTTTCTTTTTGCAATGTTTTCTTTTAGCCAAAATATGATGAAGAATTATAAAATTCATCCGCGGAAGCAAATATTTATATGACTTTTTACAAAAATAATGTCGGATTTTACCTATTCTTGAAATGGATATTTTTGTTAAAACATTCATATTCATGCTTTAGGATCTATACTATGGATGGTTTTAAGCATTGGACATGCAAAAGTGACCAAAACGTGGTACTAATCAGATAATAAACATTACATTTTCGGGTGTCATTTTAATTTTGAATACGTTGTATATTGTAAGCTACATGGGCTGTATTCTAGAATACCTACCACACTTGAAATAAGATTTTTCATGATGCAATGTTTTCTTTTATCTAAAATATGATGAAGAATTACAAAATTCGGGCGCGGAAGAAAACATTTATATGATTTTTTACAAAAATGAAGTCAGATTTTACCTATTCTTGATGAATAAGTTTTATATTGTAAGCTACATGGGCTGGATTCTAGAATACCTACCACACTTGAAATGGCAATTTTCTTGTTGCAATGTTTTCTTTTAGATAAAATATGATACAAAATTATAAAATTCAGGCGCGGAAGCAAATATTTATATGATTTTTTACAAATATAAAGTCAGATTTTACCTACTCTTGAAATGGATTTTGTTGTTAAAACATTAATATTCATGCTTTAAGATCTATACTATGGATTTTTTTAAGCATTGGACATGCAAAAGTGACCAAAACGTGTTACCAATCCGAAAATTTTCGAGTGTTATTTTAATGAATACGTTGTATATTGTAAGCAACATGGGCTGGATTCTAGAATACCTACCACTCTTGAAATAGCAATTTTCTTGTTGCAATATTTTCTTTTAGCTAAAATATGATAAAAAATTATAAAATTCAGCCGCGGAAGCAAATATTTATATGATTTTTTACAAAAATGAAGTCAGATTTTACCTATTCTTGAAATGGATATTTTTGTTAAAACATTCGTATTCATACTTTAGGATCTACACTAAGGATGGTTTTAAGCATTGGACATGCAAAAGTGACCAAAACGTGATACCAATCAGATAATAAACATTTAAATTTCGGGTGTTATTTAAATGAATACGTTGCATAATGTAAGCTACATGGCCTGGATTTTCTTTTAGCTAATTTTGTTTATTCTGCGGGAAAGTGAGTTTTTAAAAAGAATTAAAATTACAACGGGTCTAATCTACGTTCTTTATTAGTATTAGAAGTACAAAAGACAAGATACATGACATGTACAGGCTGTTTTATAATGTACGTTATCTCTACAAGGAGATTTCATGTTCATGTTGATAGTCGGCAGATTGTGTTTCTTAACTCCTCCGGCCTTAGATGAGAACTATGGGGTTTTAGCCACAAAGTTCGATGAAAATGACATATTTGGCAACATTATTTATTTTCTTTTCATTGCAAATTTCAACTTTATTTTTGTCTAAAAGTTTAGTTATTTTGAATGGTCCTAAAAATTTCAATGACTTTTTACTTCTATTTAAAGGATTTTGTTTATAAACGGTTTGCCCTATTTTAAAAGCGTAATTTGTATCACCGTGGGTGTTATATTTCGTTAATATCTTCTTTTTAACGGAATGTAGTTTATCAGAGACTTCTTGATAAACATGTTTTAATTTGTCTTAATGATTCTGAATATAGTCGTTGTAAAAGGAATTGGGAAGGAATATTTCGTTTGGATTTCTAGAATTTGTGTGTCCGAATGCTAATTCAAAGGGGGTGTAATTTGTAGCGCTGTGAATGGAGTTATTGTAACCAATTATTGCATATTGCATTTGATCAGTGTTATCGTCCGGATACATTTCTTTTAGAATTCTTAGATGTTCAATTATTGTTGAATGAAATCGTTCTATAATGGAATTTGATTCGTGATGTAAAGGGATGATAAAATGGACATTAATTTTATGCAATTTTAAAAGTTCTTTGGTAGTGTTATTATTGAACTCTTTACCGTTATCCAAAATTAAATTTTCGGGTATGCCAAATGAAGCAAAATATTTTATTAAGGCATTACTAGTATGAAGAGCAGTATTTCCTTCTATGAATATAGCTTGTGCGACTTTTGTAAAGGCATCTACAAGAGTAAGATAATTTTTATTATCAACCATAAAGATATCTACGTGTATTATCTGAAAAGGTCGTGAGGCTGTTTCAGTAAGCATGAGCGGGACATATGGTTTTTTCCTAGCATATTTTGTTCTTTGACAAATTTCACATGCGTTTATAAAATTTGTTATTGTTGTTTTCATATGTTTCCAATATTAATTTCTTTTAAGATATTCGAAAGTTTCATTAATGCCTCTATGGTTAGTACTACCTTCGTGATGATTTTTATAAGCAAAATTTGTTCTTCTTTGTCAGTTACGGTGTTAATAATTTTAGTGCATTTAATTAATTTCGGACCTTTCATTGAAAATTTATCTAAATAGACTTTTGAGAAATCGCGGAAAAGTTTGTCAGTGTGAAAATAAAGATGATAAATATTTTTTGAGTCGGTATAGTCTCTTAAGAATTCAAATATAAATTGGTGATTATTTTGTTCCGGTAATTTGATTTTAATAATTTTTTGATGTTCGTAATTGTTATGTGTAATAGAAGGTTTGTTATATATATATATGAGGAAAAACGTGAATCTGATTTGTTTTATTGTTTATAATTTCGTCTAATATTGTTATGCCGGTGTTTGTATTGTCATTCTCAGTGGAGTGTTGTGTAATAGATTCAGAGTCTGTGTCTACGCCTATGTTTTCGTTATCAATGTTTTGTTGGGAATTAGTATATGTAGTGTTTGGGGGTTTAATTTGGATGTTGGATAAGATTTTGATTTTTGGTTTAGTCGGTTTACTAGTGGAAGGTTGGAGATGTAATTCATTTTTATCGGGTGTAAAATTTTCAGCAATGTTTCTAAAATATTCGATAATGTCGTTATTAATTTCGCCGGGATTATTAATTATGGATTCTGTTTCAATGGCATTTAATTTTATTCTAGAAAGACAATCTGCGTTGGTGTTAAATTTTCCTTTTTTGTATTGTATGTCATAGTCGTATTCTTCTAATTTTAGTCGCCATCTAACAAGTTTAGAATTTGGTTCTTTAATATTAAATAACCAAGTAAGAGGTCGGTGGTCAGTCATTATTGTGACCTTTCTATTATAAAGATACGGACGGAAATGCTTACAAGCCCAAACTATCGCTAGTAGTTATTTTTCGATAGCGGAGTAGCGTGTCTCAGTATCATTCAAAGTTCTAGATGCGTAAGCTATAGGTTTGTCACGTGAAATTTCGCCTTGCGAAAGAACGACACCTATCGCGAAATCGCTAGCGTCTGTCGTTAGTACAAAAGGTTTGTCAAAATCAGGGTATTGTAATATGGGATCGTTTGTAAGTAGTTCTTTACATGTATTGAAACTGTCTATGAATTCTTTGTCGTGAATAATTTTGGCGTCTTTTTTCAAACATTTGGTCATGGGTTTTGTTATTTTTGCAAAGTCTTTGATGAAACGTCTATAGTAACCTAGTAATCCTAAAAAGCTTTTAATTTCTTTTGGTGTTCGAGGTATGGGGAAATTTTTGATTGCCGAAATTTTATCTAGGTTAGGTTTTACACCATCGGAGGTAATTACATGTCCTAAATATTGAACGGTTTTTTGAAGAAATTTGCTTTAGTCAAGTTGAATTTTGAAGTTACATCGAGATATACTAAACATGTCTCGTGCTGAAGGCCGCGAAGAACATTGTCCATAACTCGTTGAAAGGTTGATGGGGCGTTTTTTAACCCGAATGGCATGCGTTTAAATTCATAATGCCCGCCTTCTACAGAAAATGCAGTTTTTTGAATATCATTAGGATCTACTTCTATCTGATGGAAGCCGCTAGCTAGGTCTAAAGTCGAAAAGTAGGTTGCTTTGCCAAGTTTTTCTAGTATGTAAGAAATGTTTGGTAATGGGTACTTGTCGTCAATGGTTTGTTCGTTCAATTTCCGGTAGTCTATAACTACGCGCCACTTCTTCTTACCAGAAGCGTCGAGTTTTTTCGGGACTATCCAGATAGGACTGGACTAAGGGGATACGCTGTCTTGTATTATACCTTGCTCAAGCATTTTATTAATTTGAGACTTGACTTCGTTTTTATGAATTTCGGGGAATCGATATGATTTTACATGAATTGGTCTATCGTCAATTTAATTTTGTGGGTTATTTCGTTCGAAAAACTCAAAGGTGTTTTCTCGCAATAAAATATATCTCTATATTCGAAACATAATTTTCTAATTGCTTCTTTTTCTCCTTTATTACAATGATCTATTCTAATATTTTTCAAATTTTGTTTTAAAAGATTATCGTATTCTATATCGGGTTCTTCATCAATTTCTATTTTTTCAACAAAATTAATTTCGATAGGCTCTAAAGGTTCAATTTCTAACGGTTCTAATATGTTTAACTGAACAGGGTTCTCGTTAATATTTGTTAATGTAGTTATAGCAAAATTGTGTGAAACGTTTACAACTACTTTTGGCATTTATACACCATTTTCAAAATTAGTATGATTTAAAATTCCTATACCGTTTCTCATTTTAATAGGTAATTTTGCTACAAATGATGTTCGAGGTGGTACAATAATGGAATGTAAAAGGGCTGAATTATTATGGACTATTGTTTCGTTGTCGGGATTGAAAATTATGGGTATAACGGCGTATGGTGTTGTTAGTTGTTTATTTGTGACATTTACATTTGCGTTTAATTGTCTTAAAAGATCAATACCGATGAGGCCATCGTATTTGTTACTGAATTTAAACAAATAAAATAAAAAGCTTTGTTTGTACTTACATAAATATTTCTATTTTTATTCTTCTTAACCTAATGCCTATAGGTTTGGACGATTTTTGTTCCTCTCCCAGGTCTTCCTAGTCTAAGGTCTGGCTACGGCGATGCTGTCCTTCACCAGGTCTGGCTTTGGCGATGCTGTCCTCCACCAGGGCGTTGTATTTTCTTCTCTCTCAAGACTCGTCTCCCGATTTCGGCTGCTGGGCTCGTGTTAAACCGATATGCGCTCGATTTTCACTTCAGTACGAAATGTGATACTCGATTAACTGTTGAGACAGAAATTACCCGTTCGATACGAATAATTTCGAGTATCCTACCGACTGCGCCAATTTTGTTTGTTCTCCGGGAAAGTGAGTTATTAAAAAGAATTAAAATTACAACGGGTCTAATCTACGTTCTTTATTCGTGTTAGAAGTACAAAAGACAAGATAGATGACATGTACAGGCTGTTTTATAATGAACGTTATCTCTACAAGGAGGTTTCATGTTCATGTTGATAGTCGGCAGATTGTGTTACTTAACTAGCTAAAATATGATGAAGAATTATAAAATTTAGGCGCGGAAGCAAATATTTATATGATTTTTTACAAATAAAAAGTCAGATTTTAACTATTCTTGAAATGGATATTTTTACTAAAACATTAATATTCATACTTTAGGTTCTATACTATGGATAATTTTAGCATTGGACATGCATAAGTGACCAAAACGTGATACCAATCAGATAATAAATATTTAAATTTCGGGTGTCATTTTAATGAATATGTTGTATAATGTAAGCTACATGGGCTGGATTCTAGAATACCTACCACACTTAAAATAGCAATTTTCTTGTTGCAATGTTTTTTTTTAGATAAAATATGATGAAGATTTATAAATTTCGGGCGCGGAAGCAAATATTTATATGATTTTTTAAAAAATAAAGTCAGATTTTACCAATTCTTGAAATGGATATTTTTGTTAAAACATTCATATTCATGCTTTAGGATCTATACTATAGTTGGTTTTATGCATTGGACATGCAAAAGTGACCAAAACGTGGTACCAATCAGATAATAAACATTCTATTTTCGAGTGTCATTTTAATAAATACGTTGTATACTGTAAGCTATATGGGCTGGATTCTAGAATACCTACCACACTTGAAATAGCAATTTTCTTGTTGCAATGTTTTCTTTTAGCTGAAATATAATGAAGAATTATAAAATTCGGGCGCGGAAGCAAATATTTATATGATTTTTTACAAAAATAAAGTCATATTTTACCTATTCTTGATGAATACGTTGTATATTGTAAGCTACATGGGCTGGATTCTAAAATACCTACCACACTTGAAATAGCAACTTTCTTAATGTATTGTTTTCTTTTAGCTAAAATATGATGAAGAATTATAAAATTCGGGCGCGGAAGCAAATATTTATACAATATTTTACAAAAATAAAGTCAGATTTTACATATACTTGAAATGTATATTTTAGGTAAAACATTCATATTCATGCTTTAGGATCTATACTATGGATGGTTTTAAGCATTAAACATGCAAAAGTAACTAAAACGTGGTACCAATCAGATAATAAACATTCAATTTTCGAGTGTCATTTTAATAAATACGTTGTATACTGTAAGCTATATGGGCTGGATTCTAGAATACCTACCACACTTGAAATAGCAATTTTCTTGTTGCAATGTTTTCTTTTAGCTGAAATATAATGAAGAATTATAAAATTCGGGCGCGGAAGCAAATATTTATATGATTTTTTACAAAAATAAAGTCATATTTTACCTATTCTTGATGAATACGATGTATATTGTAAGCTACATGGGCTGGATTCTAGATTAACTACCACACTTGAAATAGCAATTTTCTTGTTGCAATGTTTTCTTTTAGTTAAAATATGATGAAGAATTATAAAATTCGGGCGCGGAAGCAAATATTTATATGATTTTTTACAAAAATAAAGTCAGATTTTACCAATTCTTGAAATGGATATTTTTGTTAAAACATTCATATTCATGCTTTAGGATCTATACTATAGTTGGTTTTATGCATTGGACATGCAAAAGTGACCAAAACGTGGTACCAATCAGATAATAAACATTCAATTTTCGAGTGTCATTTTAATAAATACGTTGTATACTGTAAGCTATATGGGCTGGATTCTAGAATACCTACCACACTTGAAATAGCAATTTTCTTGTTGCGATGTTTTCTTTTAGCTGAAATATAATGAAGAATTATAAAATTCGGGCACGGAAGCAAATATTTATATGATTTTTTACAAAAATAAAGTCAGATTTTACATATTTTACCTATTCTTGATGAATACGTTGTATATTGTAAGCTACATGGGCTGGATTCTAAAATACCTACCACACTTGAAATAGCAACTTTCTTAATGTATTGTTTTCTTTTAGCTAAAATATGATGAAGAATTATAAAATTCGGGCGCGGAAGCAAATATTTATATAATATTTTACAAAAATAAAGTCAGATTTTACATATACTTGAAATGTATATTTTAGGTAAAACATTCATATTCATGCTTTAGGATCTATACTATGGATGGTTTTAAGCATTAAACATGCAAAAGTGACTAAAACGTGGTACCAGTCAGATAATAAACATTCAATTTTCGGGTGTCATTTTAATGAATACGATGTATATTGTAAGCTACATGGGCTGGATTCTAGATTAACTACCACACTTGAAATAGCAATTTTCTTGTTGCAATGTTTTCTTTTAGTTAAAATATGATGAAGAATTATAAAATTCGGGCGCGGAAGCAAATACTTATATGATTTTTTACAAAAATAAAGTCAGATTTTATCTATTCTTGAAATGGATATTTTTGGTAAAACATTCATATTCATGCTTTAGGATCTATACTATGGATGGTTTAAAGCATTGGACATGCAAAAGTGACCAAAACGTGGTACCCATCAGATAATAAACATTTAATTCTTGGGTGTCATTTTAATGAATATGTTGTATATTGTAAGCTACATGGGCTAGATTCTAGGATACCTACCACACTTGAAATAGTAATTTTCTTGTTGCAATGTTTTCTTTTAGCAAAAATATGATAAGGAATTATAAAATTCGGGTGCGGAAGCAAATATTGATCTAATTTTTTACAAAAATTAAGTCAGACTTTACCTATTCTTCAAATGGATATTTTTGTTAAAACATTCATATTCATGCTTTAGGTTCTATACTATGGATGGTTTTAAGCATTGGACATGCAAAAGTGACCAAAACGTGGTACCAGTCAGATAATATACATTAAATTTTCGGGTGTCATTTTAATGAATACGTTGTATATTGTGAGCTACATGGGCTGGATTCTAGAATACCTACCACACTTGAAATAGCAATTTTCTTGTTGCAATGTTTTCTTTTAGCTAAAATAAGATGCTGAATTATAAAATTCAGGCGCGGAAGCAAATATTTATATGATTTTTAACAAAAGTAAAGTCAGATTTTACCTATTCTTGATGAATACGTTGCATATTGTAAGCTACATGGGCTGGATTCTAGAATACCTACCACACTTGAAATAGCAATTTTCTTGTTGCAATGTTTTCTTTTAGCTAAAATATAATGCTGAATTATAAAATTCAGGCGCGGAAGTAAATATTTATATGATTTTTTACAAAAATTAAGTCAGATTTTACCTATACGTCAGTAGTAATGGGGGCGCTAGAGCGAGACTTTTCAATGTATAAGACAAAGACGTGTAAACCTGGCTAAATGGACATTCTGGGTATCCGAGAGAGCTGCAAGAGTAGAATGAAAATCGACAGAGATGGGTTGCCAGAGTTTGAACGAATCGCGTTTGTAATTTTGGCATGAGCTGATTGAATTTAGCGAATTAGAGTATAGTGTTAATTGAGCATGCGCGACTTAGTAATCATTTTACATAGGTGGCGCAGCGGGGATGTGTTTGATGGTGCCGGATGTATTTACGTATAGATATGTGTGTTTTGATATTATGGTAATGTGCAACGTGCATGTTGGTGTGCAGCATACTAGTATATTAGTAATAGAAATATATATAGTTGTAAGAAAATATCATGTTATTTAATTAAATTAAAAATAATAATATAGGTTTGTCGTCACTGGGATTTGAACCCCGGATCTCAGACTTTGTTAAGCGAGTCGGAGCGAGCGCGCTACCAACTAAGCCACTACTGCCCACATTCATTGTTCCTAGATAAAATATAAATAATCATACTTATTCTTTGTCATGGGCGCCGCGCCTGTCGGAGAATTTGTTGCTGTGATTTAGAATGTATTTTACGTAAATATGAGTATTCTGATATTATGTTAACGTGCATCGTGCATGTTGGTGTACCCATACTAGCATATTAGTTAATATATAATCTTATAGTTTATAGAAAATATAAAGATATGCTCTTGCTACCGATGAATGTCTTAAGAAAATAAATACAAACGCTGAGATCAACTCATGGGTTGAGTGTAGTAATTATTAAATAAACAAAGTTTTGATTGTCGCAAGCAGAGACGAACTGTTCACATTTCACTGTTTTGTGTTATCTGTATCATATACTTTTATAACTCTATGTTCATTTTTCTATTTTATTATTGAACAATTTAATGTTTCTAACTTAGTGATGTGTACTGTTTTTGTGTGTTTGGGCCTGTGTGTGGAATTAAAGCCAAAAAGAATACGAGAGGAGTTTTATGTGTATAAAGGTATGATTAATAAATTTAATTAGAATTAATACTTATGTAAAATATAATCGCTTTAATATTTGATTTGTTTATCTTCATATTACCTATAAAATATGTGAAAGGAAAAAATAAACTAAGGGACTAAAAATAGTAATCTTGTTTCATTGAACACAGTATACAATAATTAAATCTTAATAATATACGACAATGAATAAATATTTTATTTTGTAAATGAATAAGCTTATTTTACTATTGTTATACTCTAATACATATGATAATTACCATCGCAAATATATTTTATTACAAGTGTATTTAATAATATAGGTAATACAATAATAGGAATAAATATTTCGTATTTTAAATAAGTTTACATATTGATGAATATTAAAACTCTAATATATGTGATAAATACATTTAAAACATATTTAAATATATAATATATTTTAAACAATACTATGATATTTTTTGCCTCTTAAAATATCCAAAGGGTTCAGAAATACTGTCGTTAAATTTTCTTTTAAGATAAACAGGTTGATATGTTTTGGTCTGATCCACAGACAGTACGCTAAAATGCTTAGTTTGAATAATATTTCTGTATTGTAGTACTATAGGTTCAGTATATTCTGTAATCATTTTTACTAAATTATCAAAGTTAACTTTATTTTCGTTAATTACATTAATAGTTATACCTTTAATTTTGTATTCTGTTTTAATATTGTTTTTATTGCCACATACACAAACTTAAAAAGCGTAATGTTTTGGACCCCCAGATGCAAAAATATTTATATATGACCCTTTTCCATATTTATCTAGTTCGTTAGTCATATCACCCAGAAAATTTCCGTGTTCAGGCATATATTCATCAGGTTTTTGAGTATAAACAATACTGTCAGTATCGCAATATAGTGCCCGTGTTTCAAGTTTATCTAAGTATTTATATAAGTGAATTCTTGCTAGAGCAGTTGTATATGCCGCTATGAAAACATTTGTAGTAGGAGACATTTGTTTTTGATTGTCTTTCCAAGTAATGTACATAATTTCGTCATTGATAGGTATGGAAGATTGTACTTCATAATTTGGGTTGCAGAAATATGTTAATAATTCTTCATAAGTACAAATAATTTTAATGTGAGTTAAGTCATCCCTCATGCCAAAACGGCCCCATAAACTATTTAATTCCAATTTTGCAGTTGATCTTAAACCAGGATTATTTTGTATATTATTTTTACCTAAAAGGACTCCCTATCTTTTATAAAAATCTTGAATATATTTTTCATTTAATATTTCCTTATTCAAACATTCAGCAGGCCAGTCGCTAGCTTCTTGCTTAATTTTTAAAAAATTATTGACATACTCTGCAAATAATCTACCAGATTTTGAATTTGAATCATATTGTACAGTATCAAATTTCCAAACTTCATATATCTGAATAATTTTATAGCCTTTAGAAACAGCTAAGCGAACTTCGTCAACAACCCATGTAGAAGTCAGCTGTCTTTCGCTATCAATGTGTTTACAATCATAAATATTCAATGTCTCAACGCAAGTTCGACATAAAACAAACATACATTTTTTGTTTATTTTTAATGGTAATACCGGATGATAGAGATTTTGTGGCGGCAAAATTGTACATTTAATTAAACCCTCAAATGAATAAATATCTGGACAGTCGTCGCCTACATATATTTTGGGGTGACCAACATGATATTTTCCATATTTATTAATAAATGGATATAAACTACAGATATCAGAATAATAGATTTTTTCGTTTTTATTTTCATCTATTTTATAATAAGTTATCATTGTTTCAACTCTTCCTCCGTAAAAACTATCACATGGATTTAAGTGTTTTATTGTTATTATTTTATCAGTATTTAAAAATTGTTGCAAATTAATATTATTTTTACGAATTTTTTCAAATTGACAACTCCACATTTCTACTAATTCATATCCTGTACTTGTTAATATTTCTGTTTTTCTAATTTTTGATTCATATCTAAAATCATGGTATCATTTGCAGTTTTAAATAATAAATTATTACGATTATGTGGAAAACATAGCGGACAACCATGATACCAACAGCCATGATATTCAAATATTATTTTTTATTTTCTATTTCTGCGTAACCGTCCACTTTAAAACCAAATATACTGCGTTCATTATTATTATATGCTTGTCCAATTTTAATATTTCGTTCTTTCTCCACCCATAATAACCAAACAGTTGCTTCATATGAATATTTTTGTTGACACCGATAACCAGATGAAGGTAGAATAGCAATTGTATTTTCTTTTAAATAATTTTTTCTATACGAGTAAAGACATGCACTAGCTATAGTAATAGATCGTCTGAAAATATCAACGTTATTATTTTCAAAAAATAAATCTTTAAATTTTATACACGCTTCACGTATATTACGTTGAACATCATTTATACAATAATTTATTAATTCTTTCTTCATATTAAAAATATATTTTGACTGTTTGCTTGCATCATATCATTTATTAAATGTTAAAATTTCTTCGGAGTTCATAGTTTCCGTAGAATAATAGTGTTTTGGTGGTATGGATCCCACATAATCTAAATTTTCACTTCGAATAAAATAATAAGGGAAGTAACTTTTTTCCAAAACATAATCACATTTCAAGTTTAATGCAGCTGGCATTTTACTTAATTTCATAGGCAAAAAAATTGAACTATCTATAAAGTTTATGTTCTTTAAACGAATATTTAGTATTTTATTACCGCGAATTAATACGTCAGGTGTTAATTTTAAAGTATCTGCTATATATCTTAATAGAAAATGTCCATCATACGATCTTAGATTATGAGCAATAACAATAATCTCTTTGAGATTTTGTCGTGGTAACATTAGATATTCAAAAAAAATTTTTTATGGGATTTTCTATAAATATATGTTCACGCATACCACAAGTGTTACAAATTTTATTACTTACATTAATACTGGTATGCATGCAATTTGTACAACATTGTTGGGCTACACATAGGACAGGAACATGTTCGAATGAACTATTTTCTTTCTTCTTTTTAGACAAACTTGACAATTTATTATCGTCGATAAATGGTGTATTTTGTGAAGATTCCAAATCGAAAAAGACATAGAGCATATGGGCAGCCGTTTTTGAATCGTCAGTTGTAATAACTTTCATATAACATTGATGATTGGGTGGAAAATGTTGCTAACAAAAACAAAAATAAAAAATTATTTATTAAAATAAAGTATAGTAAAACTGAATTACTTACTTTACATACAGAACAAAATATTTCGAAGCATTCGTGCGGTGATGTCCTTTTATTTAAATTATAAGTTTTGGAACATTTTTTGCAATATGTGATAACTTCACACATTGATCTGTTTTTAGAGTAAGTATTAACCATTTTATGATTTTGAAAGCAAACTTGGCCATCAAATTGTCTGTTACATTCGTCACATGTTAAAAATACATTATTTTCATTTTCGCTGTGTGAACTATTACATTGTGAACATAAAAACGGACATTTATGAGTGCCCTTCATTTTATAACCTAAGTGACATTTACGACAATAATATGATAGATTAAATGCACCAGTTATACTGATTATCGGATTATAATGATTGTCAAAATATAAAATATCGATATATTTGTCTGTACGTACATCATGTCCTTCGAAAATAATTTCCCGACCTAGCCTATCATCTCCAAAGAGTGTAATTTTAAATTCTATTAAATTATTTTGAAACTCCTGTAATTCTTCAATTCCTGCACCATTTTCTAAATTTATGTTAAATTTTTGACATAATTCCGTGGCGTGTTGTTTTTGTAGTTTTTCATTTTCACTTATTTTTTAAACAGACTTTTGTTTTCTAAATATGCAATACTTAGAACAATAGCTCTAGTTAAACACAAATTATCGTTATTTTTTATGTGAATTATGGGTATTATGTACCCAGTAATTATAATAAATTTAAACACTTAATAAATGAAAATTGTAAATAAACTGTATGAAGATTTGAAAATATAATACAAAATAAATGTTTTTGTGCGTATAATTACAAATCTTATACTTACCTTATTCTTTTTAATCCTTGACCAATATTTAGTTATATCATCTGAAAAAGTAATGAAGTAAGTATAGCGGTTAAGTATATGCATATGCAAATAATACAATGATGTTCTTTTTTTAAAAAAAAATTATTTTACAACATATATATACATACAAGTATAACATATATACATATAAGTACAATATTATTAACATTAATTTTAGTTATATTATTAACATATATTTTTAACAATAACAATAAAAGAAAATATAGCTATTATATGTATAAATTAGAGTAAATCATCCTCGTATTTTCTAGTCAACCACGCTTGAAGTGTAAATACATTCCGAAGGGCACAAGATGGCAAAGAATTTCTTCTTGTTGAAAGTGTTTTATGAGAAAAACATGTAATATTTGAAGTATATTTGTTCTCCATTCGTAGTGACGGTGGCATTTCATCATATTCATGAACATTTTCACCCAAATTAATTATAGTACACATATTATTATTATTTTCCAGTAACTTTTCAATGAGTTTTCTTTTCGAATTTCCTTTCAAATATATCCTGCATTCACATGACAATATGTTCTTTATTATATTTTAAGCTGCATAGTAATCTATATATCTATCATTCCACGAAAGTCCGTGATAATTGCGTTCAAGCCAACATATTTGTTTTCGTAATGAAAAACTGACGTCACTCCAAAAACAAGGCGGTCGTACGTATAAGTGTTGTAACTGCGTATCATTTTTTGTTAAGATTGCCACTTCTTTCAAAATAAAGCGATCATTACTGAGTCCATATCCTTGGATATCAATAATAAACTCTTTCATTTTATAACACTTTCTTAGTGATTAAATAAACAATATGTGTAGTAGAGTTACTTGTGAACTGAGAATTATTTTCTTACAAAACTTGTTTAACAATATTCGTTAATGGGTTATATTCTACGAGACGGTCGTGCAATATTATGCAATATGCAGATGTGTTATTTGGAATTGGATTTTTTGATTCGAATTCCAATCGAATATCTACTGTTGCTGTTTTTATAGATTCGTTTTGTCTTGAACAGTCAATTACGAAAACTGGTGCTGTGTTTGAAATTCTTGAACTCCAAATAATGGTTCACCGTAACCACTTCGACCGTAATACGATGACTGAAATCTTTTATACATGTCATACATTAAGGCATATTTATTGTTGTCAATATCTAAATTCATATTGTCATAAGGAAAACATTCTGAATTTAAATACAGCTTTACATTAGTAATATTACAATGGTCAAACGAGGACGTATCTTTCTCCAATGAGTTTTTTCTATCAGTTTGAAATACTAGTAACAAATAACGTGGCTTTTCCATTTGGGCACTTGTTTTTACAGTCCATGTATGCTTCGTAGTATATGGTAGCATAGGAAACTCATATGTTGACCAACTCCGAAAATTTACGTGAACAGGTTTACCTTCTTCAACTATTTTCAACAAAGATAAACGTTCAGGATTGGCTACGTATACGTACGGTACTTGCCACTGGATTTTATTAAGTTTTACAGATATATTATTTACATTGTCTGCTTGTGTACACAGTAAAGCGTCATTATCAGACTTAGAACGCACCAGTATTAATTCTTGACGTGCATTCAAAATAATTTTGTTAAAATCTTCAGCGAATCCTAGTAACATTTTCAATGGTATACATACATTGAAATTTTCTTTGTAAAAAATTGCATGATTATCATTTTTTGTGTTCCAACCCGCGTTTTCCAAAGACAATACTTCATTTGGTGTGAATGACGTATATTTTTTTACAGTAGATGTTATGCCTAATGTTTTCGTGCGATCAATTTCGATTCCATTCAATTCGTAACGTATTTCTTCAAACAAGTAGACTATGCCATTGTTGATGAACTTAATTTCTGCCTGTGTACCTTGCTGACCAGCTTGAATTTTGCCTTCTATGTAGAGAAAACTGTGATGGTATTGTGTATATATCTTGCTGCTGAATTGGTATACGTATCTCGTCATTATTATTAAAAGTGGTTGTCACATATGGCTGGTGTGTATGCCACCACTGATAACATATCATCAGTGATGTATGTTGTTGCACTGTTCATGTTTTAACATATAGCCAAGAGCTCTCAGGATGTTTTGACTGTATGTTGTTAACTTCGGAACGGAAGAATCGGTTCTGATACTTTTTTGAGATGAGCATTTGTATTTATGAAAAATAGATTTTCCTCTTCTTCTTCTTTGTGAAATCACTAAAGGATAACGAACACGTAGTGAATTTTTATTTTGTTTCTTCTGTAATAACATGGTATTAAAGCTGTTTGATGTGTACTCTTACTGTGATGGCTTCTCCACGAAAATTGACCAAATTATTATCTTGGTCGAGTATTTTAAGTGTTATATTATCAATTGTATTTACTCGAAGTGGCAGATAGATTATATTGTTAGGATTTTTTATTATTTTATAACCAGGTGGTACCATTGGTGTAAATTCATAAATTGTATGCATTAATTTCTCATTTATATAAGATCCTGTTGTGATGTTACATTCTATGCGTATATTAGACACTTTAATAATTTGTACAGGTATATCCGATTCATACCATTTATTTGGTTCGAGAATTCGTTCTGTAAATCCCAAAAGAGATCCAAAACTATTTGGTTTATTAAAATAAATACATTGACTGCACTTTATTTCACTCTTTAATGTATTATTATTGGCTCTCTGTTCAAAATTAATTTCACTAGGTAATTGTGATTTAACATATTCATTTATGTCTTTAATTTCATAAGATCCTTCTGGAAGATATATGTGTGAATCACCAATATATAATCTACTATTTTTTTCTTCTATATTTGGTATAGAATTGTATGTTTGAAAAAGCACTAAACCCAATTCGTAATTTGTGTCTTTTTTTAATTCAATTACCGGAAAAAAATTCGCATTTAATATAGAACTATTACTTTGTAACGTTAATGTTAAAGACATTATTATGTTCACGTACCAAATAGTATCACTTAAATGATTCTCTTGTGTTACTGTCCACTAGTTTTATTTCATAAGAAGTTTTAAACAAAGATGACCACATACTACTGTACTAGGCTCTTGTTCTTGATTGTAATTAGAGAAAATTTTGCAATTACCGAGATACCTTATTATTTCTTTTGGAGGTGGTAAGATGCCTATGCTGTCAAAGTAAATTACATTATAGCTACGTTTTTTGTAAGCTATCCAATTTGTTCCTTTTCCATCTAAATCATCCAAATTAACTATATCAGATTCATTCATTCTTGGATTGTTTGGCAAATCATTACGCATATATACTCCTCGAAAGAATGGTATTTCGTAATGACGAGCATAGTATTCTAAATCCACATTAGTTAGCGGTACTCTCGGTAATTTTAATGGTTTTTTGGAAACGGGGTTAGATATAATCTGAATCCTTTAGTTGTAGGAGCTACTTGTATGCCTTTTCCTACAGCTATAGCTTCCATATTACGGTTATGGCGCTTATTTTCCTCCAACTCCTTTCTAGCATTCTAAGCAGAAATTATTGTTTTTGCTACCCCTGCTGCCCCACCAGTAAGAGCTCCCAGTGCAGATAATCCAGCAAAAATAAGAATTAATGGAAGAATACCACCAGTCTTCGGTAATGGGATTATTCTTTCTTTATTTATAGTAGGAATAGACGGTTTGTGATTACTAACTTCTCGTTTAGCTGCTTTCAATGCTGTTTTTATAATTCCTTTTGCTGTTAAATCATCCATAAGTTTGCTTGATTTTCCTTTCGATTTAATGGCTAACTTTGCTATTTTCTTTATTGTATTAAAAGTTAGTTTTTTATTTGCCCGTTTTTTAATTTTATTTTTTACATCCATCTTCATTCCCATTCCCAGTTTCCGTTTAACTTTCATGGTGTTGGCTATACTCCACGCTTCAGCTTTCTCTCCCAATGAAGAATCTGAGGCTAATACTCTTGACCAGGCTTTATCTTCTAATACTTTATCTGCCTCGTGACGAGCAGTCAAATTTTCTTTATTTCAAGAATATGCTATGTCGTGTTCGTTACACGCTTTGCCTAACTCATTTATTCCGGGGTCGCCCCGTTCTAAACGTTTCTGAAGTTTACTACCGGGACCACAATACCGGTAACCAGGCACGTGCAGTTCGAATGGAAGACGATTGATTAATGAGTTCACTAAACCACTGCCTGTATGTATATAACGAGATCTGAACATGGCAACGACTTTTTATATGCTAATATTTTAAATAATATTATTGCATATTTATATCAACTGTAAATAATATATAAACTTAAATGCATGTGAAATTCGTCAGTATAAAAAATGAAGTTGATTAAGCAGCCCATGTCAATAACGATTCAAAATTTGGATAATATTACATCCGAATTTAATAAAACACAGTCACCTAGACATAGTTCTTTGTTACCAAATACAATCAGATGTATTATAAGTGGTCCCAGCAACTGTAGCAAAACTAACTTAATGTTAAGTTTAATTATGGATCCAAATGGTTTAAAATTTGAAAATATTTACTTGTATACAAAAACTCCGAATCAACCTAAATATCAGTTACTTCAAAATATATTAAAACGCGTTCCAGATGTGCGATATTTTCTGTTCAATAGTACTGAAAATATTATAGAACCACACAATGCCAAAGCGAATTCTCTTTTCATATTCCATGACGTTATATGTGACAAACAAAAAACTATGAGTGAATATTTTAGTATGGGTCGCCACAATCTAGTTGACTGTTTTATTTGTGTCAGACCTATACTCACATACCGAAACATTTAATTCGAGACAATGCTAACTTACTAGTACTCTTTCAACAAGATGACATGAATTTAAATCATATTTATAAAGATCACGTTAACACAGATATGAATTTCGCACAATTTAAGGATTTATGTTCACTATGCTGGAATGAAAGCAAGTATGGTTTCTTGGTAATTGATAAAGATAAAGAATTAATTACTGGACGGTATCGTTCAGGTTTTGATTCATACATAAAGGTCGGTACGTAAATTTTTCAGGTAGTACATATTGAACTGTTGAACAAGTATGTCATTGTTATGTTCACAGATAATGAATAAAAAATATAAGCCGAAGAAGAAAGCACTGCCAAGTAATAATATTATTATTGACATTGAAAAAACAGCTGATAATATACGACGTAAATATAGAAGTATTGTAAACCGAGAGAGACAAACGCACTTGATAAACTATTTATTCCGTTAATAACAGATATACATAAGAAACAAGACGAAAATATCAAACAGGAATCTAAAGAATTAATTGTAGATCAAATAGATTTTGATACATTACTTAAAACGGAAAATGGAAGAAGTGTAATTGAAAAGTATCTTAAAACACATACAGGGCCAATAATACGAAAATATATTAAACAATTATTATTTCGTGTTGGACAAAATAAAATTATAGATAAACAGTATGGTGTAAGACGCATAGGGAAAGACTTTAAAATTGGAGATTCACACTTGTTTATGACAAGTGATGACAACATTATTATAAACAATAAACAGTATAAAGTAACACGAGGTCTGGCTCAGTTACTCTTTCTTAATTCTCCTAATAAAACAGAGTATACAGAGGAAGATTTACAAAACTATAAAGCTATTCTTCTCGATACAAACGCCCATAAGATAAATTACTTACCATTGGAACCGACTAAAAAGAATAATTCGTATAAATAAAAAAATATTATAAAATATATTGAATCTCAGCCAGTGACTGGAAAGGGTGGTACAAATTTAGTACAAGTTTCTAAAAAACCAATTGATTTCAAATATTGGAACGATCCTAATGAATTAGTTCAACGACTTTATTTACTACATTCATCACGTGCGATCGGCCATAGTGGACTTGATTCGGAAATAGCATCGATAGAAGAAGAGTTAAGAGAAGAGGACATCATTGTATAAAGTCAGTTTCATCATGTCAATCGACAAATTCGGACGATACTTGGATCCGTTTTATATTACTTCGGGTGGTAAACATTCCTCTCCTTCGTCATATAAAACTCAACTACAATTTTCATTAACAAGCGAGGGTGATATAAATTTCAACAATAAACGATTAACTAATATCGGATTTCCACGCAATCTTCACGACGCTGCATCAAAAAAATATGTAGACGAGAGTGTCACTTCTTTTACAAAGAGTATACAAAACGATTTACAAATTGTACGAGACAGTGTAGCATTGCTTGTTAATAAACTAAATCAACATACACAAAATATACAACATAATATTAGTCTCTCAACAGACTCAAAATATTACACTTAAAGAAGAAATATCACGTATTCATGACTCAGTTAATGATTTAAACAAAGATTTACAAAGTGTAAAGAGTGTGGCTACAGACGTAGCAATTCTCAAGCAACAAATAAGTTATTTTATTCAACCCGAGGAAAAATAATAATAAGTAATATTAAGCGTTTACTAACATATGAACTGCATAAACCAGCTCGTCGGAATTTTATTAGACGCAAAGTTATATTGCAATGTTTCGATGACTTATGGCAAGCAGATTTGGTGGATATGTCAACGTATGACAGTGACAATAATAATGTCAAGTTTATGCTTACTGTTATTGACACATACTCAAAGTTTGCATGGGCAATTCCAGTCGCCACAAAATCGGCAAAAAATGTAACGGCAGCTATGAAAATAATTCTTTCAAGTGGACGAGTACCAAGAAACCTACAAACAGATGACGGCAAAGAGTTTATTAACAAAGATTTTAAGAAAGTAATGGTAGATTATCACATAAATCACTATTCTACGTTTTCGCATTTAAAAGCTAGCATTTTTGAACGCTGGAACCGGTTCCTTAAAACCAAAATGTGGGTAGAACTCAATTATAGGGGCTCCTATAAGTGGATAGATATTCTCAATAATTTGGTTGAAGAATATAATAACTCTAAACATCGTACAATACAAATGAAACCGGCAGAAGTTAAACATGATACATACATTCAAGCCTATCGTAATAAAAGACATCATTTGTTGAAACCATCGTTATTTCATTGGACGACAGAAGTGTTTAGAATAGCTGAAGTAAAACATACAATACCTGTCATATTTATATTAAAAGACTTGGAAGGGAATCGCATTAAAGGTGGATTTTATCAAGAAGAATTACAGAAGACAAAATATCCTGATACTTATTTAGTTGAAAAAATTTTACAAAGAAGAGGAAATAAATATTTTGTTAAATGGTTAGGATTCGACAGTAAATATAATTCATGGATTTCTAAAGATAGTTTAGTGTAATTATTGTATAATATATATATATATATATATATATATATATATATAATATGTAATGTACTGTAATAAACATTATAAATAAATGTTATAAAATATATAATTATGGTTGTTTTATTCCTAGCTCCTTAAAGTTGCAATTTGTTAATTTAATAATTACTACACTCAACCCATGAGTTGATCTCAGCGTTTGTATTTATTTTCTTAAGGCATTCATCGGTAGCAAGAGCGTATCTTTATATTTTCTATATGGACAATGAATAAAATTATTTTTTCTTTAAACTATAAGATTATATATTAACTAATATGCTAGTATGGGGTACACCAACATGCACGATGCACGTTAACATAATATCAGAATACTCATGTTTACGTAAAATACATTTTAAATCACAGCAACAAATTCTCCTACAGGCGCGGCGCCCATGACAAAGAATAATTATGATTATTCATATTTTATCTAGGAACAATGAATGTGGGCAGTAGTGGCTTAGTTGGTTAGCGCGCTCCGACTCGCTAAGCAAAGTCTGAGATCTGGGGTTCAAATCCCAGTGACGACAAACCTATATATATATATATATATATATATATATATATATATATATATATATATATATTTAATTTAATTAAATAACATGATATTTTCTTACAACTATATGTCTTTCTATTACTAATATACTAGTATGCTGCACACCAACATGCACGTTGCACATTGCCATAATATCAAAACACACATATCTATACGTAAATACATCCGGCACCACCAAACACATCCACGCTGTGCCGCCTATGTCAAATGATTACTAAGTCGCGCATGCTCAATTAACACTATACTCTAATTCGCTAAATTTAATCAGCTCATGCCAAAATTACAAACGCGATTCGTTCAAACTCTGGCAACCCATCTCAGTCGATTTTCATTCTACTCTTGCAGCTCTCTCGGACACCCAGAATGTCCATTTAGACAGGATTACACGTCTTTGTCTTATACATTGAAAAGTCTCGCTCTAGTGCCCCCATTACTACTTACGTCAAATGGATATTTTTGTTAAAACATTCATATTCATGCTTTAGGATCTATACTATGGATGGTTTTAAGCATTGAACATGCAAAAGTGACTAAAACGCGGTACCAATCAGATATTAAACATTCAACTTTCGGGTGTCATTTTAATAAATACGTTGCATATAGCAATATGGGCTGGATTCTAGAATACCTACCACACTTGAAATACCAATTTTCTTGTTGCAATGTTTACTTTAGCTAAATTATGATGAAGAATTATAAAATTCGGTCGCGGAAGCAAATATTTATATGATTTATTACAAAAATAAAGTCAGATTTTACCTATTCTTGATGAATACGTTGCATATTGTAAGCTACATGGGCTGGATTGTAGAATACCTACCACACTTGAAATAACTATTTTCTTGTTGCTATGTTTTCTTTTAGCTAAAATATGATAAAGAATTATAAAATTCGGGCGCGGAAGCAAATATTTATATGATATTTTACAAAAATAAAGTCAGATTTTACCTATTCTTGAAATGGATATTTTTGTTAAAACATTCATATTCATACTTTCGTATGTATACTATAGATGGTTTTAAGCATTGGACATGCAAAAGTGACCAAAACGTAGTACCAGTCAGATATTAAACGTTCAATTTTCGGGTGTCATTTAATGAATACGTTGTATATTGTAAGCTACATTGGCTGGATTATAGAATACCTACCACACTTGAAATAGTAATTTTCTTGTTGCAATGTTTTTTTTTAGCTAAAATATGATGAAGAATTATAAAATTCGAGCGCGGAAGCAAATATTTATATGATTTTTTACAAAAATATAGTCAGATTTTACCTATTCTTGAAATGGATATTTTTGGTAAAACATTCATATTCATGCTTTAGGATCTACACTATGGATGGTTTTAAGCATTGGGCATGCAAAAGTGACCAAAACGTGGTACTAATCAGATAATAAAAATTCAATTTTTAGGTGTCATTTTAATGAATACGATGTATATTGTAAGCTACATGAGCTGGATCCTAGAATACCTACCATACTTGAAATAGCAATTTTCTAGCTGCAATTTTTTCTTTTAGCTAAAATATGATAAAGAATTATAAAATTCGGGCGCGAAAGCAAATATTTATATGATTTTTTACAAAAATAAAGTCAGATTTTACCTACACCTGATATGGATATTTTTGTAAAAACATTCATATTCACGCTTTAGGATTTATACTATGGATAATTTTAGCATTGGACATGCAAAAGTGACCAAAACGTAGTACCAATTAGATAGTAAATATTTAATTTTCGGGTGTCATTTTAATGAATAGGTTGTATATTGTAAGCTACATGGGCTGGATTCTAAAATACCTACTACACTTGAAATAGGAATTTTCTTGTTGCAATGTTTTCTTTTAGCTAAAATATGATGAAGAATTATAAAATTCGGGCGCGGAAGAAAATATTTATATGATTTTTTACAAAAATTAAGTCAAATTTTACCGATTCTTAAAAACGATATTTTTGGTAAAACATTCATATTCATGCTTTAGGATCTACACTATGGATGGTTTTAAGCATTGGACATGTAAAAGTGACCAAAAAGTAGTACCAATCAGTTAATAAACATTCTAGTTTCGGGTGTCATTTTAATGAATACGTTGTATATTTTAAGCTCATGGGATGGATTCTAGATTACTTACCAAATATTTAGCTAAAATATGTTGAAGAATTATAAAATTCGAGCGCGGATGCAAATATTTATATAATGTTTTACAAAAATATAGTCAGATTTTACCTGTTCTTAATGAATGCGTTGTATATTGTAAACTCGTGGGCTGGATTCTAGAATACCTACCACACTTGAAATAGCAATTTTTTTGTGGCAAAGTTTTCTTATAGCTAAAATATGATAAAGAATTATAAAATTCGGGCGCGGAAGCAAATATTTATATGATTTTTTACAAAAATTAAGTCAGATTTTACTTATTCTTGAAATGGATATTTTGTTAAAACATTCATATTCAATCTTTAGGATTTATATTATAATAGGTTTTAAGCATTGGACATGCAAAAGTGACCAAAACCAAAACCAATCAGATAATAAACATTCACTTTTCGGGCGTCATTTTAATGATTACGTTGTATATTGTAAGCTACATGGGCTGGATTCTAAAATACCTACCACACTTGAAATAGCAATTTTCTTCTTGCAATGTCTTCTTTTAGCTAAAATATGATGAAGAATTATAAAATTTGGGCGCGGAAGCAAATATTTATATGATTTTTTTACAAAAATTAAGTTAGATTTTACCTATTCTTGATATTTTAAGCTTTAGACATTAGCTAAAAGAAAACATTGCAACAAGAAAGTTGCTATTTCAATTGTGGTAGGTATTCTAAAATCCAGCCCATGTAGCTTACAATATACAAAATATTCATAAATGACACCTGAAAAAAGACGGTTTATTATCTGATTGGTACCACGTTTTGGTCACTTATGCATGTTCAATGCTAAAACCATCCATAGTATAGATCCTATAGCATAAATATGAACATTTACCAAAAATATCCATTTCAAGAATAGGTCAAATCTGACTTTATTTTTGTAAATGACACACGAAAGTTAAATGTTTATGATATAATTGGTACCACTTTTTGATCATATTTGCATGTCCAATGCTTACAACAATTCATAGTATAGATTCATAATATAGAAGCATGAATATGAATGTTTTAACAAAAATATCCATTACAAGAATAGGTAAAATCTGACTTAATTTTTGTAAAAAAATCATATAAATAATTGCTTCCGCGCCCGAATTTTATAATTCTTCATCATATTGTAGCTAAAAGAAAATAGTGCAACAAGAAAATTGCTATTTCTAGTGTGGTAGGTATTCTGGAATGCAGCCCATGTAGCTTACAATTTACATCGTATTCTTTAAAATGACACCCGAAAATTGAATGTTTATTATCTGATTGGTACCACGTCTTGGTCACTTTTGCATGTTCAATGCTTAAAACCATTCGTAGTATAGATCCTAAAGCATGAATATGAATTTTTAACAAAAATATCCATTTTAAGAATAAGTAAAATCTGACTTTATTTTTTTAAAAATCATATAAATATTTGCTTCCGCGCCTATATTTTATAATTCTGTATCATATTTTAGCTAAAAGAAAACATTGCAACAAGAAAATTGCTATGTCAAGTGTGGTAGGAATTCTAAAATCCAGCCCATTTAGCTTACAATATACAACGTATTCATCAAGAATAGGTAAAATCTGACTTTATTATTGTAAAAAATCATATAAGTATTTGCTCCCGCGCCCGAATTTTATAATTCTTTATCATATTTTAGCTAAAAGAAAACATTGCATCAAAAAAATTGCTTTTTTAAGTGTGGTAGGTATTTTACAATCCAGCGCATGTAGCTCACAATATACAACGTATTTATCAAGAAAAGGTAAAATCTGACTTTATTTTTCTAAAAAATCATATAAATATTTGCCCGAATTTTATAAATTATCATCATATTTATCTAAAAGTAAACATTGCAACAAGATAATTGCTATTTCCAGTGTGGTAGGTCTTCTAGAATCCAGCCCATGTAGCTTACAATTTACAACGTATTCATTAAAATGACACCCGATAATTGAATGTTTATTATCTGATTGGTACCACGTTTTGCACACTTTTGCATGTCCAATGCTTAAAACCATCCATAGTATAGATCCTAAAGCTTGAATATAAATGTTTAAACAAAAATATCCATTTCAAGAATAAGTAAAACCTGACTTTATTTTTGTAAAAAATCATACAAATATTTGCTTCCGCGTCCGAATTTTATAATTCTTCATCTTGTTTTAGCTAAAAGAATATATTGCAACAAGAAAATTGCTATTTCAAGTGTGGTAGGTATTCTAGAATCCAGCCCATGTAGCTCACAATATACAACGTATTCATTAAAATGACACCCGAAAAGTAAATGTTTATAGACTGATTGGTACCACGTTTAGGTCACTTTTGCATGTCCAATGCTTGAAACCATCCATAGTATTGATACTAAACCATGAATATGAATGTTTTAACAAAAATATCCATTTCAAGAATAAATAATATCTGACTTTATTTTTGTAAATAATCATATAAATAATTGCTTTCGCGCCCGAATTTTATAATTCTTTATCATATTTTAGCAAAAAGAAAACATTGCAACAAGAAAATTGATATTTCAAGTGTGGTAGGTATACTAGAATACAACGTATTCATTAAAATGACACTCGAAAATTGAATGTTTATTATATGTTTAGTACCACGTTTTGGTCACTTTTGCATGTCTAATGCTTAAAACTATACATAGTATAGATCCTAAAGCATGAATATGAATGTTTTAACAGAAATATCCATTTCAAAAATAGGTAAAATCTGACTTTAATTTTGTAAAAAATTATATAGGTATTTGCTTCCGCGTTCGCATTTTATAATTCTTTATCATATTTTAGCTAAAAGAACACATTGCAACAAGAAAAGTGCTATTTCAAATGTGGTAGATATTCTAGAATCCAGCTCATGTAGCTTACAATATACAATGTATTTATCAAGAAAAGGAAAAATCTGACTTTATTTTTGTAAAAAATCATATAAATCTTTGCTTCCGCGCACGACGTTTATAATTTTTCATTAAAATTTAGCTAAAAAAAAAACATTGCAACAAGAAAATTGTTATTTCAAGTGTGGTAGGTATTCTAGAATCCAGCCCATGTAGCTTAAAATATACAACGTATTCATTAAAATGACACCCGAAAATTAAATGTTTATTATCTGATTGATACCACGTTTTGGTCACTTTTGCATGTCCAATACTTGAAACCATCCATAGTATAGATCCTAAAGCTTGAATATAAATGTTTAAACAAAAATATCCATTTCAAGAATAAGTAAAGTCTGACATTATTTTTGTAAATAATCATATAAATATTTGCTTTTGCGTCCGAATTTTATAATTCTTCATCATATTTTAGCTAAAATAATATATTGCAACAAGAAAATTGCTATTTCAAGTGTGGTAGGTATTCTAGAATACAGCCCATGTAGCTTACAAAATACAACGTATTTATCAAGAATAAATAAAATCTGACTTTATTTTTATAAAAAATCATATAAACATTTGCTTTTGCGACCGAATTTTATAACTTTTCATCATATTTTAGCTAAAAGAAAACATTGCAACAAGAAAATTGCTATTTCAAGTGTGGCAGGTATTCTAGAATCCAGCCCATGTAGCCTACAATTTACAACGTATTCATTTAAATGACACCCGAAATTTATTTTTTATTATCTGATTGGTACCACGTTTTTGTCCCTTTTGCATGTCCAATGGTTAAAACCATCCATAGTATAGATCCTACAGCATGAATATGAATGTTTTAACAAAAATATCCATTTCAAGAATAGGTAAAATCTGACTTTATTTTTGTAAAAAATCATATAAATATTTGCTTCCGCGACCGAATTTTATAATTCTTCATCATATTCTAGCTAAAAGAAAACATTGCAACAAGAAAATTGCTATTTCAAGTGTGGTAGGTATTCTAGAATCCAGCCCATTTAGCTTACAATACACAACGTATTTATCAAGAAAAGGTAAAATCTGATATTATTTTTGTAAAAAATCATATAAATATTTGCTTCCGCGCCTGAATTTTACAATTTTTCATCATATTTTAGCTAATAGAAAACATTGCAACAAGAAAATTGCTATTTTTAGTGTGGTAGGTATTCTAGAATCCAGCCCATGTACCATACAATATACAACGTATTCATTAAAATGACACCCGAATATTGAATGTTTATTATATGATTAATACCTCGTTTTGGTCCCTTTCGCATGTCCAATGGTTAAAACCAACCAGAGTATAGATCCTAAATCATGAATATGAATGTTTTAACAAAAATATCCATTTCAAGAGTAGGAAAAATCTAACTTTATTTTTGTAAAAAATCATTTAAATATTTGCTTCCGCGCCTGAATTTTATAATTCTTCATCATATTTTAGCTAAAAGAAAACATTGCAACAAGAAAATGACTATTGCAAGTGTGGTAGGTATTCTAAAATCCAGCCCATGTAGCTTACAATATACAACGTATTCATCAAGAATAGGTAAAATCTGATTTTATTTTTGTAAAAAATCATATAAATATTTGTTTCCGCGCCCGAATTTTATAATTCTTCATCATATTTTAGCTAAAAGAACACATTGCAACAAGATATTTGCTGTTTCAAGTGTGTTAGGTATTCTAGAATCCAGCCAATGTAGCTCACAATATACAACGTATTCATCAAGAATAGGAAAAATCTGACATTATTTTTGTAAAAAATCATATAAATATTTGCTTTCGCGCCCGAATTTTATAATTCTTTATCATATTTTAGGTAAAAGAAAATATTGCAAAATTTGTTATTTTAAGTGTAGTAGGTATTCTAGAATCCAGCCCATGTAGCTTACAATGTACAACGTATTCATCAAGAACAGGTAAAATCTAAATTTATTTTTGAAAAAATTATATAAAGATTTGCTTCCGCGCCCGAATTTTATGATTCTTCATCATATTTTAGCTAAAAGAAAATATTGCAACAAGAAAATTGCATTTCAAGTGTGGTAGGTATTCTAGAATCCAGCCCATGTAGCTTACAATGTACAACGTATTCAACAAGAATAGGTAAAATCTGACTTTATTTTTGTAAATAATCATATAAATATTTGCCTCCGCGCCCGAATTTTATAATTTTTCATCATATATTAGCTAAAAGAACACATTGCAACAAGATATTTGCTGTTTCAAGTGTGGTAGGTATTCTAGAATCCAGCCAATGTAGCTCACAATATACAACGTATTCATCAAGAATAGGAAAAATCTGACATTATTTTTGTAAAAAATCATATAAATATTTGCTTCCGCTCCAGTCTTTTATAATTCTTAATCATATTTTAGCTAAAAGAAAACATTGCAACAAGAAAATTGCTATTTCAAGTGTGGTAGGTATTCTAGAATCTAGCACATGTAGCTTACAATGTACAACGTATTCATCAAGAACAGGTAAAATCTGAGTTTATTTTTGAAAAAATCATATAAATATTTGCTTCCGCGCTCGAATTTTATAATTGTTAATTATATTTTAGCTAAAAGAAAATATTGCAACAAGAAAATTGCTATTTCAAGAGTGGTAGGTATTCTAGAATCCAGCCCATGTAGCTTACAATATACAACGTATTCATCAAGAATAGGTAAAATCTGGATTTATTTTTGTAAATAATCATATAAATATTTGCCTCCGCGCCCGAATTTTATAATTTTTCATCATATTTTAGCTAAAAGAACACATTGCAACAAGATATTTGCTGTTTCAAGTGTGGTAGGTATTCTAGAATCCAGCCAATGTAGCTCACAATATACAACGTATTCATCAAGAATAGGAAAAATCTGACATTATTTTTGTAAAAAATCATATAAATATTTGCTTCCGCTCCCGTATTTTATAATTCTTCATCATATTTTAGCTAAAAGAAAACATTGCAACAAGAAAATTGCTATTTCAAGTGTGGTAGGTATTCTAGAATCTAGCACATGTAGCTTACAATGTACAACGTATTCATCAAGAACAGGTAAAATCTGAGTTTATTTTTGAAAAAATTATATAAAGATTTGCTTCCGCGCCCGAATTTTATGATTCTTTATCATATTTTAGTTAAAAGAAAACATTGCAACAAGAAAATTGCATTTTAAGTGTGATAGGTATTCTAGAATCCAGCCCATGTAACTTACAATATACAACGTATTCATCAAGAAAAGGAAAAATCTGACCTTATTTTTGTAAAAAATCATATAAATATTTGCTTTCGCGCCCGAATATTATAATTTTTATCATATTTTAGTTAAAAGAAAAAATTGCAACAAGACAATTGCTATTTCAAGTGTGGTAGGTATTCTAGAATCTAGCCCATGTAGCTAACAATAAACAACGTAGTCATTAAGAATAGATAAAATCTGAGTTTATTTTTGAAAAAATTATATAAAGATTTGCTTCCGCGCCCGAATTTTATAATTCTTCATCATATTTTAGCTAAAAGAAAACATTGCAACAAGAAAATTGCATTTCAAGTGTGGTAGGTATTCTAGAATCCAGCCAATGTAGCATACAATATACAAGGTATTCATCAAGAATAGGTAACATCTGACTTTATTTTTGTAAATAATCATATAAATATTTGCTGCCGCGCTCGAATTTTATAATTGTTAATCATATTTTAGCTAAAAGAAAATATTGCAAGAAGAAAATTGCTATTTCGAAAGTGGTAGGTATTCTAAAATCCAGCCCATGTAGCTTACAATATACAACGTATTCATCAAGAATAAGTAAAATCTGATTTTATTTTTGTAAAAAATCATATAAATATTTACTTCCGCGACCGAATATTATAATTCTTCATCATATTTTAGCTAAAAGAACACACTGCAACAAGAAATTTGCTATTTCAAGTGTGGTAGGTATTCTAGAATCCAGCCAATGTAGCTCACAATATAAAAAGTATTCATCAAGAATAGGTTAAATCTCACATTATTTTTGTATAAAATCATATAAATATTTGCTTCCGCTCCTGTATTTTATAATTCTTCATCATAATTTAGCTAAAAGAAAACATTGCAATAAGAAAATTGCTATTTCAAGTGTGGTAGGTATTCTAGAATCTAGCACATGTAGCTTACAATGTACAACATATTCATCAAGAACAGGTAAAATCTGAGTTTATTTTTGAAAAAATTATATAAAGATTTGCTTCCGCGCCCGAATTTTATGATTCTTCATCATATTTTAGTTAAAAGAAAACATTGCAACAAGAAAATTGCATTTTAAGTGTGATAGGTATTCTAGAATCCAGCCCATGTAACTTACAATATACAACGTATTCATCAAGAAAAGGAAAAATCTGACTTTATTTTTGTAAAAAATCATATAAATATTTGCTTCCGCGCCCGAATTTTATAATTCTTCATCATATTTTAGCTAAAAGAAAACATTGCAACAAGAAAATTGCTATTTCAAGTGTGGTAGGTATTCAGCGCCCGAATTTTATATGATTCTTCATCATATTTTAGTTAAAAGAAAACATTGCAACAAGAAAATTGCATTTTAAGTGTGATAGGTATTATAGAATCCAGCCCATGTAACTTACAATATACAACGTATTCATCAAGAATAGGAAAAATCTGACTTTATTTTTGTAAAAAATCATATAAATATTTGCTTCCGCGCCCGAATTTTATAATTCTTTATCATATTTTAGCTAAAAGAAAGCATTGCAACAAGAAAATTGCTATTTCAAGTGTGGTAGGTATTCTAGAATCTAGCCCATGTAGCTTACAATATACAACGTATTCATCAAGAAAAGGTAAAATCTGACTTTATTTTTGTAAAAAATCATATAAATATTTGCTTCCGCGCTCGAATTTTATAATTCTTTATCATATTTTAGTTAAAAGAGAACATTGCAACAAGAAAATTTCTATTTCAAGACTGGTGGGTAGTCTAGAATCCAGCCCATGTAGCTTACAATATAAAACGTATTCATCAAGAATAGGTAAAATCTGACTTTATTTTTGTAAATAATCATATAAATATTTGCTTCTGCGCCCGAATTTTATAGTTTTTCATTATATTTTAGCTAAAAGAACACATTGCAACAAGAAATTTGCTATTTCAAATGTGGTAGGTATTCTAGAATCCAGCCAATGTAGCGCACAATATACAACGTATTTATCAATAATAGGTAAAATCTGACATTATTTTTGTAAAAAATCATATAAATATTTGCTTCAGCGCCCGAATTATATAATTCTTTATCATATTTTAGCTAAAAGAAAACATTGCAACAAGAAAATTGCTAATTCAAGTGTGGTAGGTATTCTAGAATCTAGCCCATGTAGCTTACAATGTACGACGTATTCATCAAGAATAGGTAAAATCTGAGTTTATTTTTCAAATAATTATATAAAGATTTGATTTCGCGCCCGAATTTTATGATTCTTCATCATATTTTAGTTAAAAGAAAACATTGCAACAAGAAAATTGCATTTCAAGTGTGGTAGGTATTGTAGAATCCAGCCCATGTAGCTTACAATATACAATGTATTCATTAAGAATAGGTAAAATCTGACTTTATTTTTGTAAATAATCATATAAATATTTGCTTCCGCGCCCGAATTTTATAATTCTTCATCATATTTTAGCTAAAAGAAAACATTGCAACAAGAAAATTGCTATTTTAAGTGTGGTAGTTATTCTACAACCCAGCCCATGTAGCTTACAATATACAACGTATTCATCAAAAAAAGGTAAAATCTGACTTTATTTTTGTAAAAAATCATATAAATATTTGCTTCCTCGCCCGAATTTTATAATTTTTCATAATATTTTAGCTATAAGAAAACATTGCAACAAGAAAATTGCTATTACAAGTGTGGTAGGTGTTCTAGAATCCAGCCCATGTAGCTTACAATATACAACGTATTCATTAAAATGACACCCGAAAGGTGAATGTATATTATCTGATTGGTACCAAGTATTGAACACTTTTGCATGTCCAATGCTAAAATTTTTCATAGTATAGATCCTGATGCATAAATATGAATGTTTTAACAAAAATATCCATTTCAAGAATAGGTAAAATCTGACTTTGTTTTTATAAAAAATCATATAAATATTTGCTTCCGCGCCCGAATTTTATAACTCTTCATCGTATTTTAGCTAACTGAAAACATTGCAACAACAAAATTGCTATGTCAAGTGTGGTAGGTATTCTACAATCCAACCCATGTAGCTTACAATATACAACGTATTAATCAAGGAAAGGTAAAATCTGACTTTATTTTTGTAAAAAATCATATAAATATTTGCTTCCGCGCCCGAATATTATAAATTTTCAACATATTTTATCTAAAAGAAAACATTGCAACAAGAAAATTGCTATTTCAAGTGTGGTAGGTATTCTAGAATCCAGCCCATGTAGCTTACAATATACAACGTATTCATCAAGACTAGGTAAAATCTGACTTTATTTTTGTAAAAAATCATATAAATATTTGCTTCCGCGCCCGAATTTTATAATTCTTCTTCATATTTTAGCTGAAAGAAAACATTGCAATAAGAAAATTGCTATTTCAAATGTGGTAGGTATTCTAGAACCCAGCCCATGTAGCTTACAATATACAACGTATTCATCAAGAAATGGTAAAATCTGACTTTATTTTTGAAAAAATCATATAAATATTTGCTTCCACGCCCGAACTTTACAATTTTTCATCATATTTTAGCTAAAAGAAAACATTTGCAACAAGAAAATTGCTATTTCTAGTGTGGTAGGTTTTCTAGAATCCAGCCCATGTAGCTTACTTATACAACGTATTCATTAAAATGACATCCGAAAATTGAAAGTTTATTATGAGATTGGTACCACGTTTAGGTCACTTTTGCATGACCAATACTTAAAGCCATCTATAGTATAGATCCTAAAGAATGAATAAAATTGTTTTAACAAAAATATCCAATTCAAGAATAGGTAAAAATCTGGCTTTATTTCTGTAAAAAATCATATAAAAATTTGCTTCCGCTCCCGAATTTTATAAATTTTCATCATATTTTAGCTATAAGAAAACAATGAAACAAGAAAACTGCTATTACAAGTGTTGTAGGTATTCTAGAATCCAGCCCATGTAGCTTACAATATACAACGTATTCATTAAAATGACATCCGAAAATTGAATGTTTATTATGTGATTGGTACCACGTTTTGGTCACTTTTGCATGTCCAATACTTAAAGCCTAAAGCATGAATATGAATGTTTAAACAAAAATATCCATTTCAAGAATAGGTAAAATCTGGCTTTATTTTTGTAAAAAATTATATAAATATTTGCTTCCGCGCCCGAATTTTATAATTCATCATCATAATTTAGGTAAAATTAAACATTGCAACAAGAAAATTGCTATTTCAAGTGTGGTAGGTATTCTAAAATCCAGACCATGTAGCTTACAATATACAACTTATTCATCAAGAAAAAGTAAAATCTGACTTTATTTTTGTAAAAAACAATATAAATATTTGCTTCCGCGCCCAAATTTAAAATTTTTCATCATATTTTAGCTATAAAAAACATTGCAACAAGAAAACTGCTATTACAATGTTGTAGGTATTCTAGAATCCAGCCCATGTAGCTTACAATATACAACGTATTCATTAAGAAAAGGTAAAATCTGACTTTATTTTTGTAAAAAATCATATAAATATCTTCTTCCGCGCTCGAATTTTATAATTATTCATCATATTTTAGCTAAAAGAAAACATTGCAACAAGAAAATTGCTATTTCAAGTGTGTTAGGTATTCTAGAATCCAGCCCATGTAGTTTACAATATACAACGTATTCATCAAAAAAAGGTTAAATCTAACTTTACTGTAGTAAAAAATCATATAAATATTTGCTTCCGCGCCCGAATTTTATAATTCTTTATCATATTTTAGCTAAAAGAAAACATTGCAACAAGAAAATTGCTATTTCAAGTGTGGTAGGTATAATGGAATCCAGCCTATGGAGCTTACAATATACAACGTATTCATTAAAATGACACACGATTGTATTGTATTGTATGTGTATGAGGGTTTAAGCGTTTTGTCGGTTTTTGTCAACGCGACCTAGGAGATCTATTGTGACACAGCCCTTACTTAGTTTTCCGGAAGTAGATCCTGATTTTTGATGAAGCCGATTATGGCTCCAGGAGTCAAGTTCTTGATCTCATCTGCCGTAAGATACCTCTTACCTAGTTGATTGAGTCTCTGCACAGTTACGGCTGGGCATTCACACAGTGTGTTCCGAGGATTCTTCGTCCTCTTCACAGAGTCGACAGATTTCATTTTCAGCTATACCAATTTTGTGCAAATGGTACTTTAAAGGTCAGTGGCCAGTGAGAATTCCTGTCATTATATCAAGATCCTTTTTGCTGAGAGCTAGTAACTCTTTGGCGTTTGTCCAAGCTGGGGAAATGAATTTCCGAGCTTGATTGAGGCCTGGAATATTTTTCCAATATGAAGATATGGCAGATTCCTCCCAATTTTTTACCACCTTCTTATAGTGGCTTTGTGGAAGACCACATGAAGGTTCCGGCCCGTGGTATGAAAGTTTAGCCCCTTTTTTTGCAAGATCATCAGCTTTCTCGTTTTCTAGGATTTCCTCGTGCTCTGGTACCCACCGTAGGGTGACTTGGTTTGCTTCGGATAGCAATTGGAGGGTCTCCCTGCAGTTCCAGACTAGCTTTGATTTACATGTGAAGGCATTCAATGCCTTTAAAGCTGCCTGACTGTCTGACATTATATTTATTAATGCTCCTTTTAGACCTTTATCTAGGTTTATGTGAGCACAGAGATTTATTGCATAAATCTCAGCCTGAAAAATTGTGGCGCAGGTGCCTATGGATTCCTTAATTCGGCAATCTGGGCCAAGCACACCTACCCCAGTTCCTCCTGTGTCCAATTTTGAACCATCAGTGAACCAGGACAAAGAATCCCTTACAACAGGTCTTTCCGTTGCCCATTCAAGGCGATTACCAATAACAACCTTATACTTCTGGTCAAAATTGTATTTTGTTGTCATCTTATCACAGACAGACAAGGCCAGTTTATCTGGTTGTACTTCTTTTAGAATTTCCAAATGGCCTACGAAATTTCCGGGTATAAAGTGTTTCGTTCTGCAGAGAGTCAGTGCCAGTTGCATCGCCTCTTTTTTCACCTGAATGTGTAGAGGTGTTAGTGATTCTGGATCACTTCCATTGCTGCAGTCGGACAGGTACTCATAGCACCTGTAATACTCAGGCAGGCCATGCGTTGTTGTTTCCGCAGTGATGCCTGTGCTGTGATTTGTTTTACTTTTGGCCACCATACGAGTGACGCGTAGGTAATCATGGGTCTTACAACACTAGTATATGCCCAATGGGTCATTTTTGGCTGTAGTCCCCAGTTTTTACCCAGAAGCCGACGCCATGTGTTTACCGTCACTGCTGATTTCTTTGTAATCTTGTTGATATGTGAGTTCCACGTGAGTTTTTGGTCTAGAATGATTCCTAGATACTTAACCTCTGTAGAAAACTCAATTCTAGTACCCTTCAAGTAGGGAGCTTGAAGATTTAGCTTCCTTCTCTTTGTGAAGGGAACGATTGTAGTTTTGGTAGGGTTTGCACTAAGTTCATGTTCCAGGCACCACTTTTGCACTAGATTTAGAGCTTTTTGTGTAAGGTACGAGATAGTGGTGTCACTACGTCCTCTGACCATAATTGCAACGTCATCTGCATATCCGTTTGCAAAATAGCCAGCTTTATTGAGCCTATTCAGGAGGTCATCAATGACAATACACCAGAGTAAAGGTGATAAAATCTCACCTTGTGGGCATCCTCTGTTGGTTTTTATCATTACTGATCCTCCTCCTATCGAGGCTGTAATCGTTCGACTTTGCAGCATGGCTTTTATCCATTCCACTACAGCTGGGTCGAAAACTCTTTCAATGGACTTATAGGAGGTGTTATCAAAGGCACCCTCAATATCTATAAATATTCCCAGAGCTATATCTTTTGCCATGAAGGTTTTCTCTATTTTATTGACAAGGCTATGTAGAGCCGTAGTTGTCAATTTTGCTTCCTGGTAAGCAAATTGATTTCCGTTTGGTGGTGAAGCAGTTATCACTTCATTCCAAAGGTATTGATCTAAGACCTTTTCCATAACTTTCGGTATAAATGATGATAAACTAATAGGTCTGTATGACTTAGGTTGGACGCTTGGACGCCCTCCGCCTTTAGGTATAAAGACTACATTAGTTTTCCTCCACAATGTGGGAATGTATCCTAACTTTAGGCTTCCCTTGTATAGTTCGCAGAGTATTGGCAGTATATCCTTTATGCATTTCTGCAAAAGTGCCGGAAAAATGCCATCTCCACCAGGTGTCTTGTAGGGTTTGAAAGTATTTATCGCCCATTCAACTCTGTTTTCCGTAAAAATATTATTAGCAGTGGTAAGACTGTTAATTAAGCTTAGCTTAGTTGTAGCTCCGGATGAATTGACCTCCTCCTCAACTGGCCACGACGATCCTGGGAAGTGTGTGCTTAAAAGAAGCTCCAATGTTTACCTTGAATCTGTCGTAAAGTCCCCGTCTGGTTTCTTTAGTAGGCCTATTTCATTCGTATGATCTTTTGATAGGACTTTTTGAAGGCGAGCTACCGTGGGCGTTTCTGATAAGCCCGCACAAAAACTACGCCATGCATTCCTTTTAGATCTGCGAATTTCTTTATTATATGAGGTTAGGGTACTTCTATATTGCTCCCAGCTCTCATCACTGCCACTGGTTTTGGTTTTATTGTATAACCTTCTAACAGTGACTCTTTGTTTACTTAGCTCCTCGGTCCACCAAAGTACTTTCCTAGTACTTTGTCGAAGCTTTACTGTACAGCTGTTTTCATATGCTGTGTGTAGCGCATTATGAAAGTCAATACAGGCTGTTTCCAGTTCCTCAATTGTGTTTATATTAATTTTCGTAAGTTCTTCCACTTCACACTTTAAGTGGCCATCGTACAAGACCCAGTCTGTTAGTTTCGGAATACGAATTTGAGTTTTAGGTTCTTTATTAGCCTTTATCTCGAACCTTAAATATCTATGATCCGATATTGAGGCTTCATTTGAGACATGCCAATTATATATTTCAGAGATAATTTGAGGAGTGGCTAACGTAATGTCCAATACCTCACGCCTGCTTTTAGTTATAAAAGTGGGTTCTTTACCCCTATTTATTATATCTATGTTAGTACTAGAAATAAATTCGAAAAGGTACTCACCCCTTGTATTTATGTCCGTACTACCCCAAACTGTATGGTGTGCGTTTGCATCACATCCTAGGATGAGGTTTCTGTTTCTATGTTTGCAGTAGGAGATCAGGTCCCTTACCAGCGGAGGTGGGGCTTTCATCGAGTCTCCCGGCAAATACGCCGATGCAATGATTACCTCTTGCGTACCTCCTGATATAGGCAGTGTAGCTTCTACAGCTACCAAATCCCTATATATAAATTTATTTAATGTTACGAATTTAATAGATGTCTTAATGAGCAATGCTGCTCTTGGAATGACATCTGGTTCGTTACAGTAGATTAACTTACCTACTAGTGTAGTAAGTTTCCTTACTACGTCTCCATAAACATAAGGCTCTTGAACTAGCACTATATCGGTGTTAGTGGTGGTGAATGTTTTGTTCAACACATCAGAGGCAGTTTTGCAGTGTTGAAGATTCACTTGCAGCATCTTTATATTACTGCTGGACATCACGTTTTGTTCAGAGCCACGTCGCAGCTAGGAACTTGTTTCCCTATGTGCGTGATTCCGACGGCCCGTGGTGTCTTGGAGTGTGTAGGTGTGGGATTGGGTAAAGGCTTTAAAGCAGCCTCTTTACCTTTACCTACTTTTAATCTGGAATTTCTAGTGTTAATATTGGTGGCATTATTCCCCGCCTCCTTTTTTATGTTTAACTTACCTGTAGCAGTGTTGGTAGTGGCTATTTTGCCAGTGACATCGGTAGGCTTTTTGTTGGGTTTTTTACCCTTTAGCCTAATCGTTGTTTGGCCAAATTTGTAGCTGATTTTGAAATCAGCTTTTTTAAGGGTGCTTAAGGAAGTCGAGTCTATGGACAGTGTAAGAAGCACTGCCGAGCCCTCATCTGTCCTCTTTAAAACCCTCCACTGCTGAGTATCTAGGCCCGTGTTTTGGCCCTCTATCAGATTCAATATCTTATCTGTTGGATTATTTTTGCTGTTAGGGAAATATGCATTTACAATGCTGGACTTCGGCAAATCCTTTTCCTCTACAGCTTTTAGATGGGCTCCTTCCCAAGGCTTTAAGCTGTCGACTTTGCCTATTAGCTACTCGGCGGTGACTTTGTCGGCGCAGTTGACGCTCAGCCATCCGGACTTAAAGGTTGTCCCAAGAAACTTAGGCTTCACAGAGCCTTTAGCATCTTTAATAATTAAATCCAGGATTGCATCATGAATTTTCGTCAGCTGTCCTGTTTCTAAAATATCCGCCGGATAATTATAGTGCAGAATGCCGACGCGTGTGCCCAGGATTGCCTGTTTAAAGCTCACAGACGGCGTAGCCTTATCAGGTGGTGGCGGAGCACCACTGCTGGATTGGCCTTTAGCATCTGTTTTTTGCATTTTAACAGACATTTCGGGCGTTCATTCCTCGGACCGGGTCCGTTTTGGACCCTTATCCTTCATGGATTGAAGGGCTTTGACACGTGCTTCGTCAGCACTAAGCCCACTTTTAATAAGCCACTTAAAGCGTTTTCTGTCGGCACCGCTCAGTTTGTTTCTCTGCTCACTTAGTTGGAGCTTTCCGATAGTCTCCTGAAGTTTGGAAGTGGATGGAGTCGGGCTACATAGGAGCTCCTCTTCCATGGTAAGATCGTCCTTGAGACTGGAATCCCTTAGAACCTCTAAAGAGACATCTCTCTGACTTCCACTCATCCTAAAAAGGACAAGAATTAACTAAAAGTTGTGTCATATTGACACAGCAACATGTGCTTTCTTAAAGTGAGGTTATGTGTGTATTGCACGTGTGTGAAAATTTTAAATTTTGAAAATATTGATGAATTAATTTAAATCAAAGTACTTTATATTAACTATAAATACCTGAATATTAAATGTTTGTAATAAATTACTTAAAAACTGCACAAAGAAGCGAATTCAATATCAGCTGAAAAACTAGTGATGCACGCTACTACCAACCTCATATTTTTTAATGGCACACGATAATTGAATGTTTATTATCTGATTGGTACCACGGTTAGGTCCCTTTTGTATGTCCATTGCTTAAAATTACCCATAGTGTAGGTACTAAAGCATGAATATGAATGTTTTAAAAAAATATTCATTTTAAGAATAGGTAAAATCTAAGTTTATTTTTGTAAAAAATCATATAAATATTTGCTTCCCCGCCCGAATTTTGTAATTCTTCATCATATTTTAGCTAAAAGAAAACATTGCAACAAGAAAATTGCTATTTCAAGTGTGGTAGGTATTCTAGAATCCAGCCCATGTAGCTTACAATATACAACGTATTCATTAAAATGACACCCGAAAATTGAATGTTTATTATCAGATTGGTACCACGTTTTGGTCACTTTTACATGTCTTATGCTAAAATTATCCATAGTATATATCCTAAAGCATCAATATGAATGTTTTAACAAAAATATCCATTTCAAGAATAGGTAAAATCTGACTTTATTTTTGTAAAAAATCATATAAATATTTGCTTTCGCGCCCGAATTTTATCATTTTTTATCATATTTTAGCTAAAAGAAAACATTGCAACAAGATAATTGCTATTTCAAGTGTGGTAGGTATTCTGGAATCCTTACCATGTAGCTTACAATATACAACGTATTCATCAACAATAGGTAAAATCTGACTTTATTTTTTTTAAAAATCATATAAATATTTGCTTCTGCGCCCGAATTTTGTAATTCTTTCTCATATTTTAGCTAAAAAAAAACATTGCAATAAGAAAATTGCTATTTGAAGTGTGGTAGGTATTCTAGAATCCAGCCCATTTAGCTTCCAATATACAACGTATTCATTATAATGACACCCGAAAATTAAATGTTTATTATCTGATTGGTACCACGTTTTGGTCACTTTTGCATGTCCAATGCTTAAAACAATCCATAGTATAGATCCTAAAGCATGAATATGAACGTTTTAACAAAAATATCCGTTTCAAGAATAGGGAAAATCTGACATTATTTTTGTAAAAAATCATATCAATATTTGCTTCCGCACCCGAATTTTATAATTCTTTATCACATTTTAGCTAAAAGAAAACTTTGCAACAAGAAAATTGCTATTTCAAGTGTGGTAGGTATTCTAGAATCCAGCCCATGTAGCTTATAATATACACCGTATTCAACAAGAATAGATACAATCTGACTTTATTTTTGTAAAAAATCATATAAATATTTGCTTCCGCGCCCAAATTTTAAAATTCTTCATCATATTTTAGCTAAAAGAAAACATTGCAACAAGAAAATAGCTATTTCAAGTGTGGAGGTATTCTAGATTCCAGCCCATGTAGCTTACAATACACAACGTATTCATTAAAATGACACCCGAAAATTGAATGTTAATTATCTGATTGGTACCACGTTTTGGTCACTTTTGCATGTCCAATGTTTAAAACCACCCATAGTGTAGGTCCTAAAGCATGAATATGAATGTTTTAAAAAAATTATTCATTTTAAGAATATGTAAATTCTAACTTTATTTTTGTAAAAAATCATATAAATATTTGCTTCCCCGCCCGAATTTTGTAATTCTTCATCATATTTTAGCTAAAAGAAAACATTGCAACAAGAAAATTGCTATTTCAAGTGTGGTAGGTATTCTAGAATCCAGCCCATGTAGCTTACAATATACAACGTATTCATTAAAATGACACCCGAAAATTGAATGTTTATTATCAGATTGGTACCACGTTTTGGTCACTTTTGCATGTCTAATGCTAAAATTATCCATAGTATATATCCTAAAGCATGAATATGAATGTTTTAACAAAAATATCCATTTTAAGAATAGGTAAAATCTGACTTTATTTTTGTAAAAAATTATATAAATATTTGCTTTCACGCCCGAATTTTATCATTTTTTTATCATATTTTAGCTAAAAGAAAACATTGCAACCAGAAAATTGCTATTTCAAGTGTGGTAGGTATTCTGGAATCCTTACCATGTAGCTTACAATATACAATGTATTCATCAAGAATAGGTAAAATCTGACTTTATTTTTTTAAAAAATCATATAAATATTTGCTTCTACGCCCGAATTTTATAATTCTTTCTCATATTTTAGCTAAAAAAAAAACATTGCAATAAGAAAATTGCTATTTGTAGAGTGGTAGGTATTCTAGAATCCAGCCCATTTAGCTTATAATATACAACGTATTCATTATAATGACACCCGAAAATTAAATGTTTATTATCTGATTGGTACCACGTTTTGGTCACTTTTGCATGTCCAATGCTTAAAACAATTCATAGTATAGATCCTAAAGCATGAATATGAACGTTTAACCAAAAATATCCGTTTCAAGAATAGGTAAAATCTGACATTATTTTTGTAAAAAAATCATATAAATATTTGCTTCCGAGCCCGAATTTTATAATTCTTCATCATATTTTAGCTAAAAGAAAACATTGCAACAAGAGAATTGCCATTTCAAGTGTGGTAGGTATTCTAGAATCCAGCCCATGTAGCTTACAATATACAACGTATTCATTAGAATGACACACGAAAATTAAATGTTTATTATCTTATTGGTACTACGTTTTGGTCACTTTTGCATGTCCAATGCTTAAAACAATCCATAGTATAGATCCTAAAGCATGAATATAAATGTTTTAACAAAAATATCCATTCCAAAATAGGTAAATCTCACTTTATTTTTGTATAAAATCATAAAATATTTGCTTCCGCGCCCGAATTTTATAATTCTTTATCATATTTTAGCTAAAAGAAAACATTGCAACAATATAATTGCTATTTCAAGTGTAGTAATTATTCTAGAATCCAGCCCATGTAGCTTACAATATATTTTATAATTATTTTTCATATATTAGCTAAAAGAAAACATTGCAACAAGAAAATTGCTATTTCAAGTGTGGTAGGTATTCTAGAATCCAGCCCATGTAGCTTACAATATACAACGTATTCATCAAGAATAGGTGACACTGACTTTATTTTTGTAAAAAATCGTGTAAATATTTGCTTCCGCGTCCGAATTTTATAATTCATCATCATATTTTAGATAAACGAAAACATTGCCACAAAAAAAAATGCTATTTCAAGAGTGGGAGGTATTCTAGAATCCTGCCCATGTAGCTTACAATATACAACGTATTCAGGAAGAATAGGTAAAATCTGACTTCATTTTTGTACAAAATCATATAAATATTTACTTCCGCGCCCGAATTTTATAATTCTTTATCATATTTCAGCTAAAAGAAAACAATTCAACAAGAAAATTAATATTTCAAGTGTGGTATGTTTTCTAGAATCCAGTCCATGTAGCTTTCAATATACAACGTATTCATCAAGAAAAGGTAAAATCTGACTTTATTTTTGTAAAAAATCACATAAATATTTACTTTCGCGCCCGAATTTTATAATTCTTTATCATATTTCAGCTAAAAGAAAACAATTCAACAAGAAAATTGCTATTTCAAGTGTGGTATGTTTTCTAGAATCCAGCCCATGTAGCTTACAATATACAACGTATTTATCAAGAATAGGTAAAATCTGACTTTATTTTTGTTAAAAATCATATAAATATTTGCTTCCGCGCCCAAATTTTATAATTCTTTATCATATTTCAGCTAAAAGAAAACAATTCAACAAGAAAATTGCTATTTCAAGTGAGGTATGTTTTCTAGAATCCAGCCCATGTAGCTTACAATATACAACGCATTTATCAAGAAAAGGTAAAATCTGACTTTATTTTTGTAAAAAATCATATAAATATTTGCTTCCGCGCCCGAATTTTATAATTTTTTATCATGTTTCAGCTAAAAGAAAACAATTCAACAAGAAAATTGCTATTTCAAGTGTGGTATGTTTTCTAGAATCCAGCCCATGTAGCTTACAATATACAACGTATTCATCAAGAAAAGGTAAAATCTGACTTTATTTTTGTAAAAAATCATATAAATATTTGCTTCCGCGCCCGAATTTTATAATTCTTTATCATATTTTAGCTAAAAGAAAACATTGCAACAAGAAAGTTGCTATTTAAAGTGTAGTAGGTATTCTAGAATCAGTCCATGTAGCTTACAATATACAACGTATTCATCAAGAATAGGTAAAACTGACTTTATTTTTGTTAAAAACCATAAAAATATTTACTTCTTCGCCCGAATTTTATATTTCATCATCATATTTTAGCTAAAAGAAAACATTGCCACAAGAATATTGCTATTTCAAAAGTTGTTGGTATTCTAGAATCCAGCGCATGTAGCTTACAATATACAACGTATTCTTCAAAAATAGGTAAAATCTGACTTTATTTTTGTAAAAAATGAAATAAATATTTGCTTCCGCGCCCGAATTTTATAATTCTTCATCATATTTTAGCTAAAAGAAAACATTCCCACAAGAAAATTGCTATTTCAAGAGTGGTAGATATTCTAGAATCCAGCCTATGTAGCTTAAAATAAACAACGTATTCATTAAAATGACACCCGAAAATTAAATGTTAATTATCTGATTGGTACCACGTTTTGGTCACTTTTGCATGTCCATTGCTTAAAACAATCCATGGTATAAATCCCAAAGCATGAATATAAATGTTTTACAAAAATATCCATTCCAAAATAGGTAAAGATCTCACTTTATTTTTATAAAAAATCATATAAATATTTGCTTCCGCGCCCGAATTTTATAATTCTTTATCATATTTTAGCTAAAAGAAAACATTGCAACAAGAAAATTACTATTTCAAGTTTGGTAGGTATTCTAGAATCCAGCCCATGCAGCTTACAATATACAACTTATTCATCAAGAATAGGTAAAACTGACTTTATTTTTGTAAAAAATCATATAAATATTTGCTTCCGCGCCCGAATTTTATAATTCATTATTAGAGCTGACACTTTTATGCAAATGCATATTTTGTTTGCTAATACATATTTCTATTAGACCTTGATTTCTGGACGAATCAAACAAAATGTAACTTATATTTTCAATATGACAGTGCATAAAAATGCATAATTCATAATATTATGCATATTTTACTATTTTGTGCATATTTTTAGATTTTTGAGTATATTTTGAGCATATTTTTTGTTTTCGTGTATATTTTTTTAGCAAATTATTATATGTTTATTAAATTTATTTTTTTTCATTAAATTTTAAATTTTTGTCTTTATGTTGGTAACTTGTGAACTTACAGAATTAAACGGATGAATCCAACGAGAAAATATAACTAGACAAAACTTTTCTTGGTATGTTTTGTTTTCGGTAAGCCAAACAGAAAAAATAGAGATAGACATATGACATATGTCTACTAGTATTGTTTGAGTATTGCTCACTAGAGGCGCCAGTGCTTTTAAGATTGACATTAGAATTGGAACTTTTAAATTAATGTCTTTCAGAAATAATTAAATCTAATGAATCGTTGATAAAACAAAAACCGTAAATAATAATAAATAACAGAAAATAATGACAACTACACTGATGCCTCTAGCGAGCAAAGCTCGAACAATACTTTCATTATATATCTTTCTCTATTTTCTTTTTCTGGCTTACCGAAAACAAAACATTCAATACGGAAGGATAGGGGATGTTTTGTCTAGCTATGTATATTGTCGTTGGATGAGTCCATAACTTGACACTAGCGGATTAAAATGAATAGACGTCACTTAACCACAATTTGGAATGCGTTTTATAAATTTTATTTTTATATATGCGAGAAATCAGTTATTTCGTTAAAGCGGTTCAAGTCAATATTCAAATATTGCGTTGTACAACGTTGCATCGTTCGTTAACAGATTTCTCGGACAAATTTAATAAATAATCGAAAATATCTTGCACGTTTTCGTTAGATGCAGTCTATTCAAAATTCGCGCTATTTTCTCCACCAGTGTTTTGTAGTACAGCGCAGGTCTGTAAGAGTTCCTTTAGCTCTCTTCACAGTTGTTTTGTAGTGTTAACTTTGTTTGGCATAGAACGTAGACTTCGTTGTCCCATCAAACGAGGCATTGAAATAATATATTTTTATATTAAAAAAATAAATGCAATGGGAAAAGTGAAAACTAATAGAAGTAATTTAATTGAACAATGAATTCGTATGGATTCTTCTTTAATATTAAAAGGAAAAATTGTGTTTTGTAAATCATGTTCCAAAACTGTAAGTAAAATTCAAAACTATTTTTGCAAATAATATTGTCTAATATATTTTATCATATAACAGATCTCATGTGACAGAAAATCGCAAATTGACCAGCACATAGCTGGATCGAAACATAAAAGCCAGAAACAACGTTCAAGTAACCTAACTCAGAAATTTTTGACCGAAACTAATAATAACAAGGAATTGAATTTGAGTAATACATTTAAAAGAGATTTGTGTGAGGCTTTAATTTGTGCAAATATACCGATATACAAATTAGAAAATGCGATTTTTAGAAAATTTCTGGAAAAGTATACATCTCAGTCTATTCCGTCACAAACTATTCTTCGAAGCAGTTATGTCAATAAAATATACGAAGAAGTAATGAACCAAATTAGAGAAGAAATAAGAAATCAATATTTGTGGTTTACTGTTGATGAAACCACCAACAGCAGGGGAGAATATGTAGCAAATTTAATAGTTGGGAAGTTGAATGGAGATTCTAATACCAACTCGTATTTATTGCAGTCGAAGGTCTTAGAAAAAACTAATTTTGCAACTGTGTCGCGTTTTGTAAATGAAGGGCTGTTATTTTTATTTAATGGATATACGCAGTACAATAATAAAATCATTCTTATGGTTACTGACGGGGCACCTTATATGATAAAAGCTGGTCAAACACTTAAGGTTTTCTACCCAGACTTAATCCACGTAACATGTTTAGCGCATGCTCTTAACCTGGTAGCTGAAGCAGTACGTTCCTCTAACCCAAAAATTAATATTTTACTTAATAATGGGAAGAAAGTTTTTTTAAAGTCACCTTTGCGAAACGAAGCATTTCGCGATATGTGCCCTGGAATTCCATTGCCACCAGAACCAATAGTCACTCAATGGGGAACGTGGCTAGATGCTGTAAAATATTATGCAGACCACTATGCAGCATTTAAGATGGTAGTAGATTCATTTAACTCAGACTCTGCTGCAATTGTTGAATGTAAAAAACTACTGTCGCAACCAGAAATTGAAGCTCAGTTGCAATTCATTAAAGCACATTTTGTATTTCTTTCAAATACAATAAAAACATTAGAATCACAAAATTTGGAATTAACCAGTGCAATTAAATTAATTGAAAACGCCAAAGCACAAATTACAAAGGTACCAGGTCCTTATAGTAAAATTATTAAAGATAAATTTACAGCTGTTCTGACAAAAAACCCCGGTTATACCACTTTAAAAAATATATCTTCAGTTTTGGAGGGTAACGAAAAAAATATAAAATTGATTGAAAATGACAATATTAAACATTTAGTAGCTAACTTCAAATTTGCCCCTGTTACTTCATGTGATGTAGAACGTTCCTTTTCAAATTATAAACACATTTTATCAGATAGACGTCATTCAATTACTAATATTAATATTGAAAAATATTTAATTTGTTACTGTAACAAAAACTTAAATATTTAATTGAATTTTTGTTTTTTAAAGTATTGCATTATATTATTGATCTATCCGATGTTTGAAAAATAATTATAGTTTAACATTAAAATGTTTTTCTTATGTTCAGTGCAATTTTTGTTATGCATTCATGTTTATCAGTTTTTGTATTTTATATGTAGTTTTGGAAATATAAAATAAAAACATAAAATGAGTTTTATGTGCATAAAATGAGTTTTATATGCATAAAATTATATTTTTAATGCATATATTCTTAAAATTTGACACCATTTTATGTGCATATTTTGTCACTTTTAAGTGCATAAAAGTGTCAGCTCTATTCATTATCATATTTTAGCTAAAAGATAACATAGCCACAAGAAAATTGCTATTTCAAGAGTGGTAGGTATTCTAGAATCCAGCCTATGTAGCTTACAATATACAACGTATTCATTAAAATGACACCCGAAAATTGAATGTTTTTTATCTGATTGGTACCACGTTTTGGAAAGAAAACATTGCCACAAGAAAATTGCTATTTCAAGAGTGGTATGTATTCTAGAATTCAGCCCATGTAGCTTACAATATACACCGTATTCATTAAAATGACACCCGAAAATTGAATGTTTTTTATATGATTAGTACCAGGTTTTGTTCACTTTTGCATGTCCAATGTTTAAAACCATTCATAGTATAGATCCTAAAGCATGAATATGAATGTTTTAACAAAAAAATCCATTTCAAGAATAGGCAAGATCTGACTTAATTTCAAGTGTGGTAGGAATTCTAAAATCCAGCCCATGTAGCATACAATATACAACGTATTCATCAAGAATAGGTAAAATCTGACTTCATTTTTGTACAAAATCATATAAATATTTGCTTCCGCGCCCGAATTTTATAATTCTTCATCATATTTTAGCTAAAAGAAAACATTGCAACAAGAAAATTGCTATTTCACGTGTGGTAGGTATTCTAGAATCCAACCCATGTAGCTTACAATATACAACGTATTTATCAAGAACAGGTAAAATCTGACTTTCTTTTTGCAAAAAATTATATAAAATTTGCTTCCGCGCCCGAATTTTATAATTCTTCATCATATTTTAGCTAAAAGAAAACATTGCAACAAGATAATTGCTATTTCACGGGTGGTAGTTATTCTAGAATCCAGCCCATTTAGCTTACAATATACAACGTATTCATCAAGAATAGATAAAATCTGACTTTATTTTTGTAAAAAATTATATATATATATTTGCTTCCGCGCCCGAATTTTATAATTCTTTATCATATTTTAGCTAAAAGAAAACATTACAACAAGAAAATTGCTATTTCAAGTGTGGTAGGTATTCTAGAATCCAGCCCATGTAGCTTACAATATACAACGTATTCATTAAGAATAGGTAAAATCTGACTTTCTTTTCGTAAAAAATTATATAAATGTATGCTTCTGCGCCCGAATTTTATAACTTTTCATCATATTTTAGCTAAAAGAAAACTTTGCAACAAGAAAATTGCTATTTAAAGTGTTGTAGGTATTCTAGAATCCAGCGTATGTAGCTTATAATATACATCGTATTCATTAAGAATAGGTAAAATCTAACTTTATTTTTGTACAAAATCATATAAATATTTGCTTCCGCGCCCGAATTTTATAATTCTTCATCATATTTTAGCTAAAACAAAACATTGCAACAAAGAAAATTGCTATTTCAAGTGTGGTAGGTGTTCTAGAATCCAGCCCATGTAGCTTACAATATACAACGTATTCATTAAAATGACACCCGAATATTGAATGTTTATTATCTGATTGGTACCACGTTTTGGTCACTTTTGCATTTCCAATGCCTAAAACCATACATGGTATAGATCCTAAAGCATGAATATGAACGTTTTAACAAAATTATCAATTTCAAGAATAGGTAAAATCTGACTTTATTTTTGTTAAAAATCACATAAATATTTGCTTCCGCGCCCGAATTTTATAATTCTTTATCATATTTTAGCTAAAAGAAAACTTTGCAACAAGAAAATTGCTATGTCAAGTTTGGTAGGTATTCTAGAATCCAGCCCATGTAGCTTACAATATACAACGTATTCCTTAAAATGACACCCGAAAATTTAATGTTTATTATCTGATTGTTACTGTGTTTTGGTCACTTTTGCATGTCCAATGCTTAAAACCATCCATAGTATAGATCCTAAAGCATGAATATGAATGTTTTAACAAAAATATCCATTTCAAGAATAGGTAAAATCTGACATTATTTTTGTAAAAAATCATATAAATATTTGCTTCTGCGCCCGAATTTTATAATTTTTCATCATATTTTAGCTAAAAAAAACATTGCAATAAGAAAATTGATATTTTAAGTGTGGTAGGTATTCTAGAATTCTGCCCATGAAGCTAACAATATACAACGTATTCATTAAAATGACACCCGAAAATTGAATGTTAATTATCTGATTGGTACCAGGTTTTGGTCACTTTTGCATATCCAATGCTTAAAAACCATCCATAGTATAGATCCTAAAGCATGAATATGAATGTTTTAACAAAAACATCCTTTTCAAGAATTGCTAAAATACGACTTTATTTTTGTAAAAAATCATATAAATATTAGCTTTTGAGCCCGAATTTTATAATTCTTCATCATATTTTAGCTAAAAGAAAACATTGCAACAAGAAAATTGCTATGTCAAGTGTGGTAGGTATTCTAGAGTCCAGCCCAAGTAGCTTACAATATACAACGTATTAATTATAATGACACCAGAAAATTGAATGTTTATTATATGGTTCGTACCACGTTTTGGTCACTTTTGCAAGTCCAATGCTTAAAACCATCCATAGTATAGATCCTAAAGCATGAATATGAATGTTTTAACAAATAATATCCATTTCAAGAATAGGTAAAATCAGACTTAATTTTTGTAAAAAGTCATATAAATATTTGCTCCCACGCCCGAATTTTATAATTTTTCATCATATTTTAGCTAAAAGAAAGCTTTGCAACAAGATAATTGCTATTTCAAGTGTGGTAGGTATTCTAGAATCCAGCCCATGTAGCTTACAATATACAACGTATTCATCAAGAATAGGTAAAATCTGACTTTATTTTCGTAAAAAATTATATAAATATTTGCTTCCGCGCCCGAATATTTTATTCTTCATCATATTTTAGCTTAAAGAAAACATTGCAACAAGAAAATTGTTATTTCAAGTGTGGTAGGTATACTAGAATCCAGCCCATGTAGCTTACAATATACAACGTATTTATCAAGAATAGGTAAAATCTGACTTTTTTTTTGTACAAAATCATATAAATATTTGTTTCCGCGCCCGAATTTTATAATTTTTTATCATATTTTACCTAAAAGATAACATTGCAACAAGAAAATTTCTATTTCAGTGTGGTAGGTTTTCTAGAATCCAACCCATGTAGCTTACAATATTGTAAAAAATCATATAAATATTTGCTTCCCGCGCTCGAATTTATAATTCTTCATCACATTTTAGATAAAAGAAAACATTGCAACAAGAAAATTGCTATTTAAAGTGTGGTAGGTATTCTGGAATCCAGCCTATGTATCTTACAATATACAACGTATTCATCAAGAATAGGTAAAATCTGACTTTATTTTTGTGAAAAATCATATAAATATTTTCTTCTGTGCCTGAATTTTATAATTCTTTATTATATTTTCGCTAAAAGAAAACATAGTAACAAGAAAATTGCTATTTCAAGTGAGGTACGTATTCTAGAATCCAGCACATGTAGCTTACAATATACAACGTATTCATTAAAATGACACCCCGAAAATTGAATGTTTATTATCTGATTGGTACCACGTTTTGGTCACTTTTGCATGTCCAATGCTTAAAACCAAGCTTAGTATAGATCCTAAAGCATGAATATGAATGTTTTAACAAAAATATCCATATCAAGAATAGGTAAAATCGGACTTTATTTTTGTAAAAAATCATATAAATATTTGCGTCCGCGCCCGAATTTTATAATTCTTTATCATATATTAGCTAAAAGAAAACATTGCAACAAGAAAGTTGCTATTTCAACTGTGGTAGTAATCTAGAATCCAGCCCATATAACTTACAATATACAAAGTATTCATCTAGAATAGGTAAAATCTGACTTTATATTTGTAAAACACCATATAAATATTTGCCTTCCGCGATCAATATTTTTATTCTTCATCATATTTTAGCTAAAAGAAAAACATTGCAACAAGAAAATTGTTATTTCAAATGTGGTAGGTATTCTAGAATCAAGCAAATGTAACTTACAATATACAATGTATTTATTAAGATGACACCCGAAAAGTAAATGTTTATTATCTGATTGGCACCACGATTAGGTCACTTATGCATGTCCAATGCTTAAAACCAAGCTTAGTATAGATCCTAAAGCATGAATATGAATGTTTTAATAAAAATATCCATATCAGGAATAGGTAAAATCTGACTTTATTTTTGTAATAAATCATATAAATATTTGCTTCTGCGCCCGAATTTTATAATTCTTTAACATATATTTGCAAAAAGAAAACATTGTAACAAGAAAATTGCTATTTCAAGTGTGGTAGGTATTCTAGAATCCAGTACATGTAGCTTACAATATACAACGTATTCATTAAAATGACACCCGAAATTAAATGTTTATTATCAGATTGGTACCCACGTTTTGGTCACTTTTGCAGGTCCAATGCTTAAACCCATCCATAGTATAGATCCTAAAGCATGAATATAAATGTTTTAACAAAAATATACATTACAAGAATAGGTAAAATCTAACATTGTTTTTGTAAAAAATCATATAAATATTTGCTTCCGTGCCCGAATTTTATGATTCTTTATCATATTTTAGCTAAAAAAAACATTGCATCTAGAAAATTGCTATTTTAAGTGTGGTAGGTATTCTAGAATCCAGCAAATCTAGCTTGCAATATACAACGTATTCATTAAAATGACATCCGAAATGTATGTTTTTATTATCTGACTGGTACTACGTTTTGGTCACTTCTGCATGTCCAATGCTTAAAACCATCCTTAGTTTAGATCCTAAAGCATAAATATGAATGTTTTAACAAAAATATCCATATCAAGAATAGGTAAAATCTGACTTTATTTTTGTGAAAAATAATATAAATATTTGCTTCTGCGCCCGAATTTTTTAATTCTTAATCATATTTTAGCTAAAGAAACACATTGCAACAAGAAAATTGATATTTTAATTGTGGTAGGTACTCTAGAATCCAGCCCATGTAGCTTACAATATACAACGTATTCATCAAGAAAAGGTAAAATCTGACTTTATTTTTGTAAAAGATCATATAAATATTTGCCTCCGCTCCCGAATTTTATAATTTTTCATCATATTTTAGCTAAAAGAAAACATTGCAAAAAGAAAATTGCTATTTCAAGTGTGGTAGGTATTTTAGAATCCAGCCCATGTAGCTTACAATATACAATGTATTCATTAAAATGACACCAAAAAATTGAATGTTTATTATCTGATTGATACCACTCTTTGGTCACTTTTGCATGTCCAATGCTTAAAACCATTCATATTATATATAGATCCTTAAGCATGAATATGAATGAAAGGAAAGAAAACTACTGGATTTCAGTCAATGGGACAAAATTTTATTTCCTCTCCTACCAGTTTCGACCCCACATGGGTCTTCCTCAGGCAGTGAAATTCATTTTATACATTATTAATGTGTTTTAAATACATTTGTCGAAAATTGTACCACAACAGTGAAAAATCAAATCGTAATATTTAATAAACTCACAAGTCAAACATATGTAAAGCTTTTTTATAAATGCAGATACTTAATGTAGAGTAATTTAATAATTTTATTTTTCGCAAAAACATGGTTTCGAGCACCTACGTTAAAAACCACGTTTTTGTGAAAAATAAAATTATTAAATTACTTTACATTAAGTATCTGCATTTATAAAAAAGCTTTACATATGTTTGACTTGTGAGTTTATTAAACATCACGATTTTATTTTTAACTGTTGTGTTACAATTTTCGACAAATGTATTTAAAACACATAAACAATGTATTAAATGACATTCACTTCTTGAGGAAGACCCATGTGGAGTCGAAACCGGTAGGAAAGGAAATAAAATTTTATCCCATTGACTGAATTCCAGTAGTATTCTTTCCTTACATCAATTGACCAGTCAAGAAAAATCCGTCTATCATGAATATGAATGTTTTAATAAAAATATCCATTTCAAGAATAGGTAAAATCTGACTTAATTTTTGTAAAATATCACATAAATATTTGCTTCCGCGCCTGAATTTTATAATTCTTCATCATATTTTAGCTAAAGGAAAACATTGCAACAAGAAAATTGCTATTTCAAGTGTGGTAGGTATTCTAGAATCCAGCCCATGTAGCTTACAATATACAACGTATTTACCAAAATGACACCCGAAAATTGAATGTTTATTATCTGATTGGTACCACGTTTTGGTCACTTTTGCATGTTCAATGCTATAAACCATCAATTATATAGATCCTAAAGCTGGAATATGAATGTTTTAACAAAAATATCCATTTCAAGAATAGGTAAAATCTGACTTTATTTTTGTAAAAAATCATATAAATATTTGCTTTTGCACCCAAACTTTATAATTCTTTATCATATTTTAGCTAAAAGAAAACATTGCAACCAGAAAATTGCTATTTTAAGTGTGGTAGGTATTCTAGAATCCAGCCCATATAGCTTACAATATACAACAGATTCGTCAAGAATAGGTAAAATCTAACTTTATTTTTGTAAAAAATCATATAAATATTTGATTCCGCGCTCGAATTTAATAATTTTTCATCATATTTTAGCTAAAAAAAACATTGCAACAAAAAAGTTGCTATTTTAAGTGTGGTAGGTATTCAAGAATCCTGCCCATGTAGTTTACAATATATAACGTATTCATTAAAATGACACCCGACAATTGAATATTTATTATCTGATTAGTACCACCTTGTTGGTCACTTTTGCATGTCTAATGCTTACAACCATCCATAGTATAGATTCTAAAGCATGAATATTAATGTTTTAACAAAAATATCCATTCCAAGAATAGGTGAAATCTGGGTTTATTTTTGTAAAAAAAAATATAAATATTTGCTTCCGCGCCCGAATTTTATAATTCTTCATCATATTTTAGTTAAAAGAAAACATTGCAAAAAGAAAATTGCTATTACAAGTGTGGTAGGTATTCTAGAATCCAGCCCATGTAGCTTACAATATACAACGTATTCATCAAGAATAGGTAAAATCTGACTTTATTTTTGTAAAAAATCATATAAATTATTGCTTCCGCGCCCGAATTTTATAATTCTATAACATATTTTAGCTAAAGGAAAACATTGCAACAAAAAAATTGCTATTTCAAGTGTGGTAGGTATTCTAGAATCCAGCTTATGTAGCTTACAATATACAACGTATTCATTAAAATGACACATGAAAATTGAATGTTTATTATCTGATTGGTACCACGTTTTGGTCACTTTTGCAAGTCCATTACATAAACCATCCATTTTATAGATCCTAAAGTTTAAATATGAATGTTTTAACAAAAATATCCATTTCAAGAATAGGTAAAATCTGACTTTATTTTTGTAAACAATCATATAAATATTTGCTTAAGCGCCCGAATTTTATAATTCTTTATCGTATTTTAGCTAAAAGAAAACATTGCAACCAGAAAATTGGTATTTCAAGTGTGGTAGGTATTCTAGAATCCAGCCCAAGTAGCTTACAATACACAACGTATTCATTAAAATGACACCCGAAAATTAAATGTTTCTTATCTGATTGGTACAACGTATTGGTCACTTTTGCATGTTCAATGCTTAAAACCATCCAGAGTATAGATCCTAAAGCATGAATATGAATGTTTTAACAAAATTATCCATTTCAAGAATTAGTAAAATCTAAGTTTTTTGAATTGAAATTGAATGTTTATTATCTGATTGGTACCCACGTTTTGGTCACTTTTGCATGTTCAATGCTATAAACCATCAATTGTATAGATCCTAAAGCTGGAATATGAATGTTTTAACAAAAATATCCATTTCAAGAATAGGTAAAATCTGACTTTATTTTTGTAAAAAATCATATAAATATTTGCTTTTGCACCCAAACTTTATAATTCTTTATCATATTTTAGCTAAAAGAAAACATTGCAACCAGAAAATTGCTATTTTAAGTGTGGTAGGTATTCTAGAATCCAGCCCATATAGCTTACAATATACAACAGAATCGTCAAGAATAGGTAAAATCTGACTTTATTTTTGTAAAAAATCGTATAAATATTTGCTTCCGCGCTCGAATTTAATAATTTTTCATCATATTTTAGCTAAAAAAAACATTGCAACCAAAAAATTGCTATTTTAAGTGTGGTAGGTATTCAAGAATCCTGCCCATGTAGCTTACAATATATAACGTATTCATTAAAATGACACCCGACAATTGAATATTTATTATCTGATTAGTACCACCTTGTTGGTCACTTTTGCATGTCCAATGCTTAAAACCATCCATAGTATAGATTCTAAACCATGAATATTAATGTTTTAACAAAAATATCCATTCCAAGAATAGGTGAAATCTGGGTTTATTTTTGTAAAAAAAAATATAAATATTTGCTTCCGCGCCCCAATTTTATAATTCTTCATCATATTTTAGTTAAAAGAAAACATTGCAAAAAGAAAATTGCTATTACAAGTGTGGTAGGTATTCTAGAATCCAGACCATGTAGCTTACAATATACAACGTATTCATCAAGAATAGGTAAAATCTGACTTTATTTTTGTAAAAAATCATATAAATTATTGCTTCCGCGCCCGAATATTATAATTCTATAACATATTTTAGCTAAAGGAAAACATTGCAACAAGAAAATTGCTATTTCAAGTGTGGTAGGTATTCTAGAATCCAGCTTATGTAGCTTACAATATACAACGTATTCATTAAAATGACACATGAAAATTGAATGTTTATTATCTGATTGGTACCACGTTTTGGTCACTTTTGCAAGTCCATTACTTAAAACCATCCATTTTATAGATCCTAAAGTTTAAATATGAATGTTTTAACAAAAATATCCATTTCAAGAATAGGTAAAATCTGACTTTATTTTTGTAAACAATCATATAAATATTTGCTTAAGCGCCCGAATTTTATAATTCTTTATCGTATTTTAGCTAAAAGAAAACATTGCAACCAGAAAATTGGTATTTCAAGTGTGGTAGGTATTCTAGAATCCAGCCCAAGTAGCTTACAATACACAACGTATTCATTAAAATGACACCCGAAAATTAAATGTTTCTTATCTGATTGGTACAACGTATTGGTCACTTTTGCATGTTCAATGCTTAAAACCATCCAGAGTATAGATCCTAAAGCATGAATATGAATGTTTTAACAAAATTATCCATTTCAAGAATTAGTAAAATCTAAGTTTTTTGAATTGAAATTGAATGTTTATTATCTGATTGGTACCACGTTTTGGTCACTTTTGCATGTTCAATGCTATAAACCATCAATTGTATAGATCCTAAAGCTGGAATATGAATGTTTTAACAAAAATATCCATTTCAAGAATAGGTAAAATCTGACTTTATTTTTGTAAAAAATCATATAAATATTTGCTTTTGCACCCAAACTTTATAATTCTTTATCATATTTTAGCTAAAAAAAACATTGCAACCAAAAAATTGCTATTTTAAGTGTGGTAGGTATTCAAGAATCCTGCCCATGTAGCTTACAATATATAACGTATTCATTAAAATGACACCCGACAATTGAATATTTATTATCTGATTAGTACCACCTTGTTGGTCACTTTTGCATGTCCAATGCTTAAAACCATCCATAGTATAGATTCTAAAGCATGAATATTAATGTTTTAACAAAAATATACATTCCAAGAATAGGTGAAATCTGGGTTTATTTTTGTAAAAAAAAAATATAAATATTTGCTTCCGCGCCCGAATTTTAAAATTCTTCATCATATTTTAGTTAAAAGAAAACATTGCAAAAAGAAAATTGCTATTAGAAGTGTGGTAGGTATTCTAGAATCCAGCCCATGTAGCTTACAATATACAACGTATTCATCAAGAATAGGTAAAATCTGACTTTATTTTTGTAAAAAATCATATAAATTATTGCTTCCGCGCCCGAATTTTATAATTCTATAACATATTTTACCTAAAGGAAAACATTGCAACAAGAAAATTGCTATTTCAAGTGTGGTAGGTATTCTAGAATCCAGCTTATGTAGCTTACAATATACAACGTATTCATTAAAATGACACATGAAAATTGAATGTTTATTATCTGATTGGTACCACGTTTTGGTCACTTTTGCATGTCCATTACTTAAAACCATCCATTTTATAGATCCTAAAGTTTAAATATGAATGTTTTAACAAAAATATCCATTTCAAGAATAGGTAAAATCTGACTTTATTTTTGTAAACAATCATATAAATATTTGCTTAAGCGCCCGAATTTTATAATTCTTTATCGTATTTTAGCTAAAAGAAAACATTGCAACCAGAAAATTGGTATTTCAAGTGTGGTAGGTATTCTAGAATCCAGCCCAAGTAGCTTACAATACACAACGTATTCATTAAAATGACACCCAAAAATTAAATGTTTCTTATCTGATTGGTACAACGTATTGGTCACTTTTGCATGTTCAACGCTTAAAACCATCCAGAGTATAGAACCTAAAGCATGAATATGAATGTTTTAACAAAATTATCCATTTCAAGAATTAGTAAAATCTAAGTTTGTTTTTGTAAAAAATCATATAAATATTTGCTTCCGCGCCCGAATTTTATAATCCTTCATCATATTTTAGCTAAAACAAAACATTGCAACAAGAAAATTGCTATTTCAAGTGTGGTAGGTATTCTAGAATCCAGCCCATGTTGCTTAAAATATACAACGTATTCATTAAAATGACACTCGAATATTGAATGTTTATTATCTGATTGGTACAACATTTTAGGCACTTTTTCACGGCCAATGCTTAAAACCATCCATAGTATAGATCCTAAAGCATGAATATGAATGTTTTAACAAAAATATCCATTTCAAGAATACATATAATCTGACTTTATTTTTGTAAAAAATCATATAAATATTTTCTTCCGCGCCCGAATTTTATAGTTCTTCATCATATTTTAGCTAAAAGAAAACATTGCAACAAGAAAATTTGCTATTTCAAGTGTGGTAGGTATTCTAGAATCCAGCCCATGTAGCTTACAATATACAACGTATTCATATAAAATAGGTAAAATTTGATTTTATTTTTGTAAAAAATCATATAAATATTTGCTTCCGCGGCCTAATTTTATAATTCTTCTTCATATTTTAGCTATAAGAAAACATTGTAACAAGACAATTGCTATTTCAAGTGTGGTAGGTATTCTAGAATTCAGCCCATGTAGCTTATAATATACAACGTATTCATTAAAATGACACCTGAAAATTTAATGTTTATTATCTGATTGGTACTACGTTTTGGTCACTTTTGCATGTCCAATGCTTAAAACCATCCATAGTATAGATCCTAAAGCATGAATATGAATGTTTTAACAAAAATATCCATTTCAAGAATAGGTAAAATCTGACTTTATTTTTGTAAAAAATCATATAAATATTTGCCACCCCGCCCGAATATTATAATTCTTTATCATATTTCAGCTAAAGGAAAACATAGCTACAAGAAAATTGCTATTTCAAGTGTGGTAGATATTCTACAATCCAGCGCATGTAGCTTATAACATACAACGTATTCATCAAGAATAGGTAAAATCTGACTTTATTTTTGTAAAATATCATATAAATATTTGCTTCCGCGCCCGAATTTTATAATTTTTTATCAAATTTTAGCTAAAAGAAAACATTGCAACATAAAAATTGCTACTTCAGGTGTGGTATGTATTCTAGATTCCAGCCCATGTAGCTTACAATATATAACGAATTCATCAAAATGAAACCCGGAAATTGAATGTTTCTTATCTGAATGATACCACGTACTGGTCACTTTTGCATGTCCAAATCTGACTTTATTTTTGTAAAAAATCTTATCAATATATGCTTCCGCGCCCGAATTTTATAATTCTTCATCATATTTTACCTACAAGAAAACATTGCAACAAGAAAATTGCTATTTCAAGTGTGGTAGGTTTTCTAGAATCCAGTTAATGTACAATATACAACGTATTCATTAAAATGACACCCGAAAATAGAATGTTTATTATCTGATTGGTAACACGTTTTTTTTCATTTTTGCATGTCCAATGCTCAAATCCATCCATAGTATAGATCCTAAAGCATGAATATTTTTTGCAACAAGAAAATTGCTATTTCAAGTGTGGTAGGTATTCTAGAATCCAGCCCATGTAGCTTACAATATAAAACGTATTCATCAAGAAATGGTAAAATCTGACTTTAGTTTTGTTAAAAAATCATATAAATATTTGCTTCCGTTTGAATTTTATAATTCTTCATCATATTTTAGCTAAAATAAAACATTGCTATAAGAAAATTACTATTTCAAGTGTGGTAGGTATTCTAGAATCCAGCCCATGTAGCTAACAATATACAACGTATTCATTAAAATGACACCCGAAAATTGAATGTTATTATCTGATTGGTACCAAGTTTTGGTCACTTTTGCATGTCCAATGTTTAGAACCATCCATAGTATAGATCCTAAAGCATGAATATGAATGTTTTAACAAAAATTTCCATTTCATGAATAGGTAAAATCTGACTTTATTTTTGTTAAAAAATTATATAAATATTTGCTTCCGCGCCCAAATTTTATAATTCTTCATCATATTTTAGCTAAAAGAAAACATTGCAACAAGAAAATTGCTATTTCAAGTGTGGTAGGTATTCTAGAAGCCAGCCCATGTAGCTTACAATATACAACGTATTCATCAAGAATAGGTAAAATCTAACTTTATTTTTGTAAAAAATCATATAAATATTTGCTTTCGCGCCCGAATTTTAAAATTCTCCTTCATATTTTAGCTAAAAGAAAACATTGCAAGAAGAAAATTGCTATTTCAAGTGTTGTAGGTATTCTAGAGTCCAGCCCATGTAGCTTACAATATACAACGTATTCATCAAGAAAAGGTAAAATCTGACTTTATTTTTGTAAAAAATCATATAAATATTTGCTTCCGCGCCCGAATTTTATAATTTTTCAATATATTTCAGCTAAAAGAAAACATTGCAACAAGAAAACTGTTATTTCAAGTGTGGTAGGTATTCTCTAATCTAGCTCATGTAGCTTACAATATACAACGTATTCATTAAAATGACATCCGGATATGGAATGTTTATTATCTGATTGGTACCACGTTTTGGTTACTTTTGCATATCCAATGCTTAAAACCATCCATAGTATAGATCCTAAAGCATGAATAGGAATGTTTTACCAAAAATATCCATTTCAAGAATTCGTAAAATCTAACTATATTTTTGTAAAAAATCATATAAATATTTGCTTCTGCGCTCGAATTTTATAATTTTTTATCACATTTTAGCTAAAAGAAAACATTGCAACAAGAAAATTGCTATTTCAAGTGGCGTAGGTATTCTAGAATCCAGCCCATGTAGCTTACAATATACAACGTATTCATCAAGAATAGGTAAAATGTGATTTTTTTTGTAAAAAATCATATAAATATTTACTTCCGCGGTCGTATTTTATAATTCTTTATCATGTTTTAGCTAAAAGAAAATATTGCAGCAAGAAAATTGCTATTTCAAGTGTGCTAGGTATTCTAGAATCCAGCCCATGTAACATACAATATACAACGTATTCATCTAGAATAGGTAAAATCTGACCTTATTTTTGAAAAAAATCATATAAATATTTGCTTCGGCGTCCGAATTTTATAACTCTTCATCATATTTTAGCTAAAAGAAAACAGTGCAATAAGAATATTGCTATTTCAAGTATGGTAGGTATTCTAGAATCCAACCCATGTAGCTTACAATATACAACGTATTCATCAAGAATAGGTAAAATCTGAATTTATTTTTGTAAAAAATTATATATAATATTTGCTTCCGCGCCCGAATTTTATAATTCTTCATCATATTTTAGCTAAAAGAAAACATGGCAACAAGAAAATTACTATTTTAAGTGTGCTAGGTATTCTAGAATCCAGCCCATGTAACATCCAATATACAACGTATTCATCTAGAATAGGTAAAATCTGACCTTATTTTTGTAAAAAAATCATATAAATATTTGCTTCGGCGTCCGAATTTTATAACTCTTCATCATATTTTAGCTAAAAGAAAACATTGCAATAAGAATATTGCTATTTCAAGTATGGTAGGTATTCTAGAATCCAACCCATGTAGCTTACAATATACAACGTATTCATCAAGAATAGATAAAATCTGACTTTATTTTTGTAAACAATCATATAAATATTTGCTTCCGCGCCCGAATTTTATAACTCTTCTTCATATTTTAGCTAAAAGAAAACATTGCAACAAGAAAATTGCTATTTTAAGAGTGCTAGGTATTCTAGAATCCAGCCCATGTAACATACAATATACAACGTATTCATCTAGAATAGGTAAAATCTGACCTTATTTTGGTAAAAAATCATATAAATATTTGCTTCGGCGTCCGAATTTTATAACTCCTTATCATATTTTAGCGAAAAGAAAACATTGCAACAAGAAAGTTGCTATTTCAAGTGTGGTAGGTATTCTAGAATCCAGCGCATGTAGCGTACAATATACAACGTATTCATTAAAATGACACCCGGATATTAAATGTTTATTATCTGATTTGTACCACGTTTTGGTCACTTTTGCAAGTCCAATGCTTACAACCATCCATAGTATAGATCCTAAACCATGAATATGAATGTTTTAACAAAAATATCCATTTCAAGAATAGGTAAAATCTGAAGTTATTTTTTAAAAAATCAAACAAATATTTGCTTCCGCGCCCAAATTTTATAATTCTTTATCATATTTTAGCTAAAAGAAAACATTGCAACAAGAAAATTGCTATTTCAAGTGTTGTAGGTATTCTAGAATCCAGCCCATGTAGCTTACAATATACAATGTATTAATGAAGAATAGGTAGAATCTGGCTTTATTTTTGTAAAAAATCATATAATAACTTGCTTCCTCGCCCGAATTTTATAATTCTTTATCATATTTTAGCGAAAAGAAAACATCGCAACAAGAAAATAGCTTTTTCAACTGTGGTAGGTATACTACAATCCAGCACATGTAGCTTACAATATACAACGTATTCATCAAGAAAAGGTAAAATCTGACTTTATTTTTGTAAAAAATCATATAAATATTGTCTTTCGCTCCCGAATTTTATAATTCTTTATCATATTTAAGTTAAAAAAAAGCAATGCTACAAGAAAATTTCTATTTCAAGTGTGTTAGCTATTCTAGAATCCAGCCCATGTAGCTTACAATATATAACGTATTCATTAAAATAACACCCGAAAACTAAATGTTTATTATCTGATTGGTACCACGTTTTGGTCACTTTTGCATGTCCAATGCTAAAATTTTCCATAGTATAGATCCTAAAGCATGCATATGAATATTTTAACAAAAATATCTATTTGAAGAATAGGTAAAATCTAACTTTATTTTTATAAAAAATCATAAATATATTTGCTTCCGCGCCCGAGTTTTATAATTCTTCATCTAATTTTAGTTAAAAGAAAACATTGCAACAAGAAAATTGTTATTTCAAGTGTAGTAGGTATTCTAAAATCCAGCCTATGTAGATTATAATATACAACGTATTCATCAAGAAATGGTAAAATCTGACTTTATTTCTGTTAAAAATCATACAAATATTTGATTTCGCGCCCGAATTTTATAATTTTTCATCATATTTCAGCTAAAAGAAAACATTGAAACAAGAAAATTGCTATTTCAAGTGTGGTAGGTATTTTAGAATCCAGCCCATGTAGCTTACAATCTACAACGTATTCATCAATAATAGGTAAAATCTGACTTTATTTTTGTAAAAAATCATATAAATATTTGCTTTCGCGCCCGAATTTTTTAATTCTTTATCATATTTTAGCTAAAAGAAAACATTGCAACAAGAAAATTGCTATTTCATTTGTGGTAGGTATTGTAGAATCTAGCCCATGTAGCTTACAATGTACAACGTATTCATCAATAATAGGTAAAATCTGACTTTATTTTTGTAAAAAATCATATAAATATTTGCTTCCGCGCCCGAATTTTTTAATTCTTTATCATATTTTAGCTAAAAGAAAACATTGCAACAAGAAAATTGCTATTTCATTTGTGGTAGGTATTGTAGAATCTAGCCCATGTAGCTTACAATATACAACGTATTCATCAAGAATAGGTAAAATCTGACTTTATTTTTGTAAAAAATCGTATAAATATTTGCTTCCGCGCCCGAATTTTTATAATTCTTTAGCATATTTTAGCTAATTTTGTTTGTTCTCCGGGAAAGTGAGTTTTTAAAAAAGAATTAAAATTACAACGGGTCTAGTCTACGTTCTTTATTCGTGTTAGAAGTACAAAAGACGAGATATATAACATGTACAGGCTGTTTTATAATATTCGTTATCTCTACAAGGAGGTTTCATGTTCATGTTGATAGTAGGCAGATTGTGTTTCTTAACTCCTCCGGCCTTAGATGAGAACTATGGGGTTTTAGCCACAAAGTTCGATGAAAATGACATATTTGGTGGTGCTGACGTTGAAGCCTCGATGTTCCTTGTCTGTAGTATTCTGGACTTCTTTCTTTTATTAACAAAATATAGTATTATACATACAAAGCAAATAATTATGAAACAATACAAAACAATGGTAAAAATACTTATTATATTATAATAAATGGGTTCATTATTTATTTCTTTTAGAGTGTTCTTATGTTTACTAATAAGGGACAATATGTGATCTGTGTCATCTAGGTTTACAGAATCTAACTTAAATGTTTTAAAATTAAAAATGTCTTTATCACTAAAATTGTTCCAAAGGGGTATATTAGGTAAATTAATGTTTTTGAAATTTGTTTTTTGGGACTGATATGTTTTGAGCACGGAATCTTTCACTTTCACTTCACATTCACTATTTAGTTCAAGGAGGTAGCTGCCAAATAGAGGGATGTTGTCGACGTATTTTTCATGTAATTCAATAGTTGAACTTCACATGGGGTGTCGGAATTTATTATTGCTGTATGCGCCTCATAACACAGGAACTCTTGTGGGATAATTTCCTGGCATTTGGTCTCGAAGAATGGAAGCAAGGAATTTATTTCGAGGTATAATGGTTTTAAATATATTCTGATGTGGGGTTGGTAAAGGATATAGATGATAGTAGGTGAAGCTTTCAGTTTCGACTATTGGAATTTCGATTAAAAATGTGATTTGATTATTTTTACTAAAACTTTTGATTTCAATAATTTTTTCGAATAAATGAAGGTTTTCTAAGATGGTTCAAATGGGAACTTATTGTCGTTTAAAAGTTTATTTATTTGGATAATTTCTGATAGTAAATCCTTTGGTTCAATGATTGAATTATGAAAGGTATTAAGTTTCGAAAAGGAAATAGCCACTTCAATTTTTTCTAATAAATCGTAAATAATTTGTAGGCTTGTTATGTATTGAGTAAGGACGGTTTGGAGGAAAAAACAATTAGCTGTTTCAACTCTTTTTATGTATGTACTATTTATGAATTTTTCTAATTCTAATTAAGATTTGGAATTAAGGGATTGTTGATTTTTTGAAAGAATTTTTACGTTGTCAAATTTTGATATTGAGGTTTGTAAGATAGTTATTTGATCATCCATTATAGTTCTAAATTTATTTTGATTGTTTGTCATCCTTGATATAGCTTTATCGTATTTTTCAGCATCGTTTTGATCGAGATTGCCAGTTATGGCTTTTATAACGGATCCGAGACCATCGATTATACCTCTCTTTTTTCCATGCGATAATGGGTTTAGTTGTTGAATTTGTAATGACACTTTATCTTTCAAAATTGTTGTAATCTGATAATTTTCTTTGTTTTGTTTTGAGGTTTGAATTTCATGTTTTATTTTTGAGAAGGAATTACGTAAGTTATTATACTCATTTATGATATCTGTAATATCGTAAATTTGTACGAAAGTCCATTGATCTGTTTTAATCTGAGCATGTCCAAGTTTTAATGGTAACAGTCCAGGGTTGTTGTTCAGGTTGTGGAATTTTGGAATTTCGAGAGTAGCGGTGGTGATGATGAGGATAAGGGATCTGAAACAGGTGGTTGTCTCAGTTGTTTTATATGTATAATTTCAACCTTATTCTTTTTCTTTTCATTGCAAATTTCAACTTTATTTTTGTCTAAAAGTTTAGTTATTTTAAATGGTCCTAAAAATTTCAATGACTTTTTACTTCTATTTAAAGGATTTTGTTTATAAACGGTTTGTCCTATTTTAAAAGCGTAATTTGTATCACCGTGGGTGTTATGTTTCGTTATTATCTTCTTTTTATCGGAATGTAGTTTATCAGAGACTTCTTGATAAACATGTTTTAATTTGTCTTTATGATTCTGAATGTAGTCGTTGTAAAAGGAATTGGGAAGGAATATTTTGTTTGGATTTCTGGAATTTGTGTGTCCAAATGCTAATTCAAAGGGGGTGTAATTTGTAGCGTTGTGAATGGAGTTATTGTAACCAATTATTGCATATTGCAATTGATCAGTGTTATAGTCCGGATACATTTCTTTTAGAATTCTTAGATGTTCAATTATTGTTGAATGAAATCGTTCTACAATGGAATTTGATTCGTGATGTAAAGAAGTGGTAAAATGGACATTAATTTTATGCAGTTTTAAATGTTCTTTGGTAGTGTTATTATTGAACTCTTTACCGTTATCCAAAATTAAATTTTCGGGTATGCCAAATGAAGCAAAATATTTTATTAAGGCATTACTAGTATGAATAGCAGTTTTTCCTTCTATGAATATAGCTTGTACGAATTTTTGTAAAGGCATCTACAAGAGTAAGATAATTTTTATTATCAAACATAAAGATATCTACGTGTATTATCTGAAAAGGTCGTGAGGCTGTTTCAGTAAGCATGAGCGGGACATATGGTTTTTTCCTAGCATATTTCGCTCTTTGACAAATTTCCCATGCGTTTATAAAATTTATTATTGTTGTTTTCATATGTTTCCAATAATAATTTCTTTTAAGATATTCCAAAGTTTCATTAATGCCTCTATGGTTAGTACTACCTTCGTGATGATTTTTATAAGCAAAATTTGTTCTCCTTTGTCAGTTACGGTGTTAATAATTTTAGTGCATTTAATTAATTTCGGACCTTTCATTGAAAATTTATCTAAATAGACTTTTGAGAAATCGCGGAAAAGTTTGTCAGTGTGAAAATAAAGATGATAAATATTTTTTGAGTCGGTATAGTATCTTAAGAATTCAAATATAAATTGGTGATTATTTTGTTCCGGTAATTTGATTTTAATAATTTTTTGATGTTCGTAATTGTTATGTGTAATAGAAGGTTTGTTATATATATGAGGAAAAATGTGAATCTGATTTGTTTTATTGTTTATAATTTCGTCTAATATTGTTATGCCGGTGTTTGTATTGTAATTCTCAGTGGAGTGTTGTGTAATAGATTCAGAGTCTGTGTCTACGCCTATGTCTTTGTTATCAATGTTTTGTTGGGAATTAGTATATGTAGTGTTTGGGGGTTTAATTTGGATTTTGGATAAGATTTTGATTTTTGGTTTAGTCGGTTTACTAGTGGAAGGTTGGGGATGTAATTCATTTTTATCGGGTGTAAAATTTTCAGCAATGTTTCTAAAATATTCGATAATGTCGTTATTAATTTCGCCGGGATTATTAATTATGGATTCTGTTTCAATGGCATTTAATTTTATTCTAGAAAGACAGTCTGCGTTGGTGTTAAATTTTCCTTTTTTATATTGTATGTCATAGTCGTATTATTCTAATTTTAATCGCCATCTAACAAGTTTAGAATTTGGTTCTTTAATATTAAATAACCAAGTAAGAGGTCGGTGGTCAGTCATTATTGAGAACTTTCTACCATAAAGATACGGACGGAAATGCTTACAAGCCCAAACTATCGCTAATAGTTCTTTTTCGATAGCGGAGTAGCGTGTCTCAGTCTCATTCAAAGTTCTAGATGCGTAAGCTATAGGTTTGTCACGTGAAATTTCGCCTTGCGAAAGAACGGCACCTATCGCGAAATCGCTGGCGTCTGTCGTTAGTACAAAGGGTTTGTCAAAATCAGGGTACTGTGATATGGGATCGTTTGTAAGTAGTTCTTTACATGTATTGAAACTGTGTATGAATTCTTTGTCGTGAATAATTTTGGCGTCTTTTTTCAAACATTTGGTCATGGGTTTCGTTATTTTTGCAAAGTCTTTGATGAAACGTCTATAGTAACCTAGTAATCCTAAAAAGCTATTAATTTCTTTTGGTGTTCGAGGTATGGGGAAATTTTTGATTGCCGAAATTTTATCTGGGTTAGGTTTTACACCATCTGAGGTAATTACATGTCCTAAATATTGAACGGTTTTTTGAAGAAATTCACTTTTTTCAAGTTGAATTTTGAAGTTACTGATTCGTAAACGATTAAATACTGATTTTAGTCTTTCAATATGCTCCTGAAGGGATGAACTAAAAATAATGATATCATCGAGATATACTAAACATGTCTCGTGCTGAAGGCCGCAAAGAACATTGTCCATAACTCGTTGGAAGGTTGATGGGGCGTTTTTTAAACCGAATGGCATGCGTTTAAATTCATAATGCCAGCCTTCTACAGTAAATGCGTTTTTTGAATATTATTAGGATCTACTTCTATCTGATGGAAGCCGCTAGCTAGGTCTAAAGTCAAAAAGTAAGTTGCTTTGCCAAGTTTGTCTAGTATGTCAGAAATGTTTGGTAATGGGTACTTGTCGTCAATGGTTTGTTCGTTCAATTTTCGGTAGTCTATAACTACGCGCCACTTCTTCTTACCAGAAGCGTCGAGTTTCTTCGGGACTATCCAGATAGGACTGGACCAAGGGGATACGCTGTCTTGTATTATACCTTGCTCAAGCATTTTATTAATTCGTTTTTGTGAATTTCGGGGAATCGATATGATTTTACATGAATTGGTGTATCGTCTTTCAATTTAATTTTGTGGGTTATTTCGTTCGAAAAACTCAAAGGTGTTTTCTCGCAATAAAATATATCTCTATATTCGAAACATAATTTTCTAATTGATTCTTTTTCTTCTTTATTACAATGATCTATTCTAATATTTTTTAAATTTTGTTTTAAAAGATTATCGTATTGTATATCGGGTTCTTCATCAATTTCCATTTTTTCAACAAAATTAATTTCGATAGGGTCTAAAGGTTCAATTTCTAATGGTTATAATATGTTTATCTGAACAGGGTTCTCGTTAATATTTGTTAATGTAGTTATAGCAAAATTGTGTGAAACGTTTTCAACTGCTTTTGGCATTTGTACACCATTTTCAAAATTAGTATGATTTAAAATTCCTATACCGTTTCTCATTTTAACAGGTAATTTTACTACAAATGACGTTCGAGGTGGTACAATAATGGAATGTAAAAGGGCTGAATTATTATGGACTTTTCTTTCGTTGTCGGGATTGAAAATTATGGGTATTACGGCATATGGTGTTGTTAGTTGTTTGTTTGTGACATTTACATTTGCGTTTAATTGTCTTAAAAGATCAACACCGATGAGGCCATCGTATTTGTTACTGAATTTAAACAAATAGAATTTATGAGTTTCGGGAATATTAAAAATTTCGAAAATAGGGATTTCTGCAACTTCATTGTGGTATGATACATCATGTGCTGTTTGAATATTAAAATTTTGATTATAAATATAATTTGGATAAAATGTGTATGCTAATTCCGGATTTATTAAACTTTTAGTGCTACCAGTATCTATCAAAAAATTGGTATTTAATTCGGGGATATATATGTGGGGCAAATTTGCTTTTATTGTGTTTAATTGTACTACGTCTGATTGTTGGCATTGTTGGTCATAGGAAAATTTACATTTGATTCAGCATTGTTGATAACGGGTTCTTCATACGTGATGTTATCATCATTGTTTTAATAGGAATCGTCGTAAGTTAAAGTGTGTGAATAGTCATAATACGTGTCATATTCATAGTCTACGGGATTGTTCTCATAGGTTTCATATTCGGTGTTATAGGATATGTCTTGGGAAGTTTGGGGTGATTGTTCGGTGTCAGACTGGAAATTCTGATTAAATAATTGGGTTGATGTGAATGTTTTTTGAGGGTTACTTCTTCTAGAATGGATTGATGAAGTGTCCATCGGTTTGGGTTTAAATGGTTGGGGTTGATTTGGACGTGTAAAATTTTGTTGGAAATTAGGACGGAAAGTATTTTGTTGTATATTCGGACGTGAGAAATTCTGTGGGAAATTTAGTGGTCTCTGGATATGTTGAAATGTAGGTGGACGCATTTGGATTTGTGGTTGTCTTTGTGCATAATGCACGGGTCTATAATTAGGTTGAGTAGTATTTTGGAAAGGATTCATTTTTGGAGGTGAATGCAATGTAGGACGTTGTTGAGAGATTTGGTAATTTGGTGTAGGAATTGGATTTGGTCGGTATTGGTAATTTTGGCTATAATTGGACGTTATTAGTTGTCTGGCTTGTAAAATTCTATGATCAGGTTTAAAATTTGATTGCGAGTTTATTGAACTTTGCCTCTGTGTAGAATAAAGGAAATTTTCTTCTTCAATAACTAAACTCATAGCTTTCTCTGAACTGTCAGGGTTCCGTAATCTGATGTTTGTTTGTATGTTAGGTGGTAAGCCGCGAATAAATGTTTTTAATGCTAAATCATTATAATTTTCTTGTTTTATCTTTCTTTCTTCAGCAGTAATTTCGAAACTATTTAATTTAGACATAATTAAGCTACGTGAATCTTGACATCTCATACCAAAATTATAGAGTGGTTCATTTTTATTTGGACGAAGCGATATCAAATCCTGAACTAGACAATCAATGTTTCTTTGATCTCCAAACCTTAATCTTAGAGCATTTTTTACTTCCTCCCATGTACTGAGTTCTGTACGGGATCCAATTAAAATAAGAGCCCTGCCTGTTAATTTTCCTAATATAGCTCTTACAAGGAAATTGTTTAATGTTATATTTGTATGAGTTCAAAAAGTATTAATTAAATTTTGACAAGAATCAAGAAATATATTTAATGTGTGGGGATTGCCTTTATAGTGTGGAATCGAATCTGCATACAATTTTAAGAGTTGGTAATTGACTGGGGCTGTTATTTGGGGTTGAGCTTGGGTAGGTGGTGACATTTCTGTATCTGTGTCTCCCAAATTAAATTGAGTTAGTATTTCAGATAAGTTTAGGATGTCGTTATTGGACATAAATTTTTCGGTTGTGGCTTATTTTAAATTATTTTTATTCTAGTTAAAACTGTTGCTACGGTATTTGGGAATAGTTTTGTTTGGGATATGAGCTTTGTTTGTACTTACATAAATATTTCTATTTTCATTGTTCTTAACCTAATGCCTATAGGTTTGGACGATTTTTGTTCCTCTCCCGGGTCTTCCTAGTCTAAGGTCTGGCTACGGCGATGCTGTCCTTCACCAGGTCTGGCTTTGGCGATGCTGTCTTCCACCAGGACGTTGTATTTTCTTCTCTCCCAAGACTCGTCTCCCGATTTCGGCTGCTGGGATCGTGTTAAACCGATATGCGCTCGATTTTCACTATCGTACCGAAATGTGATACTCGATTAACTGTTAAAACAGAAATTACCCGTTCGATACGAATAATTTCGAGTATCCTACCGACTGCGCCAATTTTGTTTGTTCTCCGGGAAAGTGAGTTTTTAAAAAAGAATTAAAATTACGACGGGTTTAGTCTACGTTCTTTATTCGTGTTAGAAGTACAAAAGACGAGATACATAACATGTACAGGCTGTTTTATAATATTCGTTATCTCTACAAGGAGGTTTCATGTTCATGTTGATAGTAGGCAGATTGTGTTTCTTAACTAGCGAAAAGAAAACAAGAATATTGCTATTTCAAGTGTGGTAGTTATTCTAGAATCCAGCCCATATAGCTTACAATATACAACGTATTCATTAAAAAAACACCCGAAAATTAAATGTTTATTATCTGATTGGTACCACGTTTTGGTAATTTTTGCATGTCCAATGCTTAAAACCATCCACAGTATAGATTCTATAGCATGAATATAAATGTTTTAACATAAAGATCCATTTCAAGAATAGGTAAAATCTAACTTTATTTTTGTAAAAAAGCATATAAATATTTGCTTCCGCGCCCGAATTTTATAATTCTTTATCACATTTTAGCTAAAAGAAAACATTGCAACAAGAAAATTGCTATTTCAAGTGTGGTTGGTATTCTAGAATCCAGCCCACATAGCTTACAATATACAACGTATTCATCAAGAATAGGTAAAATCTGACTTTATTTTTGTAAAAAATCATATAAATATTTGCTTCCGCGCCCGAATTTTATAATTCTTCATCATATTTTAGCTAAAAGAAAACATTGTAACAACAAAATTGCTATTTCAAGTGTGGTAAGTATTCTAGATCCAGCACATGTAGCTTACAATATATAACGTATTCATTAAAATGATACCCGAAATCTGAATGTTTATTCTCTGATTGGTACCACGATTTAGTCACATTTGCATGTCCAATGCTAAAATTATCCATAGTATAGATCATAAAGCATGAATATGAATGTTTTAACAAAAATATCCATTTCAAGAATAGGTAAAATCTGACTTTATTTCTTTAAAAAACATATAAATATTTGCTTTCGCGCCCGAATTTTATAATTCGTCATAATATTTTAGCTAAAAGTAAACATTGCAACAAGAAAATTGCTATTTCAAGTGTGGTGGGTATTCTAGAATCTAGCCCATGTAGTTTACAATATACAACGTATTCTTCAAGAAAAGGTAAAATCTGACTTTATTTTTGTGAAAAATCATATAAATATTTGCTTCCGCGCCCGAATTTTATAATTCATCATCATATTTTAGATAAAAAAAAAACATTGCAACAAGAAAATTGCTATTTCAAGTGTGTTAGTTATTCTAGAATCTACCCCATGTAGCATACAATATACAACGTATTCATCAAGAATAGGTAAAATCTGACTTTATGTTTGTAAAAAATCATATAAATATTAGCTTCCGAGCAGAAATTTTATAATTCTTCATCATATTTTAGCTATAAGAAAACATTACAACGAGAAAATTGCTATTTCAGGTGTGTTAGGTATTCTAGAATCTAGCCCATGTAGCTTACAATATACAACGTATTCATTAAAATGACACCCAAAAATTGAATGTTTATTATCTGATTGGTACCACGTTTTGGTCACTGTTGCATGTCCAATACTTAAAACCATCCATAGTATAGATCCTGAAGCATGAATATGAATGTTTTAACAAAAATATCCATTTCAAGAATAGATAAAATCTGACTTTATTTTTATAAAAAATCATATAAATATTTGCTTCCGCGCCCAAATTTTATAATTCTTCATCATATTTTAGCTAAAAGAAAATATTGCAACAAGAAAATTGCTATTTTAAGTGTGGTAGGTATTCTAGAATCTAGAACATGTAGCTTATAATATACAATGTATTTATCAAGAATAGATAAAATCTGACTTTATTTTTGTAAATAATAATATAAATATTTGTTTCCGCGCCCGAATTTTATAGTTCTTCATCATATTTTAGCTAAAAAAAAAACATTGCAACAAGAAAATTGCTATTACAAGTGTTGTAGGTATTCTAGAATCCAGCCTATGTAGCTTACAATATACAAAGTATTCATTAAAATGACACCCGAAAATTTAATGTTTATTTTCTGATTGGTACCACGTTTTGGTTACTTTTGCATGTTCAATGGTTAAAACCATCCATAGTATAGATCCAAAAACATGAATATGAATGTTTTAACAAAAATATCCATTTTTTGAATAGGTAAAATCTGACATTATTTTTGTAAAAAATCATATAAATATTTGCTTCCTCGCCAGAATTTTATAATTCTTCATCATAAATTAGCTACAAAAAAACATTCCAAGAAGAAAATTGCTATTTCAAGCGTCGTAGGTATTCTAGAAGCCAGCCCATGTATATTACAATATACAACGTATTCATCAAGAAAAGGTAAAATCTGTCTTTATTTTTGTAAAAAATCATATAAATATTTGCTTCCGCGCCCGAATTTTATAAATCTTCATCATATTTTAGCTACAAAAAAAACATTCCAAGAAGAAAATTGCTATTTCAATTGTCGTAGGTATTCTAGAATCCAGCCCATGTATCTTACAATATACAACGTATTTATGAAGAAAAGGTAAAATCTGACTTTATTTTTGTGAAAAATCATATAAATATTTGCTTCCGCGCCCGAATTTTATAATTCTTCAACATATTTTAGCTAAAAAAAAACATTGCAACAAGATTGCTATTTCAAGTGTGGTAGGTATTCTAGAATCCAGCCAATGTAGCTTACAATATATAACGTATTCATTAAAATGATACCCGAAATCTGAATGTTTATTCTCTGATTGGTACCACGAATTAGTCACAATTGCATGTCCAATGCTAAAATTATCCATAGTATAGATCATAAAGCATGAATATGAATGTTTTAACAAAAATATCCATTTCAAGAATAGGTAAAATCTGACTTTATTTCTTTAAAAAATCATATAAATATTTGCTTTCGCGCCCGAATTTTATAATTCGTCATAATATTTTAGCTAAAAGTAAACATTGCAACAAGAAAATTGCTATTTCAAGTGTGGTGGGTATTCTAGAATCCAGCTCATGTAGTTTACAATATACAACGTATTCTTCAAGAAAAGGTAAAATCTGACTTTATTTTTGTGAAAAATCATATAAATATTTGCTTCCGCGCCCGAATTTTATAATTCATCATCATATTTTAGATAAGAAAAAACATTGCAACAAGAAAATTGCTATTTCAAGTGTGTTAGTTATTCTAGAATCTACCCCATGTAGCACACAATATACAACGTATTCATCAAGAATAGGTAAAATCTGACTTTATGTTTGTAAAAAATCATATAAATATTAGCTTCCGAGCCCAAATTTTATAATTCTTCATCATATTTTAGCTATAAGAAAACATTACAACAAGAAAATTGCTATTTCAGGTGTGTTAGGTATTCTAGAATCTAGGCCATGTAGCTTACAATATACAACGTATTCATTAAAATGGCACCCAAAAATTGAATGTTTATTATCTGATTGGTACCACGTTTTGGTCACTGTTGCATGTCCAATACTTAAAACCATCCATAGTATAGATCCTGAAGCATGAATATGAATGTTATAACAAAAATATCCATTTCAAGAATACATAAAATCTGACTTTATTTTTATAAAAAATCATATAAATATTTGCTTCCGCGCCCAAATTTTATAATTCTTCATCATATTTTAGCTAAAAGAAAATATTGCAACAAGAAAATTGCTATTTTAAGTGTGGTAGGTATTCTAGAATCTAGAACATGTAGCTTATAATATACAATGTATTCATCAAGAATAGATAAAATCTGACTTTATTTTTGTAAATAATAATATAAATATTTGTTTCCGCGCCCGAATTTTATAGTTCTTCATCATATTTTAGCTAAAAAAAAAACATTGCAACAAGAAAATTGCTATTACAAGTGTTGTAGGTATTCTAGAATCCAGCCTATGTAGCTTACAATATACAAAGTATTCATTAAAATGACACCCGAAAATTTAATGTTTATTTTCTGATTGGTACCACGTTTTGGTTACTTTTGCATGTTCAATGGTTAAAACCATCCATAGTATAGATCCAAAAACATGAATATGAATGTTTTAACAAAAATATCCATTTTTTGAATAGGTAAAATCTGACATTATTTTTGTAAAAAATCATATAAATATTTGCTTCCTCGCCAGAATTTTATAATTCTTCATCATATTTTAGCTACAAAAAAACATTCCAAGAAGAAAATTGCTATTTCAAGCGTCGTAGGTATTCTAGAAGCCAGCTCATGTATATTACAATATACAACGTATTCATCAAGAAAAGGTAAAATCTGACTTTATTTTTGTAAAAAATCATATAAATATTTGCTTCCGCGCCCGAATTTTATAAATCTTCATCATATTTTAGCTACAAAAAAAACATTCCAAGAAGAAAATTGCTATTTCAATTGTCGTAGGTATTCTAGAATCCAGCCCATGTATCTTACAATATACAACGTATTTATGAAGAAAAGGTAAAATCTGACTTTATTTTTGTGAAAAATCATATAAATATTTGCTTCCGCGCCCGAATTTTATAATTCTTCAACATATTTTAGCTAAAAAAAAACATTGCAACAAGATTGCTATTTCAAGTGTGGTAGGTATTCTAGAATCCAGCCAATGTAGCTTACAATATATAACGTATTCATTAAAATGATACCCGAAATCTGAATGTTTATTTTCTGATTGGTACCACGAATTAGTCACAATTGCATGTCCAATGCTAAAATTATCCATAGTATAGATCATAAAGCATGAATATGAATGTTTTAACAAAAATATCCATTTCAAGAATAGGTAAAATCTGACTTTATTTCTTTAAAAAATCATATAAATATTTGCTTTCGCGCCCGAATTTTATAATTCGTCATAATATTTTAGCTAAAAGTAAACATTGCAACAAGAAAATTGCTATTTCAAGTGTGGTGGGTATTCTAGAATCCAGCCCATGTAGTTTACAATATACAACGTATTCTTCAAGAAAAGGTAAAATCTGACTTTATTTTTGTGAAAAATCATATAAATATTTGCTTCCGCGCCCGAATTTTATAATTCATCATCATATTTTAGATAAGAAAAAACATTGCAACAAGAAAATTGCTATTTCAAGTGTGTTAGTTATTCTAGAATCTACCCCATGTAGCACACAATATACAACGTATTCATCAAGAATATGTAAAATCTGAGTTTATGTTTTAAAAAATCATATAAATATTAGCTTCCGAGCCCAAATTTTATAATTCTTCATCATATTTTAGCTATAAGAAAACATTACAACAAGAAAATTGCTATTTCAAGTGTGTTAGGTATTCTAGAATCTAGCCCATGTAGCTTACAATATACAACGTATTCATTAAAATGACACCCAAAAATTTAATGTTTATTATCTGATTGGTACCACGTTTTGGTCACTGTTGCATGTCCAATGCTTAAAACCATCCATAGTATAGATCCTGAAGCATGAATATGAATGTTTTAACAAAAATATCCATTTCAAGAATAGGTAAAATCTGACTTTATTTTTATAAAAAATCATATAAATATTTGCTTCCGCGCCCGAGTTTTATAATTCTTCATCATATTTTAGCTAAAAGAAAATATTGCAACAAGAAAATTGCTATTTTAAGTGTGGTAGGTATTCCAGAATCTAGAACATGTAGCTTACAATATACAATGTATTTATCAAGAATAGATAAAATCTGACTTTATTTTTGTAAAAAATAATATAAATATTTGTTTCCGCGCCCGAATTTTATAGTTCTTCATCATATTTTAGCTAAAAAAAAACAATTGCAACAAGAAAATTGCTATTACAAGTGTGGTAGGTATTCTAGAACCCAGCCCTTGTAGCTTACAATATACAACGTATTCATAAAGAATAGGTAAAATCTGACTTTATTTTTGTAAAAAATTATATAAATATTTGCTTCCGCGCCCAAATTTTATAATTCTTCAACATATTTTAGCTAAAAAAAAACATTGCAACAAGAATATTGCTATTACAAATGTGGTAGGTATTCTAGAATCCAGCCCATGTAGCTTACAATATATAACGTATTCATTAAAATGATACCCGAAATCTGAATTTTTATTCTCTGATTGGTACCACGATTTAGTCACAATTGCATGTCCAATGCTAAAATTATACATAGTATAGATCATAAAGCATGAATATGAATGTTTTAACAAAAATATCCATTTCAAGAATAGGTAAAATCTGACTTTATTTTTTTAAAAAATCATATAAATATTTGCTTTCGCGCCCGAATTTTATAATTCGTCATAATATTTTAGCTAAAAGTAAACATTGCAACAAGAAAATTGCTATTTCAAGTGTGGTGGGTATTCTAGAATCCAGCCCATGTAGTTTACAATATACAACGTATTCTTCAAGAAACGGTAAAATCTGACTTTATTTTTGTGAAAAATCATATCAATATATGCTTCCGCGCCCGAATTTTATAATTCATCATCATATTTTAGATAAGAAAAAACATTGCAACAAGAAAATTGCTATTTCAAGTGTATTAGTTATTCTAGAATCTACCCCATGTAGCACACAATATACAACGTATTCATCAAGAATAGGTAAAATCTGAGTTTATGTTTGTAAAAAATCATATAAATATTAGCTTCCGAGCCCAAATTTTATAATTCTTCATCATATTTTAGCTATAAGAAAACATTACAACAAGAAAATTGCTATTTCAAGTGTGTTAGGTATTCTAGAATCTAGCCCATGTAGCTTACAATATACAACGTATTCATTAAAATGACACCCAAAAATTTAATGTTTATTATCTGATTGGTACCACGTTTTGGTCACTGTTGCATGTCCAATGCTTAAAACCATCCATAGTATAGATCCTGAAGCATGAATATGAATGTTTTAACAAAAATATCCATTTCAAGAATAGGTAAAATCTGACTTTATTTTTATAAAAAATCATATAAATATTTGCTTCCGCGCCCGAGTTTTATAGTTCTTCATTATATTTTAGCTAAAAAAAAACAATTGCAACAAGAAAATTGCTATTACAAGTGTGGTAGGTATTCTAGAACCCAGCCCTTGTAGCTTACAATATACAACGTATTCATAAAGAATAGGTAAAATCTGACTTTATTTTGTAAAAAATTATATAAATATTTGCTTCCGCGCCCAAATTTTATAATTCTTCAACATATTTTAGCTAAAAAAAAACATTGCAACAAGAATATTGCTATTACAAATGTGGTAGGTATTCAAGAATCCAGCCCATGTAGCTTACAATATACAACGTATTCATTAAAATGACACCCGAAAATTGAATGTTTATTATTTGATTGGTACAATGTTCTGGTTACTTTTGCATGTTCCATGCTTGAAACCATCCATAGTATAGATCCTGAAGCATGAATATGAATATTTTAACACAAATATCCATTTCAAGAATATGTAATATCTGACATTATTTTTGAAAAAAATTATATAAATATTTGCTTCCGCGCCCGTATTTTATAATTCTTCATCATGTTTTAGCTACAAGAAAACCTTGCAAGAAGAAAATTGCTATTTCAAGTGTGGTAGGTATTCTAGAATCCAGCCCATGTAGCTTACAATATACACCGTTTTCATCAAGAATAGGTAAAATCTGACTTTATTTTTGTAAAAAATCATATAAATATTAGCTTCCGAGCCCGAATTTTATAATTCTTCATCATATTATAGCTAAAAGAAAACATTACAACAAGAAAATTGCTATTTCAAGTGTGTTATGTATTCTAGAATCCAGCCCATGTAGCTTACAATATACAACGTATTCATTAAAATGACACCGGAAAATTAAATGTTTATTATCTGATTGCCACCATGATTTATTTACATTTGCATGTACAATGCTAAAATTATCCATCGTATAGATCCTAAAGCATGAATATGAATTTTTTAACAAAAATATCCATTTCAAGAATAGGTAAAATCCGACTTTATTTTTTTTTAAATCATATAAATATTTGCTTTCGCGCCCAAATTTTATAATGCGTCATCATATTTTAGCTAAAAAAAAACATTGCAACAAGAAAATTGCTATTACAAGTGTAGTAGGTATTCTAGAATCCAGCCCATGTAGCTTACAATATACTAAGTATTCATTAAAATGACACCCGACAATTGAAAGTTTATTATTTGATTGGTACTACGTTGTGGTTACTTTTTCATGTTCAATGCTTAAAACCATCCATAGTATAGATCCTAAAGCATGAATATAAATGTTGTAAAAAAAATATCCATTTTAAGAATATGTAAAATCTGACATTATTTTTGTAAAAAATTATATAAATATTTGCTTCCGCGCCCGTATTTTATAATTCTTCATCATGTTTTAGCTACAAGAAAACCTTGCAAGAAGAAAATTGCTATTTCAAATGTGGTAGGTATTCTAGAATCCAGCCCATGTAGCTTACAATATACATCGTTTTCATCAAGAATAGGTAAAATCTGACTTTATTTTTGTAAAAAATCATATAAATATTTGCTTCCGCGCCCAAATTTTATAATTCTTTATCATATGTTAGCTAAAAGAAAACATTGCAACAAGAAAATTGGTATTTCAAGTGTGGTAGGTATTCTAGAATCCAGCCCATGTAGCTTACAATATACAACGTATTCATTAAGAATAGGTAAAATCTGACTTTATTTTTGTGAAAATTCATATAAATATTTGCTTCCGCGCACAAATTTTATAGTTCTGAATCATATTTTAGCTAAAAGAAAACATTGCAACAAGAAAATTGCTATCTCAAGTGTAGTAGGTATTCTAGAATCCATCCCAAGTAGCTTACAATATACAATGTATTCATCAAGAATAGGTAAAATCTGACATAATTTTTGTAAAAAATCATATAAATATTTGCTTTTGCGCCTGAATTTTATAATTCTTCATCATATTTTAGCTAAAAGAAAACATTGCAACAAGAAAATTTCTATTTCAAGTGTGGTAGGTATTCTAGAATCCAGAACATGTAGTTTACAATATACAACGTATTCATTAAAATGACACCCGAAAATTTAATGTTTATTATCTGATTGATACCACGTTTTTTTCACTTATGCATATTCAATTCTAAAATTATCCATAGTATAGATCCTAAAGCATGAATATGAATGTTTTAACTAAAATATCCATTTCAAGAATAAGTAAAATCTGACTTTATTTTTTTTAAAAATCATATAAATATTGTCTTCCGCGCCCGAATTTTATAATTCTTTATCATATTTTAACTAAAAAAAAAACATTGCAACAAGAAAATTGTTATTTCAAGTGTGGTAGGTATTCTAGAATCCAGCCCATGTAGTTTACAATATACAACGTATTCATCAAGAAATGGTAAAATCAGACTTTATTTTTGTAAAAAATCATATAAATATTTGCTTCCGCCCCCGTATTTTATAATTCTTTATCATATTTTAGCTAAAAGAAAACATTCCAACGAGAAAATTGCTATTTCAAGTGTGGTAGGTACTCTAGAATCCAGCCCATGTAGTTTAAAATATACAACGTCTTCATTAAAATGACACCCGAAAATTGAATGTTTATTATCTGATTGATACCACGTTTTTTTTAACTTATGCATGTCCAATGCTAAAATTATCCATAGTATAGATCCTAAAGCATGAATATGAATGTTTTAACTAAAATATTCATTTCAAGAATAAGTAAAATCTGACTTTATTTTTTTTTTAAATCATATAAATATTTGCTTCCGCGCCCGAATTTTATAATTCTTTATCATATTTTAACTAAAAGAAAACATTGCAACAAGAAAATTGCTATTTCAAGTGTGGTAGGTATTCTAGAATCCAGTCCATGTAGTTTACAATATACAACGTATTCATTTATTTATTTATTTAAATATGAACTACCCATACAGGCTAAGCCCAGACGAGGGTAGAGAGGTACAGAGAATGATACAAATAGAAAATAGAAAAATATAGATACATTAAACACAAATATAAAAGTTAACTATTTTTAAGAAATTTTGAAAAAGATGTATAATTTAAAAGAAAAATGTCTAAATGAGAAAATTTATTGTTATATAAGTGACACATTCGATAAAGAGGTGAAAACTTTAAAAGACTAGTGCGACTGTAAGGAAGATAGAAGGTGGATAGAAGTCTGGTAGAGATAGTACGAGAGTGAAAGTTGATCATAGAAAGGCATAAAGGATCGTCAATATGATTGTTAATAAGTTTATATAAGTGAAGAATGGAATAGTTTTCTCTACGTTCGTACAGGGTTTTGAAATAGAACATAGAGCATAGATGAGAATAAGGACAGTGGCGCTCAGGGTAGTTACCCTTAAATTTAAAGTAAATGTACTTCAAAAATTTTTTCTGTACAGATTCCAAGAGATCTTGATGTATTTCATGAGTAGGGCTCCAGATAACACTACAGTATTCAAGCTTGGATCTTACATAAGCATAATAAAGTGCAAAGATAGCTGTAATGTTATGAAAATCTTTAGTATTTCTTATAACGAAACCTAACATTCGCAAAGCGGAATTATAGACATCATGAATGTGATTAACAAATGTGAGCTTAGGGTCAAATAGGACTCCTAAATCTTTTATTATTACAGAGCGACTTAAAATGACTGTATTTATTGAATAATCATACCTCAGTTGAATAATTTTCCTGGAGAATGACATAACAGTACATTTATTGAGATTGAGCTGCAAGTTGTTTCTAGTACAGCAATGATTTAAATTATTCAAATAATTTTGAAGAGTAATACAGTCATTAAAAGTAGAAACTGAATAGAAAATTTTTAAGTCGTCCGCGAATAACAGTTTGTCACAGTGGAGGATATTCGTGATGTCATTAATGAAAAGTAAAAATAGTAGTGGCCCAAGGTTAGATCCCTGAGGAACGCCCGAAGAAGCAAAAAAAGTACGCGATTTGAAGCCTTTAAAATTCACAAACAATTCACGATGAAATAAATAGGAAGAAATAAGATCAATGAAAGAAGAAGAGAAAGAAAAAGATTGTAGTTTACTGATCAAGATGTCGTGATCTAGTCTGTCAAAAGCCTTAGCAAATACAGTCACCTTGCCCGTTAGTATCAAGAACAGCAGAAACTCGTTGCGTAAAGTACATGAGATTGGTGGAAGTAGATCGTTTTCCAACGAAACCATGTTGGTAAGGAGATATATATTGCTTTATAGATGGATATATGCTATTGTAAATAATTTTTTTGAAAATTTTGCTAAAATTAGATAAAATAGCTATTGGGCGATAATTAGAAATATTACTTGCCTCACCAGATTTATGTAACGGAGTAATACTTGATATTTTCCAGACATTGGGAAACGTACTAGTCTTTACACTAAGGTTAAAAATATGGAAAAATGCAGTTGACAGAGGAGACACACAGTCCTTGATCAGCAAACTTGGGACAAGATCAGGACCACATGACAGAGAAGATTTGAGTGTTTTAATAGAGGTTTTTATATCGTTAAGGGAAATATGCTTAAGAGAGATAGAATCATGCGAGAGGGAAGAGGGAGTAAACGAAATAGTAGATTTACTGACAGGTGAGTTTATATAAGTAGACTGAAAGAATGAAGAGAAAGCATCAGATATGTCACTAGGGTTTGAAAAAGTTTTGTCATTAAGGAACATAGAGATATTATGTGGAGACATTTTTCTTTTAGAATTAACATAGTTCCAGATTTTTTTTGGATTTCTTTTAACATTATTTTCACAATTTGTCACATAAACAGCATAAGAATTTTTTATTAAATATTTTAGCTCAGATCTAAGATTTTTGAAATTGAAAATACAATAAGCTTGATTATGTGGAAAACGAGAAAGTAATTTTCTGGCGCGAATCTTGGCCTTGAGTTTACGAATAATTGTTTTAGTGGACCATGGTGGATATTTAGTATTAAAATTATATTTTAAAGGAACACATGAGTCGAAGAAGGAGTACAGTATAGTATAAAAGAATTCACAGGCCTGATTAACATCAGAAAATTCCTTTAGAGTATCCCAATTAAAATTACAAATCATACTATAAAGTTTGGTGAAATCAGCTTTTTTAAAATCATAATTATGAGATGTTGCAGAATATGAGTTTTTATGAGTAGGGAGATTGATCTGAACAGAAATACTGAGTGCTGAGTGATGCAGAGGAAATTCAGCATCAAATAATAAATCTTGAGCATGTGATATGTCGCAATGAGTGTTAGAGATAACTAAATCCAAGAGTTTATTATTGCCATTTTTTATTGAATTGAGCTGAGAAGCATCGTAAAATTCAAGTAAGTTAAGTAGTTTCTCAACTTTAAGTGAGTTAGAGTTGGTAGTGAACTCAGGGATATTGAAATCGCCGCATATTAAAAAGTTATTGTTTTGTAAGAATGGTAAATTCTCAAAAAAGTCATATACTGCAACATAAGAACTTACAGGTTGTGCTGGTGGAATATATACGATAAAACAAAAAAAGGTTTATTATTAATAATGATTTTAGCGCAAATAATGTCAATGTTTATAGGAATAATATCAATAAAATTACTAAGATCAACCTTTGAAGATGATAATTCATTCTTGATGAGCATAAGCACCCCTCCTCCTTTAGAAAGACGGCACGACTCAAAATCACGGTCACATCTATAAACATTGAAGATGTCTGTACAGAGTTCAGCATTCAAAACATTGTCAGAGAGCCAAGTTTCAGTGAAGGCAATGATGTCGAAGTCAACTGTAGCACTGATGGACTGGAAATGACGAAGTTTTGAATTTATACTTTGGATGTTCTGGTAAAAGCAGGAGAGTCTACGATGGCCGTCTGGAAGTGAGAGACTTGGAGAAATCAGTGGTTGCTATTGTGAACCGACGATATTAGCTTTGAAGCGTTTTAAAATTTCAAGATACGTGTGACAGTTCTTGTTCCAAACATCATGTGCAGTGTTCAATTTAGTATTATGCATGTCATTATATTTGACGCAATTGATATATTTGGGTAGAGCCGATTGACAGTTTTTAGCGTCATGATTTCCCGCACATTTTCCACATACTTGCTCAGATTTGGTGCATTGTTTAGAAGTGTGATGGAAGCCGCAGCACTTAAAACATCTACGCAGCTCAATGGCATCGTAAACAGTGCACATGTCAAAGCCAAGAAACACTTTTTGGGCCTTCAGTAAGTTATTGTAGGTGGTAACATTAGTTTGAATAAGCGCTTGGATTATCTGAGTATTATTTTTCGTAGGACATAATTCGAGGACATCACATTGGTATCCAGGAAGGAAGTGTGACTTATTTTGATGCAATAGATGTTCAATGAAGGTCTCTTTTGTAATGGACTCAGACATGCCAGTTATACGAAGTCTAGGATGTAAGGTAGGTAGATGTTTGACATCATATTTACTCTTGAGATTATCGCTGATTAAGTCTTTTCATTTTTCAGACTGATCGGACCCAATGATAAGAGCACCTTTATTTGCATGACGGACAGAGTTGATAGTGATGTTGGATGCCACTGGATTTTCAGATATAAACAGATCGGATTTCGTTACGGTGGTAGATTGTGACGCATCTTTTGGTTTCAGTAAAACTGATGGTTGTGGTACAGGTTTGGCAACAGTAGCAGCGAATGAGGGTGCGCTTCAAGTGGAAGAGGACTGCTTATTATTGACAGTATGGAGATGAGATATTATATCTTTCTGAATGTCATTCTTCAATGAAGAAACAGCATTAGAGATGATGGAGCCGATATCATCTTTAAGAGCAGATAGTAGTGTAGTGACAATTGAGTTCTCTAGGGTCGTGAATCTCTCATTAATTAATTGGAGCTTGTTCTTGATGTCTGTCTCTTTGCTTTAGCCAATAATAACACAGTTAATTTTACAGGAAGAGCACCAAAAAAATACTGAGTTGGATTTCTCCAGAAGACGGCATTCTTCGTTGGTGAGGTCTGCACAAGCTGGAAGGAACCACTGCCCACAAGTACCTTCGCACCCTATGAAGTTGTTCGGTGTTTTTCGTTTTCACTTCGCGCACTTAATCATGATTCATAATTTGGAGGGAAATCACACACGAACACAACACGAAGTAAGAGGTCAGTGACATATATGTTGATAAAATAAGCAAAATTTTGTCTGAAGTGGTAGGTCAAGGTTTAGAATTGACTTAAGAAAGTTGATAAACGCAAAACACAAGCACACAAAAAACTAGATTACGTAAAAGTTTAAAAGATGCAAAAACAAAATCACTGTGTAGCACTTAACATGATGAAAACAAAGACGTAAACTTTAACGTAAAATAATTTAAAAAACTAGTTTATGGTAAAAATAAGCTAGAGCAAAGAAAAATGCGACGGCATACGTGTAATATTACAATATACATTCATTCATCAAGAAATGGTAAAATCTGACTTTATTTTTGTAAAAAATCATATAAATATTTGCTTCCGCGCCCTAATTTTATAATTCTTTGTCACATTTTAGCTAAAAGAAAACATTGTAACAAGAAAATGCTATTTCAAGTGTGGTAGGTACTCTAGAATCCAGCCCATGTAGCTTACAATATACAACGTATTCAATAAAATGACTCCCGAAAATTGAATGTTTATTATCTGATTGGTACCACGTTTTGGTCACTTTTGCATGTTCAATGCTTAAAACCATCTATAGTATAGATCCTAAAGCATGAATATGAATGTTTTAACAAAAAATATCCATTTCAGGAATAGGTAAAATCTGTCTTTATTCTTGTAAAAAATAATATAAATATTTGCTTCCGCGCCCGAATTTTTTAATTCTTCATCATATTTTAGCTAATAGAAAACATTGCAACAAGAAAATAGCTATTACAAGTGTTGTAGGTATTCTAGAATCCAGCCCATGTAGCTTACAATATATAACGTATTCATCAAGAATAGGTAAAATACTGACTTCATTTTTGTAAAAAATCATATAAATATTTGCTTCCGCGCCCAAATTTTATAATTCTTTATCATATTTTAGCTAAAAGAAAACATTGCAACAAGAAAATTGCTATTTCAAGTGTGGTAGGTAATCTAGAATCCAGCCCATGTAGCTTACAATATACAACGTATTCATCAAGAAAAGGTTAAATCTGACTTAATTTTTGTAAAAAATCGTATAAATATTTGCTTCCGCGCACGAATTATATAATTCTTCATCATATTTTAGATAAAAGAAAACATTGCAACAAGAAAATTGCTATTTCTAGTGTGGTAGGTATTTTAGAATCCAACCCATGTAGCTAGCAATATACAACGTATTCATTAAAATGACACCCGAAAACTGAATGTTTATTATCTGACTGGTACCACGCTTTGGTCACTTTTGCATGTCCAATGCTAAAATTATCCATAGTATAGATCCTAAAGCATGAATATGAATGTTTTAACAAAAATATCCATTTCGAGAATAGGTAAAATCTGTCTTAATTTTTGTAAAAAATCATATAAATACTTGCTCCGCGCCCGAATTTTATAATTCTTCATCATATTTTAACTAAAAGAAAACATTGCAACAAGAAAATTTCTATTTCAAGTGTGGTAGGTTTTCTAGAAACCAGCACATGTAGCTTAGAAAATACAACGTATTCATCAAGAATAGGTAAAATCTGACATTATTTTTGTAAAAAATCATATAAATATTTGCTTCCGCGCCCGAATTTTATAATTCTTCATCAAATTTTAGCTAAAAGGAAACATTGCAACAAGAAAGTTGCTATTTCAAGTGTGGTAGGTAGTCTAGAATCCAGTCCATGTAGCTTACAATATACAACCTATTCATCAAGAAAAGGTAAAATCGGACGTTATTTTTGTAAAAAATCATATAAATATTTGCTTCCGCGACCGAAATTTATAATTTTTCATCATATTGTAGCTAAAAAAAAAACATTGCAACATGAAGATTGCTATTTTAAGTGTAGTAGGTATTTTTTAATCCAGCCCATGTAACTTACAATATAATACGTATTCATTAAAATGCCACCAAAAAATTAAATGTTTATTATCTGATTGTTACCACGTTTTGGTAATTTTTGCATGTACAATGCTTAAAACCATCTATAGTATAGATCATAAAGCATGAATATGAATGTTTTAACAAAAATATATATTTCAAGAATACGTAAAATCTGACTTTATGTTTAAAAATATCATATAAATATTTGCTTTCGCGCCCGAATTTATAATTCTTTATCATATATTAGCTAAAAGAAAACATTGCAACAAGAAAATTGCTATTTCAAGTGTGGTAGATATTCTAGAATCCAGCTCATGTAGTTTACAATATACAACGTATTCATTAAAATGACACCCGAAAATTGATTGTTTATTATCTGATTGATACCACGTTTTGGTCACTTATGCATGCCCAATGCTAAAATTATCCATAGTATAGATCCTAAAGCATTAATATGAATGTTTTAACAAAAATATTCATTTCAAGAATAGGTAAAATCTGACTTTATTTTTAAAAAAAACCATATAAATATTTGCTTCCGTGCCCGAATTTTATAATTCTTTATCAAATTTTAACTAAAAGAAAACATTGCAACCAGAAAATTGCTATTTCAAGTGTGGTAGGTATTTTAGAATCCAGAACATGTAGCTTACAATATACAACGTACTCATCAAGAAATGGTAAAATCTGTCTTTATTTTTGGAAAAAATCTTATAAATATTTGCTTCCGCGCCCGAATTTTATAATTCTTTATCATATTTTAGCTAAAAGAAAACATTGCAACAAGAAAATTGTTATTTCAAGTGTGGTAGGTATTCTAGAATCCAGCCCTTGTAGCTTACAATATACAACGTATTCATCAAGAAAAGGTAAAATCTGACTTAATTTTTGTAAAAAATCGTATAACTTTTTGCTTTCGCGCCCGAATTATATAATTCTTCATCATATTTTAGATAAAAGGAAACATTGCAACAAGAAAATTGCTATTTCTAGTGTGGTAGGTATTTTAGATTCCAACCCATGTAGCTAGCAATATACAACGTATTCATTAAAATGACACCCGTAAATTGAATGTTTATTATCTGATTGGTACCACGTTTTGGTCACTTTTGCATGTTGAATGCTTAAAACCATCCATAGTATAGATCCTAAAGCATGAATATGAATGTTTTAACAAAAATATCCATTTCAAGAATAGGTAAAATCTGACTTTATTTTTATAAAAAATTATATAAATATTTGCTTCCGCGCCCAAATATTATATTTATTTATCATATTTTAGCTACAAGAAAATATTGCAACAAGAAAAATACTGTTTTAAGTTTGGTAGGGATTCTAGTTTCCAGCCCATGTAGCTTACAATATACAATGTATTCATCAAGAAAAGTTAAAATCTGACTTTCATTTCGTAAAAAATCATATAAATATTTGCTTCCGCGCCCGAATTTTATAATTCTTCATCATATTTTAGCTAAAAGAAAACATTGCAACAAGAAAATTGCTATTTCAAGTGTGGTAGGTATTCTAGAATCCAGCCCATGTAGCTTACAATATACAACGTATTCATCAAGAAAAGGTAAAATCTGACTTTAATTATTGTAAAAAATCAAATAAATATTAGCTTCCGCGCCCGAATTTTATAATTCTTCATCATATTTTAGCTAAAAGAAAACATTGCAACAAGAAAATTGCCATTTCAAGTGTGGTAGGTATTCTAGAATCCAGCCCATGTAGTTGACAATATACAACGTATTCATCAAGAAAAGGTAAAATCTGACTTTATTTTTGTAAAAAATCATATAAATATTTGCTTCCGCGCCCGAATTTTATAATTCTTCATAATATTTTAGCTAAAAGAAAACATTGCAACAAGAAAATTGCTATTTCAAGTGTGGTAGGTATTCTGGAATCCAGCCCATGTACGCTAACAATATACAACGTATTCATTAAGATGACACCCGAAAATTGAATGTTTATTATCTGACTGATACCTCGTTTTGATCACTTTTGCATGCCCAATGCTACAATTATCCATAGTATAGATCCTTAAGCATGAATATGAATGTTTTAACAAAAATATCCGTTTCAAGAATATGTAAAATCTGACTTTATTTTTGTAAAAAATCATATAAATATTTGCTTTCGCGCCTGAATTTTATAATTCTTTATCATATTTTAACTAAAAGAAAACATTGCAACAAGAAAATTACTATTTCAAGTGTGGTAGGTATTCTAGAATCCAGCCCATGTAGCTAACAATAAATAACGTATTCATTAAAATGGCACCCGAAAATTGAATGTTTATTATCTAATTGGTACCACGTTTTGGTCACTTTTGCATGTCCAATGCTAAAATTATTCATAGTATAGAACCTAAAGCATGAACAAGTATGTTTTAAAAAAATATCCATTTCAAGAATAGGTAACATCTGACATTATTTTTGTAATAAATCATATAAATATTTGCTTCCGCGCCCGAATTTTTAAATTTTTCATCATATTTTAGCTTAAAGATAACATTGCAACAAGAAAATTGCTATTTCAATTGTGGTAGGTATTATGGAATCTAGCCCTTATAGCTTACAATATACAACGTATTCATCATTTTCTTCTTCTTCTTCTGGCTCTACAGACTATAGAAGTCCCTGGCCTGGTTTATTTGCCTCTTCCAATCTAACTTGTCCCCGGAATATCTTATTTGTGTCTCCTTCATGTCCTCTGCTACCTTAACTCTCCATCTGTTTCTTGGTCTGCCCCTTGGTCTCCTTCCTTGTGGATTATGTTTATAGATCCTTTTTACCTGGCGTTCTTCGCTCATTCGGTTTAGGTGTCCGTATCACCTAAGTCGTTGCAGTTTTATAAATGATGATAATCGAACATCATCTTATAGTTCGTAGAGTTCGGCATTTCTCTTTATACGCCATTCATTATTTTCATATGTTGGGCCATATATTTTCCTCAGAATTCGGCGTTCAAATATGTCTAGTTTCTCACTATTATCTTTACTTAGTGTCCAGGTTTCCCCTGCATATGATACCACTGGTCTCACTAGTGTTTTGTACATCCTGATTTTGGTGGTTCTTGATACCAGCTTACTTCTAAAAAGGTTACTTATCGCGTAGTAACTTTTTGTCCCTGCAGCTATCCTCTTGGCTATATCCGCTGATTCATCATTTGAGGATGTTATTAACGACCCTAAGTATGTAAATTCCGATACCTGCTCAAAATTTCTTCCTTCTACTGGGTATTGTATGTATGTGCTTTGGGTTCTTGACACGCACATTAATTTGGTTTTCGTTTCATTTACTATTAAGCCAAGTTTACTTGCTTCATTTTCAAGCCTTATAAATGCTTCCTTTACTTTCTCTTTGCTTGTCGCAACTATATCCAAGTCATCTGCATATCCCAGAATTTGAATTCCTTTCGTGAAGAGCGTCCCTGTTCGCTGGTCTAAGTTCGCCTTTGCCACCGCTTTTTGTAGAGCTATATTAAACAGTAATGGGGCAAGTGCATCTCCTTGGCGTAGTCCGCCCTTTATTTTGAATTGCTCAGATGTTATGTTGTTGTATTTGACTACAGCTTTTGTTTCACTCATTGTCATTTTTGTCAGGTTAATAAGTTTTTTTGGGATATGCATTTCTGCCATTGCATTATATAGACTATCCCTGTTTATACTGTCATATGCTGCTTTGAAATCAACAAACATGTGCCATATTTTTTGGTCAAATTCTATAGCTTTCTCATTTATTTGGCGTACTGAGAAGATCTGGTCGGTAGTTGACCGATTGGCTCTAAATCCGCATTGGTATTCACCCAATTTTTCTCCCGCGTACGGTGTTAATCTGTTATATAATATGGTTGACAGGATTTTGTATGGCACACAGAGCAGACTTATACCTCTGTAGTTTTTGCACATAGATTTGTCGCCTTTTTTGTGTATAGGTATGATTGTTGCCTCCCTCCATTCATCAGGCATTTCTTCTTTTTCCCATATATCTTTGATTATGCTATGGATTTCTTCCAGGGATCGTTGTCCTCCGTTTTTGATCATTTCTGCGGGTATTGTGTCTACACCCGTCGCTTTATTGTTTTTTAGGCTGTCTATTACTAAGGACACTTCTTCCAATGACGGAGTTGGTATTTCCACCTCATTAGAATGCAGGTTCACTTCTTCCTGTATTTCCTCTTCATTGTCCTTGCTGTTAAGTGTCTCTTCAAAGTATTCCTTCCACCTATCTATTATGTCGTTTTCTGATGCTAATAGATCTCCAGCCTTATTACGCAGAAGCGGTATGGTTCTTGGTGCTTTTTGTTTTATATATCCCACTTTCTGATAAAACTTTCTAGTATTATTATTACTTCGTTTTTCTTCTAAGTCTTTAATATACTTTTCCAACATAGCTGCTTTCTTCTCCTTTATTGTTCTCTTGGCTTGTCTTCTAGCCTTCTTGTATTCATTTTCACTATATCGAGTGGGTCTTTGTATGTGTCTTAATCTTTTACGGTTTCTCTCTTCTATCGCTTCTTTGCACGTTCTATCAAACCATTCCTCTCTGCTCTGCTTTTCCATCCTCCCTAAAACATTTTCCGCTGCCTGTATTAGTATGGTTTTATGGGTGTCCCATTTATCTTTTATCGCTGAATGTATTCGTTCATTATCTTCTACCCCACCCATGCTATCTCGTATCCTATCTTGGTACGTCCTCTTTACTTCCTCATTACGTAGAGACTCGATGTTATACTTCTTCTGCTTGTCTGATTTTTTGTTTGTTCTTTTCGTGTTGATTCTTTCTTTAATTTTTACTACTATGGGATAATGGTCTGACTCTAGGTTTGGACCTCTGTAGCTTCTCACATCCATCACGGTTTTCACATGTATTCATCAACAATAGGTAAAATCTAACTTTATTTTTGTAAAAAATCATATAAATATTAGCTTCCGGGCCCGAATTTTATAATTCTTTATCATATTTTAGCTAAAAGAAAACATTGCAACAATAAAATTGCTATTTCAAGTGTGGTAGGTATTCTAGAATCCAGCTCATGTAGCTTACAATATACAACGTAGTCATTAAAATGACACCCGAAAATTAAATGTTTATTATCTGATTGGTACCACGTTTTAGTCACATTTGCATGTCCAATGCTAAAATTAGCCATAGTATAGATCCTGAGGCATGAATATGAATGTTTTAACAAAAATATCCATTTCAAGAATAGGTAAAGTCTGACTTTATTTTTGTAAAAAATCAAATAAATATTTGCTTCCGCGCCCGAATTTTATAATTCTTCATCATATTTTAGCTAACAGAAAACATTGCAAAAAGAAAATTGCTATTTCAAATATGGTAGGTATTCTAGAATCTAGCCCATGTAGCTTACACTATACAACGTATTCATCAAGAATAGGTAAAATCCGACTTTATTTTTGTAAAAAATCGTATAAATATTTGCTTCCGCGCCCGAGATTTATAATTCTTCGTCATATTTTAGCTAAACGAAAATATTGCAACAAGAAAATTGCTATTTCAAGTGTGGTAGGTATGCTAGAATCCAGCCCATGTAGCTTACAATATACAACGTATTCATCAAGAATAGGTAAAATCTGACTTTAGATTTGTAAAAAATCATATAAATATTTGCTTTCGCGCCTGAATTTTTAAATTCTTTATCATATTTTAGCTAAAAGAAAACATTGCAACAAGATAAATGCTATTTCAAGTGTGGTAGGTGTTCTAGAATCCAGCCTATGTAGCTAACAATCTTAAAACCATTCTTAGTATAAAGCATGAATATGAATGTTTTAACAAACATATCCTTTTCAAGAATTGCTAAAATTAGATTTTATTTTTGTAAAAAATCATATAAATATTTACTTCCGCGCCCGAATTTTATAATTCTTTATCATATTTTAGCTAAAAGAAAACATTGCAACAAGAAAATTGCTATTTCAAGTGTAGTAGGTATTCAAGAATCCAGCTCATGTAGCTTACAATATACAACTTATTTATTAAAATGACACTCAAAAATTGAATGTTTATTATCTGATTGGTAACACGTTTTGGTCACTTTTGCATGTCCAATGCTAAAATTCTCCATAGTATAGATCCTAAAGCATGAATAAGAATGTTTTAACAAAAATATCCATTTCAAGAATAGGTAAAATCTGGCATTATTTTTGTAAAAATTTATATAAATGTATGCTTCCGCGCCCAAATTTTATTTTTTTTTGTAATATTTTAGCTAAAAGAAAACATTGCAACAAGAAAATTGCTATTTCAAGTGTGGTAGGTATTCTAGAATCCAGCCCATGTAGCTTACAATATACAACGTATTCATCAAGTATAGATAAAATCTGACTTTATTTTTGTAAAAAATCATATAAATATTTGCTTCCGCGCCCGAATTTTATAACTCTTCATCATATTTTAGCTAAAAGAAAACATTGCAACAAGAAAATTGCTATTTCAAGTGTGGTAGGTATTCTAGAATCCAGCCCAGGTTGCTTACAATATACAACGTGTTCATTTAAATGACACCCGGAAATTGAATATTCATTATCTGTTTGATACTACGCTTTGGTCACTGTTGCATGTCCAATGCTTAAAACCATCCATAGTATAGATCCTGAAGCATGAATATGAATGTTTTAACAAAAATATCCATTTCAAGAATAGGTAAAATCTGACTTTATTTTTGTAAAAAATTATATAATTATTTACTTCCGCGCCCGAATTTTGTAATTCTTTATAATATTTTAGCTAAAAGAAAACATTGCACAAAGAAAATTGCTATTTCAAGTGTGGTAGAAGTCCTAGAATCTAGCTCATGTAGCTTACAATATACAACGTATTCATCAAGAATAGGTAAAATCTGACTTTATTTTTGTAACAAATCATATAAATATTTGCTTCCGCGCCCGAATTTTATAATTCTTCATCATATTTTAGCTAAAAGATAGAATTGCAACAAGAAAATTTGCTATTGCAATTGTGGTAGGTATTCTAGAATCCATCCCATGTAGCTTACAATATGCAACGTATTCATTAAAATGACACCCGAAAATTGAATATTTATTATCTGATTTGTACCACGTTTTGGTCACTTTTGCATGTCTAATGCTTGAAACCATCCACAATATAGATCCTAAAGCATGAATGTGAATGTTTTAACAAAAATTTCCATTTCGAGAATAGGTAAAATCTGACTTTATTTTTGTAAAAAATCATATAAATATTTGCTTTCGCGCCCGAATTTTATAATTCTTCATCATATTTTAGCTAAAAGAAAACATTGTAACAAGAAAATTGCTATTTCAAGTGTGGTAGGTATTCTACAATCCAGTCCATGTAACTTACAATATACAACGTATTCATCAAGAATAGGTAAAATCTGAATTTATTTTTGTAAAAAATCAAATAAATATTTGCTTCCGCGCACGAGTTTTATGATTTTTCATCATAGTTTAGCTAAAAGAAAACATTGCAACAAGAAAATTGCTATTTCAAGTATGGTAGGTATTCTAGAATCTAGCCCATGTATCTTACAATATACAACGTATTTATCAAGAATAGGTAAAATCTGACTTTCTTTTTGAAAAAAATCATATAAGTATTTGCTTCCGCGCCCGAATTTTATAATTCTTCATCGCATTTTAGCTAAAAGAAAACATTGCAACAAGAAAATTGCTATTTCAATTTTGGTAGGTATTCTAGAACCTAGCCCTTGTAGCTAACAATATACAACGTATTTATAAAAAATAGGAAAAATCTGACTTAATTTTTGAAAAAAATCATATAACTGTTTGCTTTCGCGTCCGAATTTTATAATTCTTCATCATATTTAAGCTAAAAGAAAACATTGCAACCAGAAAATTGCTATTTCAAGTGTGGTAGGTATTCTAGAATCCAGCTCATGTAGCTAACAATATACAACGTATTCATTAAAATGACACCCGAAAATTTAATGTTAATTATCTGATTAGTACCACGTTTTGGTCACTTTTGCATATCCAATGCTTAAAACCATCCATAGGATAGATCCTAAAGCATGAATATGAATGTTTTAACAAAAATATCCTTTTCAAGAATTGCTAAAATACGACTTTATTTTTGTAAAATAACATATTCATACGAACTTCGTATGTAGCCATGTATTTTTGGAAAATAATACATACAGTTGGAAAACAAAGGTGGATTTGATTGACGTCTGACATTTTGTATGGTTTAATATTATGTTTGTATCTTCTTATTGTGTATGTTTCAATAAGTAAATAAATGGTTAATATTTGTTAAACCCACGTACGTTACAATTGGTGTCAGAAGTGGGATCAGAAATAAAAATGGCTTTGAGAAAAATAGATGATTTGAAAGTGGCCGATTTGAGACGCGAATTGGAAGATCGCGAGCTAGATACATCTGGAACTAAATCTGTATTACAGTCTCGACTTCGAGCAGCACTCGAGGCGGAAGGTCAAGACCCAGGAAAATTCTTGTTCGAAATCGCGGGCGGTGTTAAAGATATAATGCAGACACTGGAAGAAAAATTCGCAGTAAACTTTAGATTTTTGGCAGAAAAAATTGAAGAATGCTCTAATAAACAGGCCGAAAACACTAGAATACGGGAGGAAAATTTAAATTCAAATTCAATAATGTTAGAAGAGAAATTTATTGCTAACTGTAGAACCCTTGCCGCAGAGATTAAATGTCAGTTAGATAAAAAAATTACTGAAGTGAACGAAGAGCTAAAAAATGACATTGCCAGTGTAAAACAGGAGTTAAATAAAGTAGAAAAAGAGGTCGAAGGTAAAATATTAGCGATTGAAGAGAGATTTGAATCGCTGAAGAAAGAATTCAACCCAGATTTAGAGCTTATCACAAGGGCTGCGCGCGTGAAACCATCCACTTTTGATGGCAAAATTCCGTGGTCTACTTACCGAAAACAGTTTGAGGCTGCGGCAATCGCTAATGGATGGACCAAAAATGATAAAGCCATTGGCCTAGTGGTATCTCTTAGAGGAGACGCTTTAAATATCCTTCAGACGATTCCTGATTGTGACCAAAACAATTATGATTCTTTGGTGGCTAGAATGAAGATGAGATACGGAGATAAGCTTTTCCAGCAAGTTTACCACAGCCAACTTCTCAGTAGAAGACAGAAACGAGGAGAAACGCTTCAAGAATTCGAGGCAGATATCTCTCGTCTTGTTCGGATGGCATACTCGTCAGCCCCAACAGATTTCATTGAGCGGTTATCTGTAGAATCCTTTGTGATGGGGATAACCGACTCAGAATTACAAAGAGCTCTCCGTTTAGCACACCCAACGACTCTTGATGATGCATTAGCTCGTGCACTAGAGTTCGAAGCGGCTACCCAAACTTCACAAATACACTCTAGACTTCGACGCTTGGAAGAGGAGGAGTCTCTAGATGAAAAGGTAGAAAGAATCATATCAAAATTTCTTCCTAACAAAAATGACCTACCTCAAAAACGAGAGATATATATTGTTGGGATTGTGGTGAGCCTGGGCATGTGAGGAGACATTGCAAAAAGAATTCCAAAACGCAGGAAAACTAGAAAGGTCTGGTGCTAAGGGGCGAGCACCGTGGAGCGGCCCTAGTGCCCCGATGAATATTGTTCGAGTTACTTCGTCCAAAAGAAAGTCAGACAGTCTCTTTGTAGACGGGTACATAAATCAGAAAATTCACCTCATGCTTCTGGACACTGGAGCTACGACCATTATTGTCAAGAACGGTGCTGTGGCAGGATATTTGCAACCTACACGGCTTGTACTAAAAACTGCAACAGGCGCACCTGTAAACATCCATGGCGAAATGAATGTTAACGTTGGTTTAGGGAGCAAGAAAATTAAACACCGAGTAATAGTAGCAGATATAATGGAGGATGTTATTCTTGGAATGGATGTAATGACTAAATTTGGGTTCAAAATAGATTTGAAGCGAAGATGCTTGATATTCAAAAACGAAGAAATTATTCTTCGTGGACGAAACAAAGATGCAATTAGAATAGTTATAAATACCGATGAAGTTCTTCCTCCTAGAAGCGACAATTTTCTGGTAGCGCAATCAATTAACATGGATCGAGAAGAAAAGGGAATCGTCGAACCAGCAGCCAACGTAGAAATTAGTCGAGAAGTAATAGTAGGCAGAGCTGCTGTAACTGGTAGTGGATCTACACCTGTCAGAATAATGAATTTGAATGATTTTCCAGTGACCTTTAAAAAATGAACACAGGTAGCCCTGTTTAATTCAGTTTCTACAATAGTTTGCGGGGAGACTTCTAAGAATATTCCCATGGATACTGATATTTCGAAATTAACTGAAACATTACAGCTTGCAAGGACTAATCTGACTCCCAGGCAGAAAACTAAAGTTGAAACATTGTTAATTAAATATCAAAATATCTTCGCAACTGAGACTTCTTCTTATGGAAAGACAAGTGTGGTAAGACATAAAATAAATACTGGAAAGGCACAACCAATACGACAACGTCCTCGATGATTGCCGCTTTCTAGAAGAGAAGAAGCCGAAAAAATGATTTATGACATGCACAAGCAGGGTGTCGTCGAACCCTCAAATAGTCCTTGGACATCTCCAGTAGTGTTAGTTAGGAAAAAGGACGGATCGACCAGATTTTGTGTTGATTATCGACAGCTGAACAACATGACTGTCAAGGACAGCTATCCTTTGCCTAGAATCGATGACACCTTGGATACTTTGTTTGGATCTCAAGTGTTCTCCACTTTAGATTTAAAAAATGGTTATTGGCAAGTGGAAATGGACTCAAAAGATAAAAAAAGACCGCATTTTGGAGACAGTACTACGAGGTCTCACATGTAAAACATGTCTTGTTTACTTAGATGATGTTATAGTAATTGGAAAATCTTTCGATGAGCACTTGTTCAACCTAGAAGAAGTCTTTAAGAGATTACAATGTGCAAGTTTAAAACTGAATTCTAAAAAATATCAACTTTTTCAAGAAAAGTTCAAATACTTGGGCCACATTGTAAGTAGAAATGGCGTAGCTGTAGATACCGAAAAACGCATGCAGTTAAAGAATGGCCAGTCCCCAAGAATGTTCAAGAACTCCGCAGTTTCTTAGGTTTATGTACCTACTACAAACGCTTTGTACCTGGATTCGCTAATGTAGCAAAACCTTTAACCAGGCTTACCGAAGGAGGACGAGATTTTTCATGGGACAACTGCACTCAATCTGCTTTTGAACGCCTAAAAACATTGTTAACCACGACGCCAATTTTGAGTTATCCCTGTACCAATGTTATGTTCGTATTAGACACAGATGCTAGCAATGTAGGAATAGGCGGAGTTCTGTCCCAGGTTCAGGAAGGACACGAGAAGGTGATAGCGTATTTCAGTAAAGTACTGTCTAAGCCGGAACAAAATTATTGTGTTAGCTGCAGTAAAAGCCATTTCTACAAGTATTTATACGGCCGGAGGTTTTTACTTCGAACGGATCATGGGGCTCTGAAATGGCTTATGCGGTTTAAGAACCCAGAAGGACAGACAGCTCGTTGGATAGAATGTCTGCAGGAATATGATTTCGATATTGAACATCGACCAGGAACCAGCCACAAAAATGCAGACGCTCTCTCAAGAAGACCGTGCCCATTGGATTGCAGTCACTGTAGTCGACTTGAGACAATAGCTGGACAAGCAAGACGAATAACAGTAGTTGACGATGCGTGGCAGCCAAGTGAAATCCGTAAGAATCAGTGCGTGGACTCAGATCTCGGAAAAATTATTCATTGGAAAGAAACAGACCGTCGACCCTCTTGGGAAGATATTGCTCCACTGGGTACTAAGATTAAATCATATTGGATACAGTAGGACTCTTTGCAATTGGAAGATGGAGTCTTAAAGCGTATCGTTGAAAGTGCAGATGGAAAATCTTCTAGAATACAGACCGTTGTTCCTAATAAAAACATTCCGGAAATTCTGCGCCCCCTGCATAAGTTCAGGAGGACATCTTGGAATAAAGAGAACACTAGCAAAAGTTAGAGACAGATTCTATTGGTTTAACTGTAAGGAAGATGTCAGAACTTGGTGCAGGAAATGCAAAGTTTGTGTCGCAGGAAATGGACCAAGAGAGACAAAAAAGCACCCATGCACCAATACAATGTAGGAAGTCCATTTGAGAGAATAGGTATAGACGTAGCAGGTCCTTTCCCACAAACAAAGGATGGAAATAAATATGTTCTAGTCATCGTTGATTATTTCTCTAAATGGATCGAAGCTTTTGCACTTCCTAATCAGGAAACTATTACAATCGCCAATATTTTAATAAAAGAACTGATTTCACGTTTTGGCATTCCTTTACAAATGCACTCCGACCAAGGAAGGAATTTTGAGTTGGGTGTTTTTCAGACAGTTTGTAAACTCTTGGGTATACGGAAAACTAGAACGGCAGCACTACATCCTCAGTCAAATGGAATGGTCGAACGAGTGAATAGAACTTTAAAGAAATTCCTTACAAAAGTCATAGCGGACAACCAACGTGACTAGGACGAACATCTTCCACTATTTCTAATGGCTTATCGGTCTTCGGTCCATGAGACAACAGGGCAGACTCCGGCATGCGCGCTCTTTGGAAAAGAAATGCGTTTGCCGTGTGATCTGAAGTTTGGTAGTAAACCACACAAAGAGGAAGTAGTTGGAGATGACTAAGTTATCCGCTTGAAGAAGAAAATGAACCCAATTCATAACCTTATTCGAAGAAATATAAGAAATGCCAGCGACAGAATGAAAACAGCATACGATCTGCGGGCGCAGGAAGGCAGATTCCAAGAAAAAGATCTGGTGTGGTTTTTCAATCCAAGAAGACAGCATGGAATATCCCAGAAACTTCAACGATCATGGGAAGGACCGTATGAAATAATAAAACGCATAAACAATGTAATTTAATGAATTCAGAAACTTCCTCAAAGAAAACCTAAAGTAGTCCACTCCAATCGATTAGCACCTTACGAAGGGGCCAATCCATCAAGTCAAGAAGATGAACTCGAGAAAACCTACAAAGGACGTACACGAATATATTCCAGATCATTCCGGGACGAAACGACCTAAAGGAGGGTCCAGTGATACGAACATTGTATGTAGTCATGTATTTTTGGAAAATAATACATACAGTTGGAAAACAAAGGTGGATTTGATTGATGTCTGACATTTTGTATGCTTTAATATTATGTTTGTATCTTCTTATTGTGTATGTTTTAATAAGTAAATAAATGGTTAATATTTGTTAAACCCACGTACGTTACAATATAAATATTTGCTTCCGCGTCCGAATTTTATAATTCTTCATCATATTCTAGCTAAAAGAAAACATTGCAACAAGAAAATTGCTATTTCAAGTGTGGTACGTATTCTACAATCCAGCCCATGAAGCTAACAATATACAACGTATTCATTAAAATGACACCCGAAAATTGAATGTTAATTATCTGATTGGTACCAGGTTTTGGTCACTTTTGCATATCCAATGCTTAAAACCATCCATAGTATAGATCCTAAAGCATGAATATGAATGTTTTAACAAAAACATCCTTTTCAAGAATTGCTAAAATACGACTTTATTTTTGTAAAATAACATATAAATATTTGCTTCCGCGCATGAATTTTATAACTCTTCATAATATTTTAGCTAAAAGAAAATATTGCAACAAGAAAATTGCTATTTCAATTGTGGTAGGTATTCTAGAATCCAGCCCATGTAGCTTACAATATACAACGTATTCATCAAGAATAGGTAAAATCTGAATTTATTTTTGTAAAGAATCATATAAATATATGCATCCGCACCCGAATTTTATAATTCTTTATTATATTTTAGAATCCAGCCCATGTAGCTTACAATATACAACGTATTCATTAAAATGACACCCGAAAATTTAATGTTTATTATCTGATTGGTACGACGTTTTGGTCACTTTTGCATGTCCAATGCTTAAAACAATTCATAGTATAGATCCTAAAGCATGAATATGAATGGTTTAACAAAAAAATCCTTATCAAGAATAGGGAAAATCTGACCTTATTTTTGTAAACGATCATATATATATATTTGCTTCCGCGCCCGAATTTTAAAATTCGTCATAATATTTTAGCTAATAGAAAACATTGCAACAAGAAAATTGCTATTACAAGTGTGGTAGGTATTATAGAATCCAGCACATGTAGCTTACAATATACAACGTATTCATCAAGAATAGGTAAAATCTGACTTTAATTTTGTATAAAACTATATAAATATTTGATCTGCGCCCAAATTTTATAATCCTTTTTCATATTTTAGCTAAAAGAAAACATTGCAACAAGAAAATTGCTATTTCAAGTGTGGTAGGTATTCTAGAATCCAGCCCATGTAGCTTACAATATACAACGTATTCATCAAGAATAGGTAAAATCTGACTTTATTTTTATAAAAAATCATATAAATATTTGCTTCCGCGCCTGAGTTTTATATTTTTTCGTCATATTTTAGCTAAAGGAAAACATTGCAACAAGAAAATTGCTATTTCAAGTGTGGTAGGTATTCTAGAATCCAGCCCATGTAGCTTACAATATACAACGTATTCATTAAAATGACACCCGAAAATTGAATGTTTATTAACTGATTGGTACCACGTTTTGGTCACTTTTGCATGTCTAATGCTTAAAACCATCCATATTATAGATCCTAAAGCATGAATATGAATGTTTTAACAAAAATATCCATTTCAAGAATAGGTAAAATCTGACTTAATTTTTGTAAAATATCATATAAATATTTGCTTCCGCGCCCGAATTTTATAATTCTTTATCATATTTTAGCTAAAAGAATACATTGCAACAACAAAATTGCTATTTCATGTGTGGTAGGTATTCTAGAATCCAGCACACGAAGCTTACAATATACAACGTATTCATCAAGAATAGGTAAAATCTGACATTATTTTTGTAAAAAATCATATAAATATTTGCTTCCGCGCCCGAATTTTATATTTCTTCATCATATTTTAGCTAAAAGAAAACATTGCAACAAGAAAATTGCTATTTCAAGTTCGGTAGGTATTCTAGAATCCAGCCCATGTAGCTTACAATATACAACGTATTTATTAAAAATATATAAAATCTGACTTTATTTTTGTAAAAAATCATATAAATATTTGCTTCCGCGCCCGAATTTTAAAATTCGTCATCATATTTTAGCTAATAGAAAACATTGCAACAAGAAAATTGCTATTACAAGTGTGGTAGGTATTATAGAATCCAGCACATGTAGCTTACAATGTACAACGTATTCATCAAGAATAGGTAAAATCTGACTTTAATTTTGTATGAAACTATATAAATATTTGATCTGCGCCCAAATTTTATAATCCTTTTTCATATTTTAGCTAAAAGAAAACATTGCAACAAGAAAATTGCTATTTCAAGTGTGGTAGGTATTCTTGAATCCAGCCCATGTAGCTTACAATATACAACGTATTCATCAAGAATAGGTAAAATCTGACTTTATTTTTATAAAAAATCATATAAATATATGCTTCCGCGCCTGAGTTTTATATTTTTTCGTCATATTTTAGCTAAAGGAAAACATTGCAACAACAAAATTGCTATTTCAAGTGTGGTAGGTATTCTAGAATCCAGCACATTTAGCATACAATTTACAACGTATTCATCAAGAATAGGTAAAATCTGGCTTTATTTTTCTATAAATCATATAAATATTTGCGTCTGCGCCCGCTCTTCATAATTCTTCATCATATTTTAGCTAAAAGAAAACATTGCAACAAGAAAATTGCTATTTCAATTGTGGTAGGTATTCTAGAATCCAGCCCATGTAGCTTACAATATACAACGAATTCATTAAAATAACACCCAAAAATTAGATATTTATTATCTGATTGGTACCACGTTTTGGTCACTTTTGCATGTCCAATGCTTAAAACCATCCATAGTATAGATCTTAAAGCATGTATATGAATGTTTTAACAAAAATATCCATTTCAAGAATACGTAAAATCTGACTTTATTTTTGTAAAAAATCATATAAATACTTGCTTCAGCGCCCGAGTTTTATAATTCTTCATCATATTTAAAAGAAAACATTGCAACAAGAAACATGCTATTTCAAGTGTGGTAGGTATTCTAGAAACCAACCCATGTAGCTTACAATATACAACGTATTCATCAAGAATAGGTAAAATCTGACATTAATTTTGTAAAAAATCATATAAATATTTGCGTCTGCGCCCGCCCTTTATAATTCTTCATTATATTTTAGCTAAAAGAAAACATTGCAACAAGAAAATTGCTATTTCAATTGTGGTAGATATTCTAGATTCCAGCCCATGTAGCTTAAAATGTACAACGTATTCATTAAAATGACACCCGAAAATTGAATATTTATTATCTGATTGGTACCACGTTTTGGTCACTTTTAAATACCCAATGCTTAAAACCATGCATAGTATAGATCCTAAAGCATGGATATGAATGTTTTATCAAAAATATCCATTTCAAGAATAGGTAAAATCTGACTATATTGTTGTAAAAAATCATATAAATATTTGCTTCCGCGCCTGAGTTTTATATTTTTTCGTCATATTTTAGCTAAAGGAAAACATTGCAACAACAAAATTGCTATTTCAAGTGTGGTAGGTATTCTAGAATCCAGCACATTTAGCATACAATTTACAACGTATTCATCAAGAATAGGTAAAATCTGGCTTTATTTTTCTAAAAATCATATAATTATTTGCGTCTGCGCCCGCTCTTTATAATTCTTCATCATATTTTAGCTAAAAGAAAACATTGCAACAAGAAAATTGCTATTTCAATTGTGGTAGGTATTCTAGAATCCAGCCCATGTAGCTTACAATATACAACGAATTCATTAAAATAACACCCAAAAATTAGATATTTATTATCTGATTGGTACCACGTTTTGGTAACTTTTGCATGTCCAATGCTTAAAACCATCCATAGTATAGATCTTAAAGCATGTATATGAATGTTTTAACAAAAATATCCATTTCAAGAATACGTAAAATCTGACTTTATTTTTGTAAAAAATCATATAAATACTTGCTTCAGCGCCCGAGTTTTATAATTCTTCATCATATTTAAAAGAAAACATTGCAACAAGAAAGATGCTATTTCAAGTGTGGTAGGTATTCTAGAAACCAACCCATGTAGCTTACAATATACAATGTATTCATCAAGAATAGGTAAAATCTGACTTTAATTTTGTAAAAAATCATATAAATATTTGCGTTTGCGCCCGCCCTTTATAATTCTTCATTATATTTTAGCTAAAAGAAAACATTGCAACAAGAAAATTGCTATTTCAATTGTGGTAGATATTCTAGATTCCAGCCCATGTAGCTTACAATGTACAACGTATTCATTAAAATGACACCCGAAAATTGAATATTTATTATCTGATTGGTACCACGTTTTGGTCACTTTTAAATACCCAATGCTTAAATCAATGCATAGTATAGATCCTAAAGCATGGATATGAATGTTTTATCAAAAATATCCATTTCAAGAATAGGTAAAATCTGACTATATTGTTGTAAAAAATCATATAAATATTTGCTTCAGCGCCCGAGTTTTATGATTCTTCATCATATTGTAGCTAAAAGATAACATTGTAACAAGAAAAATGTTATATCAAGTGTGGTAGGTATTCTAAAATTCAGCCAATGTAGCTTACAATAGACAACGTATTCATCAAAAATATGTAAAATCTGACTTTATATTTCTAAAAAATCATTTAATATTTGCTTTCGCGCTCGAATATTATAACTCTTCGTCATAATTTAGCTAAAAGAAAACATGGCAACAACAAAATTGCTATTTTAAGTGTGGCAGGTATTCTAGAATCCAGCACATGTAGCTTACAATATACAACGTATTCATCAAGAATAGGTAAAATCTAACTTTAATTTTGTAAAAAATTATATAAATATTTGCTTCCGCGGCGGACTTTTATAATTCTTTATCATATTTTAGCTAAATGAAAACATTGCAACAAGAAAATTGCTATTTCATTTGTGGTAGGTATTCAAGAATCCAGCCCATGTAGCTTACAATATACAACGTATTCATTAAAATGACACCCGAATATTGAAAGTTTATTATCTGATTGGTACTACGTTTTGTCACTTTTGCATGTCCAATGCTAAAATTATCCATAGTATAGATCCTAAAGCATTAATATGAATGTTTTAACAAAAATATCCATTTCAAGAATAGGTAAAATCTGATTTTATTTTTGTAAAAATCATATAAATATTTGCTTCCGCGCCCGAATTTTATAATACTTCATTACATTTTAGCTAAAAGAAAACATTGCAACAAGAAAATTGCTATTTTAAGTAAGGTAGGTATTTTAGAATCCAGCCCATGTAGCTTACAATATACAACGTATTCATCTAGAAAAGGTAAAATCTGACTTTATTTTTGTAAAAAATCATATAAATATGTGCTTCCGCGCCCGAATTTTATATTTCTTCATTTTATTTTAGCTAAAAGAAAACATTGCAACTAGGAAATTGCTATTTCAAGTGTGGTAGATATTCTAGAATCCAGCCCATGTAGTTTATAATATACAACGTATTCATTAAAATGACACTTGAAAATTGAATGTTTATTATCTGATTGGTACCACGTTTTGGATACTTTTGAATGTCCAAGGCTTTAAACCATCCATAGTATAGATTCTTAAGCATGAATATAAATGTTTTAACAAAAATATCCATTTCAAGAATAGGTAAAATATGACTTTGTTTTTGTAAAAAATCATATAAATATTTCCTTCCGCGCCCGAATTTTATAATTCTTTATCATATATTAGCTAAAAGAAAACATGGCAACAAGAAAATTGCTATTTCATGTGTGGTAGGTATTCTAGAATCTAGCCCATATAGCTTACAATATACAAGGTATTCATCAAGAATAGGTAAAATCTGAATTTATTTTTGTAAAAAATCATATGAATATTTGCTTCCGCGCCCGAATTTTATTATTCTTCATCATATTTTAGCTAAAAGAAAACATTGCAACAAGAAAATTGCTATTTTATGTGTGGTAGGTATTCTAGCATCCAGCCCATGTAGCTTACAATATACAACGTATTCATTAAAATGACACCCGAAAATTGAATGTTTATTATCTGATTGGTACCACGTTTTGGTAACTTCTGCATGTCGAATGCTAAAATTATCCATAGTATAGATCCTAAAGCATGAATATGAATGTTTTAACAAAAATATCCATCTCAAGAATAGGTAAAATCTGACCTTATTTTTGTAAAAAATCACATAAATATTTGCTTCCGCGCCCGAATTTTATAATTCTTTATCATATTTTAGCTAAAAGAAAACATTGCAACAAGAAAAATGCTATTTTAAGTATGGTAGTTATTCTTGAATCCTGCCTATGTATTCATCAATAATACATAAAATCTGACTTTATTTTTGTAAAAAAATCATATAAATATTTGCTTTCGCGCCCGAATTTTATAATTCTTTATCATATTTTAACTAAATAAAAACATTGCAACAAGAAAATTGCTATTTTATTTGTGGTAGGTATCCTAGCATCCAGCCCATGTAGCTTACGATATACAACGTATTCATTAAAAAGACACCCGAAAATTGAAAGTTTATTATCTGATTGGTATCACGTTTTAGTAACTTTTGCATGTCGAATGCTAAAATTATCCATAGTATAGATCCTAAAGCATGAATATGAATGTTTTAACAAAAATATCCATATCAAGAATAGGTAAAATCTGACCTTATTTTTGTAAAAAATCACATAAATATTTGCTTCCGCGCCCGAATTTTATATTTCTTCATCATATTTTAGCTAAAAGAAAACATTGCAACAAGAAAAATGCTATTTTAAGTATGGTAGTTATTCTTGAATCCAGCCTATGTATTCATCAATAGTAGGTAAAATCTGACTTTATTTTTGTAAAAAATCATATAAATATTTGCTTTCGAGCCCGACTTTTATAATTCTTTATCATATTTTAGCTAAAAGAAAACATTGCAACAAGAAAATTACCATTTTATGTGTGGTAGGTATTCTAGCATCCAGCCCATGTAGCTTACAATATACAACGTATTCATTAAAATGACACCCGAAAATGGAATGTTTATTATCTGATTGGTACCACGTTTTGGTAACTTTTGCATGTCGAATGCTAAAATTATCCATAATATAGATCCTAAAGCATGAATATGAATGTTTTAACAAAAATATCCATATTAAGAATAGGTAAAATCTGACCTTATTTTTGTAAAAAATCACATAAATATTTGCTTCCGCGCCCGAAATTTATAATTCTTTATCATATTTTAGCTAAAAGAAAACATTGCAACAAAAAAATGCTATTTTAAGTGTGGTAGTTTTCCTTGATTCCAGCCTAGGTATTCATCAATAATAGATAAAATCTGACTTTATTTTTGTAAAAAAATCATATAAATATTTGCTTTCGCCCCCGAATTTTATAATTCTTTATCATAATTTAGCTAAAAGAAAACATTGCAACAAGAAAATTGGTATTTTAAGTGTAGTAGGTATTCTAGAATCCAGCCCATTGTAGCTCACAATATACAACGTATTTATTTAGAATAGGTAAGATCTGACTTTATTTTTGTAAAAAATCATATAAATATTTGCTTCAGCGCCCAAGTTTTATAATTCTTCATCATATTTTAGCTAAAAGAAAACATTGCATCAAGAAAAATGTTATTTCAAGTTTGGTAGGTATTCTAAAATTCAGCCCCTGTAGCTTACAATATACAACGTATTCATCAAGAATAGGTAAAATCTGACTTTATTTTTCTAAAAAATCATATAAATATTTGCTTCCGCGATCGAAATTTATAACTCTTCGTCATATTTTAGCTAAAAGAAAACATGGCAACAACAAAATTGCTATTTTAAGTGTGGTAGGTATTCTAGAATCCAGCACATGTATCTTATAATATACAACGTATTCATCAAGAATAGGTAAAATCTGATTTTAATTTTGTAAAAAAATATTTAAATATTTGCTTCCGCGCCCGACTTTTATAATTCTTTATCATATTTTAGCTAAAAGAAAACACTGCAACAAGAAAATTGCTATTTCAAGTGTGGTAGGTGTTCAAGATTCCAGCCCATGTAGCTTACAATATACAACGTATTCATCAAAAATAGGTAAAATTTGACTTAATTTTTGTAAAAAATCATATAAATATTTGGTTCAGCGCCCGAGTTTTATAATTCTTCATCATATTTTAGCTAAAAGAAAACATTGCAACAAGAAAAATGCCATTTCAAGTGTGGTAGGTCTTCTAGAATCCAGCCTATCTATTCATCATTAATAGGTAAAATCTGACTTTATTTTTGTAAAAAAATATATAAATATTTGCTTCCGCGCCCGAATTTCATAATTCTTTATCATATTTTAGCTAAAAGAAAACATTGCAACAAGAAAATTGGTATTTCAAGTGTGGTAGGTATTCTAGAATCCAGCCCATGTAGCTTACAATATACAACGTATTCATCAAAAATAGGTAAAATTTGACTTAATTTTTGTAAAAAATCATATAAATATTTCCTTCCGCGCCCGAATTATATAATTCTTTATCATATTTTAGCTAAAAGAAAACATAGCAACAAGAAAATTGCTATTTCATGTGTGGTAGGTATTCTAGAATCTAGCCTATATAGCTTACAATATACAAGGTATTTATCAAGAATAGGTAAAATCTGAATTTATTTTTGTAAAAAATCATATAAATATTTGCTTCCGCGCCCGAATTTTATAATTCTTCATCATATTTTAGCTAAAAGAAAACATTGCAACAAGAAAAATGCTATTTCAAGTATGGTAGTTATTCTTGAATCCAGCCTATGTATTCATCAATAATAGGTAAAATCTAACTGTATTTTTGTAAAAAATCATATAAATATTTACTTTCACGCCCGAATTTTATAATTCTTTATCATATTTTAGCTAAAAGAAAACATTGCAACAAGAAAATTGCTATTTTATGTCTGGTAGGTATTCTAGCATCCAGCCCATGTAGCTTACAATATACAACGTATTCATTAAAATGACACCCGAAAATTGAATGTTTATTATCTGATTCGTACCAAGTTTTGGTAACTTTTGCATGTCGAATGCTAAAATTATCCATAGTATAGATCCTAAAGCATGATTATGAATGTTTTAACAAAAATATCCATATCAAGAATAGGTAAAATCTGACTTTATTTTTGTAAAAAATCACATAAATATTTGCTTCCGCGCTCGAATTTTATAATTCTTCATCATATTTAAGCTAAAAGAAAACATTGCAACAAGAAAAATGCTATTTTAAGTATGGTGGTTTTTCTTGAATCTAGCCTATGTATTCATCAATAATAGGTAAAATCTGACTTTATTTTTGTAAAAAATCATATAAATAATTGCTTTCGCCCCCGAATTTAATAATTCTTTATCATAATTTAGCTAAAACAAAACATTGCAACAAGAAAATTGCTATTTTTAGTGTGGTAGGTATTCTAGAATCCAGCCCATGTAGCTTACAATATACAACGTTTTAATTAAGAATAGGTAAAATCTGACTTTATTTTTGTAAAAAATCATATAAATATTTGCTTCAGCACCCGAGTTTTATAATTCTTTATCATATTTTAGCTAAAAGAAAACATTTCAACATGAAAAATGTTATTTCAAGTGTGGTAGGTATTCTAAAATTCAGCCCATGTAGCTTAAAATATACAACGTATTCATCAAGAATAGGTAAAATCTGACTTTATTTTTCTAAAAAATCATATAAATATTTGCTTCCGCGCCCGAATTTTATAACTCTTCGTCATATTTTAGCTAAAAGAAAACATGGCAACAACAAAATTGCTATTTTAAGTATGGTGGGTATTCTAGAATCCAGCACATGTAGCTTACAATATACCACGTATTCATCAAGAACAGGTAAAATCTGACTTTAATTTTGTAAAAAATTATATAAATATTTGCTTCCGCGCCTGACTTTTATAATTCTTTATCATATTTTAGCTAATAGAAAACATTGCAACAAGAAAATTGCTATTTCAAGTGTGGTAGGTATTCTAGAATCCAGCCCATGTAGCTTACAATATACAACGTATTCATCAAAAATAGGTAAAATTTGACTTAATTTTTGTAAAAATCATATAAATTTTTGCTTCAGCGACCGAGTTTTATAATTCTTCATCATATTTTAGCTAAAAGACAACATTGCAACAAGAAAAATGCCATTTCTAGTGTGGTAGGTATTCTAAAATCCAGCCTATGTATTCATCATTAATAGGTAAAATCTGACTCAATTTTTGAAAAAAATCATATAAATATTTGCTTCAGCGCCCGAGTTTTATAATTCTTCATTATATTTTAGCTAAAAGAAAACATTGCAACAAGAAAAATACTATTTCAAGTATGGTAGTTTTTCTTGAATCCAGCCTATGTATTCATCAATAATAGGTAAAATCTGACTTTAATTTTGTAAAAAATCATATAAATATTTGCTTTTGCCCTCGAATTTTATAATTCTTTATCATAATTTAGCTGAAAGAAAACATTGCAACAAGAAAGTTGCTATTTTAACTGTGGTAGGTATTCTAGAATCCAGCCCATGTAGCTTACAATATACAACGTATTTATTAAGAATAGGTAATATCTGACTTTATTTTTGTAAAAAACATATAAAAATTTGCTTCCGCGCCCGAATTTTATAATACTTCATCATATTTTAGCTAAAAGAAAACATTGCAACAAGAAAATTGCTATTTCAAGTGTTGTAGGTGTAATAATGGGGCAGACGAGAATTTGGATTATTGAATTTTGGAGTTTAATTTAATAATAAGAGTTTATGAATTTGGAATTAAGATGTCAAAAATGGTAGAATTTATGATTGCTGCCACCAGATTATTTTTACTTAGAACAATCAAACTAATTTTATTAAAAAATTGATTAAAAGGGATAAACAAAGCAATAATAAGAAAACCTAACAATAAAGTATATTAAAAGGAATTAGAATTTACAACAAGTTAAAAATTACTACTAAATAGATTTAAGTTACATATGAGGATAAAACTTAAACTTACTTACAAATAATATTTACACAACGAGTCATGATTGACTCTTCTTCACTCGCTGACTATCTCCCTGTGACTCTTCTAACTTTGTTAATTTCCAAAAGTCTACCTCCAACGGCCCACCCCTTCTTGTTACAGAATTTCTCCCCGTTTTCTGATTCTCGCAATTTAATTGGTCATCTTCACCATAAGCTTGTAAATGTGTTACACCACATAGTCTCTAACAGGGTGCATTCTCAACACCCTGAGATCCACAAAAAAATTAAAAACTTGGCGTCTTCCAAGAATCAGAAAACGGTTCCATTCAGGGTGATGGTTTATGGCCGTTCGAAACAAACCTTTAGAAGAAATATAACAATAAACTTAAAAGCCAAGAGAAATTTTTTACAAATCTTTCGTCGTATTAACAACATGTGGTTGTAAAAAAGTATCATAGATGCATATACATATATATTATTAAATATAAAATAATTTTAATAATAATAGATAGTCGAATGAAGTCCTGCAGTTGTAAGGAAAACAAATGATCCTGTATTGGGTCCTGTACGTGTGTGTATGGGTCAAAACAATTGCCACAATGTCACACCAGCATTCCAGAAAGAAATCCTACAACCCCCTTCAAAAGAAAGCGACGACTGACTGATAATTTCATTTCTATGATTTTTATAAATTATTTAAGTTTATTCGAAATAAAGTTTTGTTGATTCAATAATATTAATTTTTGATTACCATTAATATTATTAAAGTATCACATTTATACTTCACATACTTATAAATATTCAAAATATGATTTCGTACAAGTAATAATACCTTTTTTGCCTTAGAAATATTTTTATATTATTATTTATGTTGAGTTGCTATGATTTCAGTTTGTAGGCAAAGGCAGCGCGCGCTGTGGGTGACGTGAGGGGTAAGCAGCGAGCGATGCGGAATCCCGCTCAAGGTTAAAAGTGCAGTATTTCCTTAAAATTACTATTACACGAAAACTGTTTGCACTAAAATTATGGAACAAGTACTATTACAATGATAATAAATGAAGCTAAAACTTTTTCAAATATCATTTTTTGATTTAACGCTTACTTTTGAAGATATTAGTTGAGAAATGTGAAAAACTTGTAAAAAGACAAAATTTTTGCGGCTAGTCGAACGGAGATAAGAGCAGATTTCTTCAGACTGGGCTCATGAGGACCCGTGTTATATCAAAAATTCAATTTGACCATGTAACTTACAATATACAATGTAGTCATTAAAATGACACCCGTAAATTGAATGTTTATTATCTGATTAGTACCACGTTTTGGTCACTTTTGCGTGTCCAATGCTAAAAAAACCCTTAGTATAGATCTTAAAGCATGAATATGAATGTGTTAACAAAAATATCCATTTCAGGAATAGGTAAAATCTGACTTTATTTTTGTAAAAAATCATATATATATATATTAGCTTCCGCGCCCGAATTTTATAATTCTTCATCATATTTTAGCTAAAAGAAAACTTTGCAACAAGAAAATTGCTATTTCAAGTGTGGTAAGTATTCTAGAATCCAGCCCATGTAGCTTAGAATATACAACGTATTCATCAAGAAAAGGTAAAACCTGACATTATTTTTGTAAAAGAACATATAAATATTTGCTTGAGCGTTCGAATTTTAATATTTTTCACCATATTTTAGCTAAAAGAAAACATTGCAACATGAAAATTGCTATTTCAAGTGTGGTAGATATTCTAGAATCCAGCCCATGTAGCTTACAATATACAACGTATTCATTAAAATAACACCCGAAAATTGAATGTTTATTATCTGATTGGTACCACGTTATGGACACTTTTGCATGTCCAATGCTTAAAACCATCCATAGTATAGATCCTAAAGCATGATTATGAATGTTTTAAGAAAAATATCCATTTCCAGAAACGGCAAAATATGACTTTATTTTTCTAAAAAATTATATAAATATTTGTTTCCGCGCCCGAATATTATTAATCTTCATCATATTTTAGCTAAAAGAAATCATTGCAACAAGAAAATTGCTGTTTCAAGTGTGGTAGGTATTTTAGTATCCAGCCCATGTAGCTTACAATATACAACGTATTCATTAAATTGGCACCCAAAAATTGATTGTTTTTTATCTGAATGGTACCACGTTTTGGTCACTTTTGCATGTTCAATGCTAAAATTATCCATAGTATAGATCCTAAGGCAAGAATATGAATGTTTTAACAAAAATATCCATTTCATCATATTTTAGCTAAAATAAAACATTGCAACAAGTAAATTGCTATTTTAACTGTGGTACGTATTCTAGAATCCAGCCCATGTAGCTTACAATATACAACGTATTAATCTAGAATAGGTAAAATCTGACTTTATTTTTGTAAAATATCATATAAATATTTGTTTCCGCAACAAATTTTATAATTCTTTATCATATTTTAGCTAAAAGAACACATTGCAACAAGAAAATTGCTATTTCAAGTGTGGTACGTATTCTAGAATCTAGCCCATGTAGCTTACAATATACAACGTATTTATCAAGAATTGGTAAAATCTGACTTTATTTTTGTAAAAAATCATATATATATTTGCTTCCACGCCCGAATTTTATAATTCTTCTTCACATTTTAGCTAAAAGAAAACATTGCAACAAGAAAATTGCTATTTCAAGTGTGGTAGGTATTCTAGAATCTAGCCCATGTAGCTTACAATATACAACGTATTCATTAAAATGACACCCGAAAATTGAATGTTTATTATCTGATTGGTACCACGTTTTGGTCACTTTTGCATGTCCAATGCTAAAATTATCCATAGTATAGATCCTAAAGCATGAATATGAATGTTTTAACAAAAATATCCAATTCATGAATAGATAAAATCTGACTTTATATTTGAAAACAATTATATAAATATTTGCTTCCGCACCCGAATTTTATAATTCTTTATCATATTTTAGCTAAAAGAAAACATTGCAACAAGAAAATTGCTATTTTAAGTGTGGTAGGTATTCTAAACTCCAGTCCATGTAGTCTACAATATACAACGTATTCATTAAAATGACACCCGAAAATTGAATGTTTATTATCTGATTGGGACAACAATTTGGTCACTTTTGCATGTCCAATGCTAAAACCATCCATAGTATAGATCCTAAAGCATGAATATGAATGTTTTACCAAAAATATCCATTTCAAAAATAAGTAAAATCTGACTTTATTTTTGAAAACAATTATATAAATATTTGCTTCCGCGCCCGAATTTTATAATTCTTCATCATATTTTAGCTAAAAGAAAACATTGAACAAGAAAACTGCTATTTTAAGTGTGGTAGGTATTCTAGAATCCAGGCCATGTAGTTTACAATATACAACGTATTTATCAAGAAAAGGTAAAATCTGACTATATTTTTGTAAAAAATCATATAGATATTTGCTTTCGCTCCCGAATTTTATAATTCTTCATCATATTTTGGCTAAAAGTAAACATTGCAACAAGAAAATTGCTGTTTCAAGTGTGGTAGGTATTCTAGAATCCAGCCCATGTAGCTTACAATATACAATCTGACTTTATTTTTGTAAAAAATCATATAAATATTTGCTTCCGCGCCCTAATTTTATAATTCTTCTTCATATTTTAGCTAAAAAAAAACATTGCAACAAGAAAATTGCTATTCCAAGTGTGATAGGTATTCTAAAATCCAGCCCATGTAGTTAACAATATACAACGTATTCATCAAGAATAGGTGAAATCTGACTTTATTTTTGTAAAAAATCATATGAATATTTGCTTTTGCGCCAGAATTTTATAATTCTTCATAATATTTTAGCTAAAAGAAAACACTGCAATAAGAAAATTGCTTTTTGAAGTGTGTTTGGTATTCTAGAATCCAGCCCTTGCAGCTTACAATATACAACGTATTAATTAAAATGACACCCGAAAATTAAACGTTTATTATCTGATTGGTACCACGTTTCGGCACTTTTGCATGACCAATGCTAAAATTATTCATAGTATAGATCCTAAAGCATGAATATGAATATTTTAACAAAAATATCCATTTCTAGAATAGGTAAAATCTGACTTTATTTTTGTAAAAAATCATATAAATATTTGCTTGCGCGCTCGAATTTTATAATTCTTTATCATATTTTAGCTAAAAGACATCATTGCAACAAGAAAATTGCTATTTTAAGTGTGGTAGATATTCTAGAATACAGCCCATGTAGCTTACAATATACAACGTATTTATCTAGAAAAGGTCAAATCTGACTTAATTTTTGTAAAAAATTATATAAATATTTGCTTCCGCGACCGAATTTTATAATTCTTCATCATATTTTAGCTAAAAGAAAACATTGCAACAAGAAAATTGCTATTTCAAGTGTGGTAGGTATTCTAGAAACCAGCCAATGTGGCTCACAATATACAACGTATTCATCAAGAATAGGTAAAAGCTGACTTTCTTTTTCTAAAAAATCATATAAATATTTGCTTCCGCGACCGAATTTTATAATTCTTCATCATATTTTAGCTAAAAGAAAACATTGCAACAAGAAAATTGCTATTTCAAGTGTGGTTGGTATTCTAGAATCCATCCCATGTAGTTTACAATATACAACGTATTCATTAAAATGACACCCGAAAATTGAATGTTTATTATCTGATTGGTATCACGTTATGGTCACTTTTGCATGTGCAATGCTTAAAACCATTCATAGTATAGATCCTAAAGCATGAATATGAATGTATTAACAAAAATATTCATTTTAAGAATAGGTAAAATCTGACTTTATTTTTGTAAAAAATCATGTAAATATTTGCTTCCGCGCATGAATTTTATCATTGTTCATCATATTTTAGCTAAAAGAATACATTTCAACAAGAAAATTGCTATTTCAAGAGGGGTAGGTATTCTAGAATCCAGCCAATGTAGCTTACAATATACATCGTATTCATCAAGAATAGGTAAAATGTGACTTTATTTTTGTAAAAAATCACATAAATATTTGCTTCCGCGCCCGAATTTTATAATTTTTCATCATATTTTAGCTAAAAGAAAACATTGCAAAAAGAAAATTGTTATTTTAAGTGTGGTAGGTATTTTAGAATCCAGCCCATGTAGATTACAATATACAACGTATTCATTAAAATGACACCCGAAAATTAAATGTTTATTATGTGATTGGTACCACGTCTTGGTCACTCTTGCATGTCCAATGCTTAAAACCATCCATAGTATAGATACTAAAGCATGAATATGAATGTTTTAACAAAAATATCCATTTCAAAAATAGGTAAAATCTGACTTTATTTTTGTAAAAAAACATAAAATTATTTGCTTCCGCGCCCGAATTTGATAATTTTTCATCATATTTTAGCTAAAAGAAAACATTGCAACAAAAAATTGCTATTTTAAGTGTGGTAGGCATTCTAGAATCCAGCCCATGTAGCTTACAATATAAAACGTATTTATCAAGAAAAGATAAAACCTGACTTTATTTTTGTAAGAATTCATATAAATATTTGCTTTCGCGCCCGAACTTTGTAATTTAATTTGCTAATTGCTATTGCAAGTGTGGTAGGTATTCTAGAATCCAGCCCATGTAGTTTACAATATACAACGTATTCATTAAAATGACACCCGAAAATTGTATGTTTATTATCTGATTGGGACCACGTTTTGGTTACTTTTGCATGTCCAATGCTTAAAACCATCCATAGTATAGATCCTAAAGCATGAAAATGAATGTTTTAACAAAAATATCCATTTCAAAAATTAGTAAATTCTGACTTTATTGTTGTAAAAAATCATATAAATATTTGCTTCCGCGCTCGAATTTTATAATTCTTTATCATATTTTAGCTAAAAGAAAACATTGCAACAAGAAAATTGCTATTTCAAGTGTAGTAGGTATTCTAGAATCCAGCCTATGTAGCTTACAATATACAACGTATTCATTAAAATGACACCTAAAAATTGAATGTTTATTATCTGATTAGTACCACGTGTTGGTCACTTTTGCATGTCCAATGCTTAAAACCATCCATAGTATAGATCCTAAAGCATGAATATGAATGTTTTAGCAAAAATATCCGTTTCAAGAATAGGTAAAATATGACTTTATTTTTGTAAAAAATCATATAAATATTTGCTTCCGCGTTCGAATTTTAAAATTCTTCATCATAGTTTAGCTAAAAGAAAACATTGCAACAAGAAAATTGCTATTTTCAGTATGGTAGGTATTCTAGAATCCAGCCCATGTAGCTTACAATATACAACGTATTCATTAAAATGACACCCGAAAATTTGACTTTTTTTGCAAAATATCATATAAATATTTGCTTCCGCTCTCGAATTTTATAATTCTTCATCATATTTAAGCTAAAAGAAAACATTGCAACAAGAAATTTGATATTTCAATTGTGGTAGGTATTCTAGAATCCAGCCCATGTAGCTTACAATATACAACGTATTCATCAAGAATGGGTTAAATTTGACTTTATTTTTGTAAAAAATCATATATATATTTGCTTCCGCGCCCGAATTTTATAATTCTTCATCATATTTTTGCTATAAGAAAACATTGCAACAAAAAAATTGCTATTTCAAGTGTGGTAGGTATTCTAGAATCCAGCCTATGTAGCTTACAATATACAACGTATTCATTAAAATGACACCCGCAAATTGAATGTTTATTATCTGATTGGTATCACGTTATGGTCACTTTTACATGTGCAATGCTTAAAACCATCCATAGTATAGATCCTAAAGCATGAATATGAATGTTTTAACAAAAATATCCATTTCAAGAATAGGTAAAATCTGAATTTATTTTTGTAAAAAATCATATAAATATTTGCCTCCGCGCCCGAATTTTATAATACTTTATCATATTTTAGCTAAAAGAAAACATTGCAACAAGAAAATTGCTATTTCAAGTGTGGTAGTTATTCTAGAATCCAGCCCATGTAGCTTTCAATATACAACGTATTCTTCAAGAATAGGTAAAAATCTGACTTTATTTTTGTAAAAAATCATATAAATATTTGCTTCCGCGCCCGAATTTTATCATTCTTTATCATATTTTAGCAAAAAGAAAACATTGCAACAAGAAAATTGTTATTTCAAGTGTGGTAGGTGTTCTAGAATCAAGCCCATGTAGCTTACTATATACAACGTGTTCATCAAGAATAGGTAAAATCTGACTTTATTTTTGTAAAAAATCATATAAATATTTGCTTCTGTGCCCGAATTTTATAATTCTTCATCATATTTTAGCTAAAAGAAACCATTGCAACAAGAAAATTGCTATTTCATGTGTGGTAGGTATTCAAGAATCCAGCCCATGTAACTTACAATACATAACGTATTCATTAAAATGACACCCGAAAATTGAATATTTATTATCTAACTGGTACCACGTTTTGGTCACTTTTGCATGTCCAATGCTAAAATTATCCATAGTATAGATCCTAAAGCATGAATAAGAATGTTTTAACACAAGTATCCATTTCAAGAATAGGTAAAATCTGACTTTATTTTTGTAAAAAATCGTATAAATATTTGCTTCCGCGCCCGAATTTTAAAATTTTTCATCATATTTTAGCTAAAAGAAAACATTGCAACAAGAAAATTGCTATTTCAAGTGTGGTAGGTATTCTAGAATCCAGCCCATGTAGTTTACAATATACAACGTATTCATCCAGAATAGGTAAAATCTGACTTTATTTTTGTAAAAAATCATATAAAAATTTGCTTCTGCGCCCGAATTTTATCATTATTCATCATATTTTAGCTAAAAGAAAAAATTGTAATAATAAAATTGTTATTTCAAGTGTGGTAGGTATTCTAAAATCCAGCCCATGTAGCTTACTATATACAACGTATTCTTTAAGAATAGGTAAAATCTGTCTTTATTTTTGTATAAAATCTTATAAATATTTTCTTCCGCTCCCGAACTTTATTATTCTTCATCATATTTTAGCTAAAAAGAAACATTGCAACAAGAAAATTGCTATTTCAAGTGTGGTAGGTATTCTAGAATCCAGCCCATGTAGCTTACAATATACAACGTATTCATTAAAATGACACCCGAAAATTGAATGTTCATTATCTGACTGGTACCACGTTTTGGTCACTTTTGCATGTCCAATGCTAAAATTATCCATAGTATAGATCTTAAAGCATGAATAAGAATGTATTAACAAAAATATCCAGTTCAAGAATAGGTAAAATCTGACATTATTTTTATAAAAAGTCATATAAATATTTGCTTCCGCGCCCGAATTTTATACTTTTTCATCATGTTTTAGCTGAAAGAAAACATTGCAACAAGAAAATTGCTATTTGAAGTGTGGTAGGTACTTTAGAATTCAGCCCATGTAGCATACAATATACAACGTATTCATTAAAATGACACCCGAAAATTGAATGTTTATTATCTGATTGATACCACGTTTTGGTCACTTTTGCATGTCCAATGCTTAAAACCATTCATAGTATAGATCCTAAAGCATGAATATGAATGTTTTAACAAAAATATCCATTTCAAGAATAGGTAAAATCTGACTTTATTTTTGTAAAAAATCATTGAAAAATTTGCTTCCGCGCCCGAATTTTATAATTCTTTATCATATTTTAGCTAAAAGAAAATATTGCGACAAGAAAATTGCTATTTCAAGTGTGGTAGGTATTCTAGAATCCAGCCCATGTAGCTTACAATATACAACGTATTCATTAAAATAACACCCGAAAATTGAATGTTTATTATCTGATTGGTACCACGTTTTGGTCACTTTTGCATGTCTAATGCTTAAAACTATTCATAGTATAGATCCAAAAGCATAAATATGAATGTATTAACAAAAATATCCATTTCAAGAATAGGTAAAATCTCACTTTATTTTTGTAAAAAATCATTTTAAAATTTGCTTCCGCGCTCGAATTTTATAATTCTTCATCATCCCTATACTACACGATTATTTTCACTATATATCTATATTTCTATCTATCTATAGATTCATCACGAGCATCGAGTAACTTTTGTAAACGCCTACAGCCTGAACCATGCAAGTGATTGTTATAATGTTTTTTTTTAGTATGTGGGGTCTAATGAGATCTGGTGCCTTTTGGGTGTCTCATATTTTTACTGTTAGTGGTTTTCGTGTAAAAAATTTAAACAGTGCACAAATGCCGCCTTGAAACAATGGATCCCAGAAGCCATGTCTATATTTAAGAAGAATCACGCCGTCATCCGTCACTTTTGACAATTTGACTATGAATTTTAATGATTATATCATTTAATAGAACATTGATATTAAAGATTTAAAAACAGTATCATGAATAATAGTCCTGAGCAAAGGTTTTACCAATATTTTAAGTTTATAACGCAACACATTTAATTATTTTAAATTTTGACGTTTCGAATTACATAAGTCAATGTTGCCAAATGTGTGATGAAGTAACTTTGACAAGTGTAAAGTACGAATATTGAAGTACAATAATTTTGAAAATGGACAAAGATATTATTAACTAAACTATGTATCCGTAATTTATAATATTGAGTAAAATATGTATTATAATTGTAGAAATTGTATATGGTATAATTAAAATTTTCTGACATTTAACGTTTGTTATAATTGGTTATAACATAAATTTATACTAGAAATTTTGCAACTTGATACAAATACTTAGAACATATGTTGGTTTGTACTTATTATTTATTATTGAAATAAATATAAAATGATATATGTATGTTTTAGAAATCTAGAGAAAGATATAAAAAGGAAAGAAATATACAAAAGATTGGAAATAAGCAGTTCTAAAGAATATGAAAGACGAAAGAGTACAATTTATTATTCCTGCAAAAGCAGAAACATCATTTTTCAGAAAATAATTCAATTAATTGACATTCTGTTCTTTATATACAAGAGAGTTATAGGAATAATTCAAATAACGCGCATTTTTTGAGCAGGTGTTCTTCTTTTAATTCATATGCGTTTCAACCCTCAATATTATTAAGTGAACGACAAGTTCGATGAAATTAAATCATTTGTCAAAGCATGTTATGTGTCAGACCTTCATAATTTACTTAAAAGTCTTGCAGCACCTTGTTGTTTATTGTATTTGCAAAATGACAAGTACACCTATAATTATAAGCCGGAATATACTTTGCAAACGTATTATAAACAGTAAGTTACAAATAAATTCCTATTATATTGAATAACAAGTTATTTATTATAGGTGTTTTGTATTACTGTCCTGAGTACTGTACTTCATTTTAAATTAGAAAGGCGATAAAAAATTAAATAATGATAATAAAAAAGTACATAATATCATTAGAAGATTTTGACTTAAAATCAACAATTAAGTGGGATAACTCACTATCGGAAATCTTAAATTCTGAGCTAAAATCGTTCACAATACTCGACAAACAATACGTGGTATTAATTTCCTGCAATCTGTTAACAAAACCTGTAAGTAGCAGAAGATATGTTTTAACTCCGAATGAATGTATGTACATAACAGATTGTGTTGTCCTAAACATCTTTATTATGAAAAAAATAATACAAGTTGGAGGGGTTGTACTATTTTTATTTTTATTAAAAAATAATTACAATCAAACGAACGAAGTAGAATTTAAAATAAATTTAATAAAATACGTTTTATAATAAATATGTTTTTAATGCAGGATTGGTTTATCGACTGGTTGTTAATATGAAGAAAGTCTTTATTGGAGTTGCAGTCATCTAATAAAATCCACTAATACACATATTAGTGGATTTAATTAAATTACAGTAACTGCAATAAAGACCTTCCTCTAATGTTTTTTTTTTAATTTGTAATTTTCATTTTAGAGCTATGAATGTGAAAAATAATAATAATGTAGGTACACTGAACAATAGTTGCAGTTTATTTTGACAAAAATACAATATGAATGATTATACACAAATTTTGAATGTATTTCATGTAAGTATACATTTTAGTGCAATTAATCTCTACCACTACGTTGTATTTTATTAACAGTTATTATGTTATTGCGTTATTAGTATGAATCAGTGAAGAAGTTCATGTTGCAACCATTTGAAAACGGTTGCATTTGGAATATAAGCACTAATGCCAGAGTATCAGTTTTCGCACAAAAGTTCGCCCTTATCTTATGATCAATTAGAATGGAAGTTAAAGATTCGAACAACAAACCTTGCATCTGTGACGCTAAAAGTAAGTATTATAATTATTTCTTTATTGTATATAACACGTTCATTTCGTTTTAAAGGAAAATTCTCATTTAAATTAAAAATATATTTGTGTTAAAACATTATGAATAAATTATTATTTAAAATTTATTATTTTTGAATTTTTAATAATTTAATTTTTGTATTTATCGGTATGTACGGTGTCGGTATTAATAATTTCACATTTACCGACATTTCGGAAATACTAATTTGAGATCAGCGACACCATAGAAAACAAAATTTGTTTATCAAGAATATTGCTTCTTCACCTGTGTGTAGAGTAATTTCATTTATTGTGCTTTGTTACAATATATTTATATTGCGAATTAATATTCATTATCTTTGATCAGAGCTGCAGTAGTCACAATAAAATAAATCCCGTTTAGTGTGCCGCTAAATTCAAATCTAAGGTGAGAAATATTTTATATCTTTCACAGCCCTCGAAAAATCAACTTGCAAGTTCGCAATTTACAATTAGAAAAATGTCATTTACAACCAAGCTAATAGAAATTTTAATTTGTGATTTCCTTTTTTTATATTATTTTATTTCTTATTAAATTCTATATTTTTCTTGTTTACCCAGCGCCAGTAGTTTTTAACCGGTTTTCCGTAAACCTACAAAAGATGTGTCTCCATTATTTTTTTTAGCTGAAGTATGCTCCAAAATATGCTAAATTATTTATTGCACAAATTAAAAAAATATTTAGGCGGGTATTTCATCTTCTCTGGTGGGCCGCGTGTTATAACTAATTGCGAGTTACTCCAACCTACAATTTTTGAGAGTTGATCTTCTATTTAAGTATAAGTAATTTACTTTAAATTTTTAATCATTACACTATCTCTAATAGGCCGTGAAAGCGTGACGTCAAAATGGAGCGGGAATTACATACGTATTTTTCGGTTTGAAATTTTGGTAATGGTGAACAAATCACATAACCGTTCAATTTAAATAACTTTCATCTGTTGTGTACTTATGTTTCGTTATGTATATGTCCATATAAAATCTATTTTACCTTAATATGCAAGAATGCATGTTTTTTTTTATTAACATATAGGGTAGGAAAGGTACAAAATTATTTAGAAAATAAATTTATTAGCTGGTTGATTCTTGGGTCTTAGTAACAGTACTTTTATCTCGCAAATTTTTTATTCTGAGAATTTTAAAATGTTGCAGACGTTTCTGTTACATCTAAAAAAAAAATTAAAATTGCGAAAAGTTGACTATTTTATTGTTATATATAATTAGAAATCTATGAATGTATTTTTTGTGAAAAATCTTTAAAATATACAGGCTGTTCCATTTAAGCGTGCCACCATTGCTATCTCAAAAACTATAAGAACTACCAGGTTGGTTAACTTAGCAAGGAACCACCATTTTACAAGTCTATTAACATAAGCCAAACAAATATTTTTTTAAACCAGTGGTTCTCAAGATATGGAGTGGTTTTTTTCCCATTATGTTGTTCTTGTAAAATGGAGGTTCTCGCTAATTTAAACAACCTCGTAGCTCTTATAGTTCTTGAGATAGCAATGGTAGCACACTTAACTGGAACAGCTTATATTTACCGAAAACAACATTTTATTTAAATTTTATTTATTTACAAATAAAACACACAATGTAAACTATCCGCAAATTTCTTGTAGTCCAACCATGATACCATGTCTTAAATACATCCACTATTAAATTATTAACATATTTTTATATAAATATCCATTTAATTAATAATTAACGCGAAATATATCATTATCTTACAAACTACACATAAGAACACAATAGATGACAGTTGTTTAAATTGCGCGGTTATAGTTTGTTCACTACATGGACAATCTCAAATATATTATTATAATTCACGTTGTGTAATTGCCGCTCGATTATGACGAGAGCAGTTTCACGGCCTAGTCATTGTACATAGTTTGCAGTATTTAATAATTTAGCAATCTAATAATACAAATACACATTTATTTCGTATTAATTTTTTATAATGCTATGCATATATTTTAAATATTAATTTTACTGTAGGTTTACAACTTGACTGCAGCAGAGTAAGAGAAAGAGTGCAAGATTCCATTATCCTAACAGAAAAGAACCTGATCGACTTATAATCGAAGGCCTGACGTAATTATTGGTAATTATAAATATTGAAAAGAACAACGCACTCAAAAATTGTAAGTTTTGTATAATTTTTAAGTACATAACAAAATGCCAAGTAAAGACAGAATTAAACATCTTAAGCGCAAGCAAAACAACGAGAAAAATGCGGGAAAAAATAATAAAAATGATAATACGGGAAATATAGAAGAAAACTTTATTAATAGTCAGGTTCAATCAGGTTGTAGGAGTATATCTGTCATTTCAGTAGCAGACAATAATATTAATAATGTACATACAAGTAATCAAACGGCTAATGTAGGAATTAGGACAGTAAACTATCAGATTCAGTTAATAGACCAGGATATTAACACGTTGCTAAATCCTGCAGGGTACTTAGAAGACGTACACATAGACTTTTTCTTTTCTTTAGTCCGTTATATGACTGAGTTCAACCCTCAGCCTACAGTGTATGTAAATGCTCCGGACCGTATCATTCCAGTTCAACAAGGAACTACACACTTACAAAATTGCGTTTTGTACGAGTATCATATTTAACCGCAATCCGGAACAGGAAAATTATGATATCAATAAGCTTAGGTCACATACTTTAAATATGTTTCGAACACGTAACTTAGTATTATTTCCTATAGCACGACAGCAGAAATTAAGAGAAAATCATTTAAAGCGTAAAGAGAATGAAACAGCTGAAGAACGGTGCAAACGTCTAAAATTAAATACAGAAAATAAATTAAAAATTTTAGCTAATAAAACACTTGATCAACAAACAAATAGGTTAAATAAATTAAAATTTAATTTCAAAGAATACATTAAAAATGAAACACCTGAACAAAAAACAAATCGCTTAAATAGATTAAAAGATAACTTTCAAAATATGATTCAAATAGAAACACATGAAAAAAAAAGAAAAACGTTTAAATAAGTAAAAAAAAAATTTTTTAAATACAATTGAAACAGAGACACCCGAACAGAAAAAAAATCGTTTAAATAGGTTAAAAAATAATTTAAAAACTTCAATAGAAACAGAAACTCCAGAACAGAGAGAAAATCGTTTAAATAGTTTAAAAAATAATTTTAAAATTTCAATAGAAACAGAAACACCCGAACAGAGAAAAATCGTTTAAATAGGTTAAAAAATAATTTTAAAAATACAATTGAAACAGAAACACCGGAACAAAGAGAAAATCGTTTAAATAAGTTAAAAACTAATTTTAAAAAATCTATAGAAACAGAAACACCGGAACATAAAGAAGAGCGTTTGTTAAAAAATAATATAATAAATAAAAATAAAATGAAGGCACGCAAAAATAAAGTTAATGATAAAGTTAGATTAGCTAGCAAAGGTATAGGAATGCAAATTGAACCGCATTCGTTGGGTCCAATGTCTGCACTGTGCACTTACTGTTCATCCAAAAACTTCGCGTATGAAAAGCCCTCGGACGGGAAATTCACACACTGCTGCTGTAAAGGCAAGCTAAACGCAGATCAATTAGGCGAGTTTCCGGAATACATAAAAAGTCTAATGATCAATAATAACGCGGACAGTAGAAATTTTAAAGATAATATTAGACAGCACAATAGTGCGTTAGCTTTTGCTTCATTTGGGGCTAAAATTTCGATGCCTCCGGGCGGGTCCGTGAAGTTAGCAACCACTATAAAGCACAAACAAAAAATCATGTATCAAAGGTTTGTGCTTTGTTTGTGCCGATTTGTGACTTACAAAAAAACCCAGCGACCCTTCGCGTTAATAAGTAATTAACAATTTAAAAGTGGCCGCCCACTTCACGCCTAGCGACCCCATATAAAGCACAAACGTCGAGTTATATGTCAAACGTTTGTGCTTCGTTTGTGCTATAAGAATATAATAATAAAAAACCAGCGACCCCAAGCATACAATAGTTATAAACAATTTAAAAGTGGCCGCCCACTTATTAATTTACTTTTATTGTTTATCTAAACTAAGTTGACAGGGAATTATAAACTATATGGTAATGGAATGAAACTAGTATATTAGCGAATGTTAATTGTAAATAGCATATTTCATGCGAGTGACAAGTAGTAAACGAGCCTTTGCTAATGCAATAATTTCACGAGTAATGTTACTGCGTTAAAATTCCATTTATATATGTATATTTTGTGTGTCCCAAGATTGTTATAAGTATTTAACATGGAAAAACAGTTTTTGGTAAATAAAAACTATCCGGCCAAAAACTATGTCACCATATAGACCACGTTAGTGAGTTTAAGATTTACATTTGGCGCGAAACCCCAATTCAAATCTGAGTGTACGCATTTCTTATGGCAGTACATTTTCAATTCACGATATTAAATCATTTTGGCGATTCTTAATTATAACATAGGGTTTTTTTATATTCCAAAACATTACTCTTTGCTTTCCATACAGAAAAAGTACAAATAAAAGAACAAATTATGAAAAATTTGATTTTAAAGAAAGTAGTATCGCAATAGTAACATAATCTATTCAAATCACTACAAATTCTCACCCTGCCAAGTTAATATATTGAAATTTGTAAATATATATTTCAACATAAACACACTTTCCCGCAGAATAAAGATCTGCATTCCTTTAATACTAGATCAAAAATCTGATCAGAAATCCCATTATTAAAACCAAACTCGAAACGAATAGCTCAAGTGCAGCAGGTATAAAAAATTTTAATGCGCTTCCTTGTACCTGAAGTGCGCAACCAAACGTTAATTCTTTCAAAAAACAGCTAAAATCTTACTTGCTTGAAATAAATTCTTACAGCGTAAAAGATTTTTTTTAATTCTTCTTTACAGCAGTCTAATAATTTTTAAGGATCCAGGTTCATATCCCTATGAAAAACCAATTCCTACTCGGTAGTTAAATTTATAAAATTTTTGTAATTACAAAAATTGTAATTTATTATCTTATTTACTGTTGTTGACGCAGTTTATATACATATGCTATGTATCTTTTGAACTGAGAACAAATTATTATTATTATTATTATTATTGTTATTATTATTATTATTATTATTATTATTATTATTATTATTATTATTATTATTATGTCGTTACTTGGTGCAGCAGGTTAAAAACACTAAGTTAAAGTGACAGGTTCAATTGAATACTAAGACAGCTACGATATTCGTTTTCAGAAATTTCCACCTACTGTTTAAATTGAAGTTTAATAAATAATATTATGTTTTTTTTTCTGAGTGTGTATATTACATTAGAAGATAGATAAAATATTACAGCTTAGTATTTATAAGGTTTAATAGTTAAGATTTGCATTTTATAACACTTTGAAGCAGTTTAAAGATAACATATTTTTATTCCCATAAGAATAACATGGGCAGAAGCGAGGTAAGGTTTCAGTTTGAATTTGGCGCCACAAATTGACCGTTACACTAGGCGTTTTCGTTTATTCTCTCTGAGAGGTTAGTCAGAGTTCTCTGGTGACGTCATCAGATGGTTCAGATTGTCCAGAGTGTTTGTGTAGTATAAGAACGGTTAAGAGCGTGTCAAAAGTGGGAATCATGTCTTTTTCAAATAAAACCAACGACTTGTTACCTTTCATTGCAAATAAATTATTTTTGAAGATGATGAAATGGAAGAAATGATTTTAAAACAAATTGTAAATGGTTCTATTAAAATAAATAGAGTCAAACGTATTAAAATAAATGATTACATGGAAACAAATGTTTCAAATTATAATGTGGACGGTAATGTTATAAATATAAAATTTCGGTTTACAATGTAATTACAGTTACAATTAAAATATTTCAGATTTTAAATCCCATTTCAAACGAAATATTAGATTTTCCAATGTGTGATTACTTATATGTATCAGCTTTAAGAAAATGAAGCTATAATAATATAAATACTTATTTTAAAATATAGTCGTAATAAAATTTGCCGATAGATTTTGGTTTATTAATCATGACCCAAATACAAAATTGGGTCGTACGAATTGGAATCGAAAACTCAACATTAAAACACTAATTATAAAATTTTATGATATTATTTTTTTTTACATATTTATGAATTATTTGTTCCCAATAATATAACGTATATTTTTATGTGATTATTTTCGTTTGTATTTTTTTAATAATAACTAGTACAGCTGGTGATGCTCTTATCAACGCTATGAATGTTTATATATATATTTTAGCTCTACAGGCCATGCAGGCCCATGGCTTCGTTAACTATTCTTCTCCATATAACTCTGTCTTTGACTTTGTCCTTCCAATCTTCATAACCCAGCGCACTAATGTCTCTCATGATTGAATCACTCCACTTTTCTTTTGGACGACCTCTTCTCTTTTTTGCCACGAAAACATTGTCAAACACTGCTTTTGTCATTCTACCTGTTGGCATGCGTGCCAAATGACCAAACCATCTCAGCCTTTGTGCCCTAACAACCCCCGTAATATTCACGTCACGAAATAGTTCCATTACTTCTTCATTTGTCTTTTGCACCATAAAGTCCCCGCACATGTTACCACCAAAAATCATTCTTAGTACTTTTCTTTCCCAAACTTCCAGCCGTCTTTGATTTCCCTTATTAAAAACCCACATTTCACACCCATACAACACTGACGGTCGAATAACTGTTTTATAAATCCTCACTTTTGCCGCTCTTGACACCGATTTACCTTTCAGTACTCTGGAGAGTGAGCCCATACATTTGCTGCCCTTTATAATTCTTGTTTTAATTTCTGTATCCTCTTCATTGTTGTTAGTAATCGTAACTCCCAGGTAATTGAAAGCGTCAACTTCTTCAAAACTATAAATTTTATTAAGCTCGTTCGTTATTCGTAAATGTTCTTTTTTCGCACCTTTCTTTGTCTTCACTTGCAAAAATTTTGTATTTTCTTCATTAATTCTTAAACCAATATTGGCTGCTTCTTTTTCTATTCTTAACACAACCTTTTTTAATTCTTCCGTTGTTCGCGTTATTATTGCGATATCATCCGCGTAGGCCAGAATTTGATGTCTGTGTCGGTATATTAATCCAGTTCTGTGCAGATTACTCCTTCTTATTATTCCTTCTAGTACTAGATTGAACAGAGTTGGAGATACTGGGTCACCTTGTCTCAGCCCGCGGAGAACGTTAAAACTATGTGATTTGTTGCCTCCTACTAGAATTTTGCAATCTTTATCTTTTTGCGCCATTTTAATTAATCTTATGAGTTTCCCAGGTACTCTTAACTCTTTTAAAATTTTTATCATTTCCTTGATATTTATTGTGTCATAAGCTTGTTTGAAGTCAATAAAGAGTACATCTAGTTCCATGTTGTGTTCATAACTACTGGCAATTAGTTGTTTAAGAATAAATACTTGGTCACTAGTTGATCGCGCACTTCTGAAACCACCTTGATAGTCGCCTACTAGTGATTCTGCAATCTTGTTTAATCTATTTCTTAAACAAATAGCGAAAATTTTGTATGCTACATCCAATAGCGCTATGCCGCGATAGTTTTCACAGTTGGTCTTGTCACCTTTTTTAAAAATCGGGCAAATTACTGCGTTATTCCAAGTAGCAGGCATTTGTTCCTGGTTCCAAATATTCGTAATTATACCATGTAATGCTACTCTTATTTCTTCACCGCCATATTTAAAGATTTCGGCAGACAGACCATTTTCCCCTGGGCTTTTGTTATTTTTTAAATTTCTAATAATGTGCATTATTTCTTCATATTCTGGTGCTATATTATTATTATCTTGCTCTGTTTCTGTCTCATGCATTTCGAGATTTTCTTCATCACTCTCTTGCGCGTCTGCATTCAGAAGTTCCTCAAAATATTCCCTCCATCGATCTACTCGCCTTTCTCCCGTTATCAGCTGTCCGTACTTGTCCTTACAAAATACTGTTGAATTTCGGAAACCTTCTTTTTGTTGTTTAACATCTTGGTAGAAGTTTCTTAGCCACTTATTATTATAATTTTCCTCAATTCTGTCTAATACTTTTTCCATTTTTTCCCTCTTCTTTCTTCTGCAAATAGTTTTAAAATTCTTCTTTTCACGTTCATAACTCATTTTATTTAAAGCGCTACGGTTTTTCAGAAATATTATGCTGGCTTTGTTTCTTTTTTCCATTGCACTGAAACATTCTTTGTCAAACCAGTCCTTGTTTTTTGATCCTTTTTCTTTCTTCAGTACCTGCCTTGAAGCCTCTACAATTGCACTTTCCAAATTTTTCCAACTTCCATCTATTGTGTTGTTCTCGTCTGTAATACAGAAGTGCCCGTTAACTATCTCTTCGAACTTTCGTTTTGCTTCGTCGCTTTGCAACTTATTCATGTTGAATCTCTCCATCTTTTCTCCCCTATGTTTTGTCACTCTTGGTAATTCTTGTTTTAACGATACCTTTACCATAAAATGGTCTGAATCACATACAGCACCTCTTCTGGACTTAATATCTTTTATAAGATGTACATCTCTTTTCTCTATGAGAACGTGATCTATTTGATTACAGTTTTTTCCGTCCGGTGAAACCCAAGTACCTTTGTATATATCTTTTCTTTGAAAGCATGTACTTACTATTTTCATCTCATTTTCTGATGCGAATTCAAGCAGTTTCTTCCCATTTTCGTTCGTAACCTCGTGCAAACTATATCTCCCTGCAATCTGGCTATAGATATTCTCTCTTCCTATTTTTGCATTTAAATCTCCAATTATTATTTTAGTATCATATTTTTGAATTCTGTTCAGTATAATTGCCAGTTCTTCATAAAACCTATCCTTCTCTTCCTCCTCTTTTACATCCGTTGGTGCATGCACATTGACAATGCTGATTTTTCTGTATGTTCCTCTTATTCTTAATTTACAGATTCTGTCTGATATCGCGTCGAAAGCTATCACGGCGTGCTTTAAACTTTTTTTAATCATAAAACTCACTCCAAAATGATCTGTATTAAATCCACTATTAAATATTATATAATCCTTCACCTCTGTTATACTATTTCCCTTTTGTTTTGTTTCTTGTAAAGCAGCAATTTCGACATTGTATTGTTTTAACACTTCATTTAAATTTTTGTAAGTCCCCTCCGCCTTTGTACCTTTCAAATTCCAAGTACTTAAATTTATCTTATCATTTTTATTTTTTAATTGCCTTTCCGTTACCAACTTCCGTTCCGTTCCCCTTTCGCTCCTCAGTTTTTTGACTGAGAAACTCCTTGTAGAGCCGAAATTTTTTGTTCGCATAGTTTATTTGTTTGGTTATCCCATATTAGTACTTTTCCATCAACAACCAGTTTGTTATAAAATATTTTAACTTCCTTTCCATTTTTTCTTTCTTCGTATGCTTGCTTCCTGATAACCCTGTGCATAAATCTTTCTTCCTTTGTCCAGTCGTTATCGATGTAGATTTTGTTTCCTTTGAGACCACTTTTGTTTTTCATTATTTTCTGTTTATCTTCATTATTCGATAATTCGGCTACAATCATCGTCATCTTATCTTGGCTTTTAATTACATGAGCTGACTTGATGTTACATTTAACTTTAATATCTTTTTCTAGGAAATGTTCAATCTCCGCTTTTGTATCCCCTTCTTTAATTTGCAGGCCCTTAATTATGATATTATTCGCTCTGCTCCTCTTCTCTTGTTCCTCTATTTTTTTACGCAAAAAATAAATTTCTTTACTCATCTCATCTTTTTCGTACTGCCATATTTTTTCTTTTCTTTCAAATTCTTTCTTCATGTCATCTATCGCAGTTGCATTTTTGCTAATATCGTTTTTCAGATCCGTATGATTTGTTGCCATTTGATTTACTATCCCATTTACTGATGATGTGAGTGCCTCAATCATTTTCTTTAAATCCTCCATTTCTACTTGATTTGTATTCGCTTGTTTTACTGGAGATCTTGTAGTTCTTTTGCTTTTTTTAAATATATCTTCATCTGCTGCTTGCGATTTTTCTCGTTTTCTTTTTTCTATCGAGTCACTACGTCCTCTAAAACCCTGATTCATTTCCCGCACGATACGCCACTGTTCAGGTACCCACTGCGCATGCGCACACACTGAGCGCTCGACAAGCCGGTTTATCTTTGCGCGCTAAAACTACAAGGTCACCAAAGTCAAAAAGTTTCACTGTTCGCTTTACGCCACTTTTCCACTTCACAAACTGCAAAATTTTCTTGCCACGTAATCACCAAATTATTCCCTGACTTTTGCACCGTAATTTGTATTTCTAGACACAGAAAATTCCACTAATTGGAGTATACTTCTGGTGCCGTATAAAACACACTACTTCACTATACGCTTACCATAGGCGTAGTGTTTAGGGTTAAGATAAATTTCTCACATTCCCGCGAATTTCATGCACTAACCCTACAGATTTGTCAGAGCGCTTGAAGACTCTCGGAGCGTTCCTCTCGGAGACATATGAGACAAAATACGAACGCAGATAGGTACGCTCCGAGTCAATAAACGAACGCTTACGATCATTCGGAGTTCTCCGAGACAATAAACGAAAACGCCTACTAATGCAGTCTATTGATATTACATGCTAAATGGTATCTGTCAAATCATGGTCATGGGGTTAGAATAACGGCTTACAGATTAGAAGGTCATCAAGTCTATTCCAACTGTAGTAGTTACTTTTTAATATTTTTTTCAAAATTGTTCACTTAATAAATACATTTATATTTCTTGATTCGGGGATTCCCAATCGTGGGAGTTTTTTTTATAATGCTTTCTGAATCTTTTGTATTAATACATATTGACACAGAGGAACAATGCATTAAACAAATTAATTAATAAATTACTTGTCAACAGGATAAATCAAAAAATATAAATGTATTTAATAAATGCACAATTACGAAAAAAACATTAAAAAGTAACTACAATTCGAACCGAACAAAAGACCTGTAGCTCGTAATTCTATCCTCATGACCATGATATGACAGATGTCATATTGTATATAAAGCAATAAAAATAACAGACAAAGAAATGAAGTAATCTTTATTAAACAAACTGTAGGAATATATGTAGTATTGTCCTGTACAATATGGTGACTTAATAGTTCGAATTTGTAAGCCGTTATTCTAACCCCATGACTATGATTTGACAGATGCCATTTTGCATGTAATATCGTTGAATTTTGCCCTTAAAATTAAGTAATCTGTATTCAAGTAAATGTAGGAAAACAAGTAGTATTGCCCTGTGCAATAGACAGCATTAGTGTAACGGTCAATTTGTTGCGCTAAATTCAAACTGAAACCCTACCTCGCTTCTGCCCATGTTATTCTTATGGGAATAAAAATATGTTATCTTTAAACTGCTTGAAAGTGTTATAAAATGCAAATCTTAACTATTAAACCTTATAAATACTAAGCTGTAATATTGTCAGCCAGTATGGTTGTGTGGTCGTGGCGTGTCTTGTCCAATTGGATGGGTTGCCGCACAACGGCTCGGTGTGTGCTTGGCCTTGCAGAGACTGTAGGCTGACAACCTGCATCACTAAAATGCAAGTAAAACATGTCAGGAAACAAGTACTTCAGGTACTTGAGGCCTAATCGGCTTCATCAAAAATCTGGATCTACTTCCGGAAAACTAAGTAAGGGCTGTGTCACAATAGATCTTCTAGGTCGCGTTGACAAAAAGCGACAAAACGCTTAAAAACCCTCATATACATACAATACAATACATACAAGCTGTAATATTTTATCTATCTTCTAATATAATATACACACTCAAAAAAAAAAACATAATATTATTTAATAAACTTCAATTTAAACAGTAGGTGCAAATTTCTGAAAACGAATGTCGTAGCTGTCTTAGTTTTTAGTTGAACCTGTCACTTTAACTTTGTGTTTTTAACCTGCTGCACCAAGTAACGACATAATAATAATAATAATAATAATAATAATAATAATAAAACACAATAGACCTGATTTAGTTTTGCAAGACAAAACAAATAAAATTACATATATTATTGATGTTAAAATTCCATCTGCATTCAATATAATAGAAGCACACCAAGAAAAAAATTACAAATTATTCACCTTTGGCTGATGAAGTTAAAAGAATATGTAGCCAAAATCAGGTTTTTATAGTCCCCATTATTTTAGGAGCCACAGGGGAAATTCCCAATAGCCTATTGCCAAACTTAGAATTATTAAAATTACCACGAAATTTATATCAAAATATGCAAAAAGCAGTAATATTGGATACATGCCACACTGTAAGAAGAATCCTTACCTGAGTATCCTGTCCAAAGAGGAGATAAAAGATCCAATCTTGCCTAGGCCGATGGAGATCCTTGCCACCCCAGGAGATGGTACGTGTTTCGCAGGTTCCAGCAGTCCAGTCCATTCAATAGTCCATCTACAAAATATATTGTTATAATGTTATGTAATGTAATACTTACAATAATATGTACCATGTATTGTAATACTTACTTTGGAAGCTGTAGAAAATATGTACAATCGAATGGTGAATAAAGAAATAATAATAATAATAATAATAATAATAATAATTTTTTTTTTTTTTTTTTTTTAGGTTTTCGGCATCGACTGCTAGGGTCATTAGCCGTTCTAGCGGTAAGTATTTATTATTATTTTAGACATCACAACACTTTAAAAACTACGTTTATTGCCCGTCGGCCTTACAAGGTAGGTTAAAATATTATTATTATATTAGGACTTCACAACATGTTAAAATAATATCACAGCTAAAAATCACTGTTTAAAGCCCGTCGGCATTGTCAAATGTTAAAATAAATTTGTTAGACAAACACAAAATAAATTAACATATACATGACAAAACAAAATAAATTAACACGTTAAAAAAAAGAAACTAGATTTCACGGTACAGGTCACAAGCTCTTAGGAAGTGTAGAACTTCCCTTACCTTCCCAGGCTCAGCCAGAACTTCTGCTAAATTCCTACCGAAGGAATATAGTCGTCGCACCGGTTCTAATGACGGACAGTCAAAAAGGACATGCGGCACAGTGACTGGCACTTGGCAATGCTCACATGAGCGAGGCTCTTGCCTTGCCAATCTGTGCCCGTGCGTTAGTCGCGTGTGACCTAATCTTAACCGGTGGACTTTGACTAGCTCAGTTCTGGACAGTCCTCTGGGAAGGACCACTGGTGCTACCGATGGTTTTACTAGCCGCAGATGGTTGTCGACCATCTCCCACTGCCTTTGCCACTTGTTAGATAACCTCCGGTGCAGAGCATTTCTGACATCCGTGTATGTCAGGATTTGAGTTTCTGCGTGTTCCAGGTCCGCTGCGTTACGAGCAGCCTCATCTGCCAATTCATTGCCCTTTATCCCGACGTGACTTGGGATCCACAGAAACGTGACACGTTTCCCTACGTCATCCAGGTGTGCGATAGTGCACAATACCATCTGGATGAGTGGGTCGTCTGTGAAAGGGTTCTGAATGGCAGTGAGAACGCTCAGCGAATCACTGGCAATGATGAACTCGACGGAGTTCCTTTCATACACGGAGTACAGAAGAGCTTGCCAAATGGCATATGCTTCTGTACTGTACACGGAGGTATCTTTTGGCATGGCCCACGAGTGTGGAGTTTGGTCAGCCACGATGGCTGAGCCGGCACCATTGTTGGTTTTCGAACCATCGGTATATATGACACTACAGTGTCTGTAGTCGTCGAGAATCGCTAAGAACTTCTGTCGAATTAACACAGGTGGAGTATGTGTTTTGTCGTAACGAGTTAGGTCCTGGATTACCTGAACTTGGGGTACAGTCCAGGGTGGTATTTCCAGGAACCCAATCTGAGTGACCTCAGGTAACTCGTACTGTAGATTCTCCAGAAGTTCACTAGCTCGACTACACAGTGGTTTACATAAGAGCTGTGACCTGTATCCGCTGTTAAAAAGAATGTTAAAATTCTTATGACTACGTTGTGCTGCTATCTTCGTAATGTAAGAAATCACAAACTTCTCTCTTCGGATGCTGAGAGGAGCTAGACCCGATTCGCAGCAAAGGTTTGCTGTAGGCGTGCTTGGAAAGGCACCGATACAATATCGGATGCCCAAATGGTGCACCGGGTCTAGGGTTCTCAAAAGCGTCCTCGAAGCAGAAGAATACACAACGCAGCCATAATCTAGTTTCGCTAAAACAAGAGATTGGTATACGCGCAGTAAGGTTCTTGGTTCTGCACCCCACCTCGTGCCGGCTAACATCTTAAGGAGGTTCAATGTTCGGATACATTGTACCTTGACATCCTTAAGATGTGTTTGCCACGTGAGTTTGCTATCAAACTGTAAACCAAGAAACCTTACACTCTCCTTGCAACGTATACCTTCACCCTTCAAGAATAAAAGTGGCCCATAATGTGGTCGATTAAGCTTGCAGAAGTGGACACAGTTAGTTTTCTCGTGGGAAAACTTGAATCCTATAGCGTCGGCATTGCGGGTAACCTGGTCAATCGCTGGTTGCAGTACTTTGTTGATGTCTCCCATTCTTTTAGCAGAGTAAAAGATGCAGAGATCATCAACGTACAGCGATTTACCCACGGAGTTGTTGACGCCGGATATCAAGTCATCTACCGCTATCGCAAATAAGACAACGCTTAGAGTCGAGCCTTGTGGTACGCCGTTTTCCAGCTCCCTCTGAGTGGACAGGCTAGTACCGACTCGAACTCTAAACTTGCGATCTCGCATAAAAGAAGCGATGAAGAGCGGTAGGTTCCCACGGAATCCCCTTCTGTGCAGCCATTCCAAGATGTGGAATCTCCAGGTCATGTCATAGGCCTTTTCCAGGTCGAAGAACACTGCGACACAGTGTTCTCGGTTCTTGAACGCCAACCTGATGGCATGTTCTAGGTACACTAGCTGATCGGTCGTCGAACGGTATTTGCGAAAACCCGACTGGTGCTCGCTGAGCAGATTGCTCGTTTCGAGACACCACATAAGCCTGTTTTTGACCATTCGTTCAACTAGCTTCCCTAGACATGACGTTAGACTGATGGGCCTATAACTTGACGCGTGGAGTGCATCTTTTCCTGCTTTTAGGATGGGGACTACGACAGCCTCCTTCCATATTGCAGGATACAAGCCAATCGACCACATTCTATTAAATGCTGAGAGAAGGAGCGATTTGAACTCAGATGGTAGGTGTTTGAGCATCTCGTTATGTATGTTGTCCTGTCCTGGTGATGAAGATTGCGATGTAGAGATCGCATGGTCCAGTTCTGGCAGGGTAAAGGGTAAGTTGTACTCGTGATCTTCGAGTGAATCGAAGTTAAGCACAACTTCCCTTTCCTGCTTAGTAGCCATAAAGTCTGGAGCGTAGTTCTCCGAGCTACTTGCGCTTTCGAATTGATCTGCCAGACGTTCGGCAATGCGCTCTGGATCCCTTGTGACCGTATCTTCATCCCATTTCAGGTATGTGATAGCGGGAGAGTATCCTCTACCCATCACACGATTTGCTCTACACCATACCTCCTGTATAGTTGTATCCGACGAAATGCCGGATACATAGGTGTTCCAGGATTCTCTCTTACTCTCGAGCATTGTTTTTCGAGCAAAAGCTCGGGCCTTTTTAAAACAAATTAGGTTGTCCTGAGTAGGACACCTTTTAAATCTATTGAAGGCTATCTTCTTCTTCTTGACTGCATCTTTCACTGCCTCGTTCCACCACGGTATAATCCGTTTAACGGGTTTCGCGGTGGTGTGAACGATGCCAGCCTCTGCAGCTTTCAAGATGCATCCAGATAGCACTTCAATATCATGGCACACATCATCGGTTGGAGTTGGATACTCCAATGCTGCGGTGAAAGCGGACCAGTCAGCCGTGTCGAAATGCCACTTAGGTAGCCGCACCTGTTCCCTGGATTGGGTGTCGGTGCCGATGACTATAGGGAAGTGGTCACTCCCGTGTAAGTCATCAAGGGCTTTCCAGGTGTATTTACTATGTAGTCGGGAAGATATGATGGACAGGTCAATGGACGAGAATGTCCCAGAGCGAGCGTTGAAGTAGGTAGGAGAGCCTGTGTTCATGAGAGCGATATCTGGAGATTCCAGTATTCGCTCCATGATCCTACCTCTCTGGTCTCTGTGCAGTGATCCCCAAATCTCATTATGGGCGTTGAAATCGCCCAGTAGCAGTATCGGTGTCGGCAATTGCTGGATGATATTAAGTATATCACCAGCGTCCCAGTTGTCATCGGGTAGATAGAGGTTACAAATTGTCAGCTCAACCGGCACCGATATTCTAACTGCTACTGCTTGCAGATTGCTTGCAATGAAGATTGGTTCACACCGCACATCCTGCCTAACGAGGAAGGCTACCCCTCCTCTCACTCTGACGTTGGGGTCCATATCTTTCCGAAATACATAGTAGTTCCTAAGGGCATACGGCTGACCTGGTAGAAAATGGGTCTCTTGCAGACATGTAACCATAGGGTTATATGCTGCAAGTAAGGCTTTCAGACCGCAATAGTGGTAAACGCAACCGCGTATATTCCATTGGATGATGTGTTCCATGAATAGATTTATAAAAAGATAAAATAAAAAGCAAGGATCAGGACTTGATTTTCCTTGCTTTCCCCTTCGGCCATCCTTTTCCTCTTTTGGGAGGTATAGAAGTAAGTGAGGAAGTGGAGAGTTCCTCCTCACTTGACTCTATATAGTCTCCCTCCCTTGCCCTTTTATGGGACGATTCGGAGGGAGTTTGGCTGCCTGTTCTCTGCCGCAGAACTCGTGGTTCAGGAGCAGCAGGCTGCCTAAAACTGTCTTTGGTGACAAAGACAGTTTTTAAGACTGCTACCAGTTGTGGTAGCAGTTCTTTAACGAAGGACGCGCTATCTGTTTTTGCAGGTTTACTGCTAGCAACAGTGGAGTATGAAACTCCGGGTGATGGGGTTCTGACGACGACCTTATTTCTAGCCTCAAAGTATGTTATATTGTCGCGGACTTTTATTTCTTGGATGGCCATTTCCTGCTTGTAGGTTGGGCAGTTGCGAGAGCGAGCCGAGTGATTGCCTTTGCAATTCACACAGGTCATTGGCTCTACGCAACTACTGCCGTCATGCGCCTCTTTCCCACAAGCACAAATTGCAGGATTTGTACATCTCAGTGATGTGTGGCCAAACCTCTGACATTTAAAGCACCGCATTGGTGCAGGTATGTACAACCGTACCTTGAGGCTATGAAATCCTGCTTTTATTTTATCTGGTAGTACTGGCGAGTTAAAGGTGAGAATGTGATTTGGTGTATCCACCAGCTCACCATTCTCCCGCTTTTTCATGCGTCGTACTTCCGTCACCCTTTGATCCCGGAGTTCCTCGCAAATTTCCTCCACTGTGCAGTTAAGGAGATCTCTGCAAAACACTACCCCCTTCGCATAGTTCATCGTTTTATGGCCAGAGACTTCTACATCCTGGTTTCCAATTTTCTTACAGTTTAACAGCCGTACAGCTTGCGCTGCCGACACTGTTTCAATGAATAAACCTTCTCTTGTCTTCCGCATTGATTTAACCTCGCCTACCAGTCCAAATATGGCTTTATTTATTACAAACGGGCTCACTTTATCGAAGTTTCCTTCTGCACATTTCACGACCAGGAACCGGGGTGCAACCACCTTTTCCTGGCTCGTGTTCTTACTAACTGCTGCACTACTCGCAGGAGTAATCTTTTCTACAGTCCCCCCTTGGGGAGTTTTGTTTGATGTCGGGGTTTTCTCCCCGGGCGCTTTTATCGTCTTGCCAGACGTGTCGTTTTTTTGGGACGACGTACCCGGTAGCGGCGAAGGTTTACCATACATAGTGTATAGTTATTCGGTCCTGGGTATCCCCACCCTCCTTGGAGCCTCAAATGGGACGCTAGAATCGCAAGCCGGTATAGCGCCAGGGCTTCCCCACGACTATAGCAATCCCAGGGGGAAGCAGGGCCATTCCACGGGTAAGATCGCGTCGGGCCGCTAAGTCGACGCGCATGCCCGCTTCCTGGTTATCCCGCCCCACTCCCCAAGACTACTCACCCCCCAGCCTCGCAATGGGATGGGGACCGATTGATCGCAGATGGGCTAGTCTGCGACCTCCCGTTTAACTGAATTCGGAGCCAAAGTGGAGTGTTGGGGCTTCCTCAGCCACCAGGATCTCCTCCTCCAGCGACACGGGTCTCCACGCACGGCCAACACGCGGGTAGGTATAAGAAAACAGTGCTCGAAACGGCCGCCTACTAACCGTTCGGTATGAAACAGGATGGCCCGTTAGTTCCCCCTCTGCTGGCAACAGAGGGGTACTAAGCCCCCCCACCACGACAAGGTGGGCCCACGGGGGGGCAAATAATAATAATAATAATAATAATAATAATAATAATAATAATAATAATAATAATAATAATTATAATAATAATAATAATAATAATAATAATAACAACAATAATAATAATAATAATAATAATTTGTTCTCAGTTCAAAAGATACATAGCATATGTATATAAACTGCGTCAACAAGAGTAAATAAGATAATAAATAACAATTTTTGTAATTACAAAAATATTATAAATTTAACCACCGAGTAGGAATTGGTTTTTCATAGGGATATAAACCTGGATCCTTAAAAATTATTAGACTGCCGTAAAGAAGAATCAAAAAAATTCTTTTACACTATAAAAATTTATTTCAAGCAAGTAAGATTTTAGGTTTTTTTTGAAAGAATTAACGTTTGGTTGCGCACTTCAGGTACAAGGAAGCGCATTAAAATTTTTTATACCTGCTGCACTTGAGCTATTCGTTTCGAGTTTGGTTTTAATAATGGGATTTCTGATCAGATTTTTGATCTAGTATTAAAGGAATGCAGATCTTTATTCTGCGGGAAAGTGTGTTTATGTTGAAAGATATATTTACAAATTTCAATATATTAACTTGGCAGGGTGAGAATTTGTAGTGATTTGAATAGATTATGTTACTATTGCGATACTACTTTCTTTAAAATCAAATTTTTCATAATTTGATCTTTTATTTGTACTTTTTCTGTATGGAAAGCAAAGAGTAATGTTTTGGAATATAAAAAAACCCTATGTTATAATTAAGAATCGCCAAAATGATTTAATATCGTGAATTGAAAATGTACTGCCATAAGAAATGCGTACACTCAGATTTGAATTGGGGTTTCGCGCCAAATGTAACTCTTAAACTCACTAACGTGGTCTATATGGTGACATAATTTTTGGCCGGATAGTTTTTATTTGCCAAAAACTGTTTTTCCATGTTAAATACTTATAACAATCTTGGGACACACAGAATATACATATATAAATGGAATTTTAACGCAGTAACATTACTCGTGAAATTATTGCATTAGCCAAGGCTCGTTTACTACTTTTCACTCGCATGAAATATGCTATTTACAATTAACATTCGCTAATATACTAGTTTCATTCCATTACCATATAGTTTATAATTCCCTGTCAACTTAGTTTAGATAAACAATAAAAGTAAATTATTTGCAACTTGTTCTAAAGGATCGCTAACGGTCTCTAGGCGTGAAGTGGGCGGCCACTTTTAAATTGTTTATAACTATGTATGCTTGGGGTCGCTGGTTTTTTGTTAACATATTCTTATAGCACAAACGAAGCACAAACGTTTGTCATATAACTCGTCGTTTGTGCTGTATATGGGGTCGCTAGGCGTAAAGTGGGCGGCCACTTTTGATTTGTTTATAACTATTGCATTCTTGGGGTCGCTGGTTTTTTATTAACATATTCTTATAGCACAAACGAAGCACAAACGTTTGTCATATAACTCGTCGTTTGTGCTTTATATGGGGTCGCTAGGCGTGAAGTGGGCGGCCACTTTTAAATTGTTTATAACTATTTTATGCTTGGGGTCGCTGGTTTTTTATTATTATATTCTTATAGCACAAACGAAGCACAAACGTTTGACATATAACTCGACGTTTGTGCTTTATATGTAGTCGCTAGGCGTGAAGTGGGCGGCCACTTTTAAATTGTTTATAACTATTGTATGCTTGGGGTTGCTGGTTTTTTATTAACATATTCTTATAACACAAACGAAGCACAAACGTTTGACATATAACTCGACGTTTGTGCTTTATATGGGGTCGCTAGGCGTGAAGTGGGCGGCCACTTTTAAATTGTTAATTACTTATTAACGCGAAGGGTCGCTCGGTTTTTTTGTAGGTCACAAATCGGCACAAATAAAGCACAAACCTTTGATACATGATTTTTTGTTTGTGCTTTATAGTGGTCGCTAACTTCACGGACCCCCCTCCGGGTAGAGGACCATATTGTTTCCGAATACATGGTCAAATTTATCATGATTCAGCCAGTTCCTTATATCCAACTAATAATAATATTGAAAAATATGCGCAGTTATACATTATAATTTCTGCGGAAGCGTTAGAGAAAAGAATGAATATAGAATACAATAAACAGTGTAAACCAAATATAATGGGGCAGTTAGATGATATTATTAGAGAAATTAATCCGTATTCTCAAGCGTACATGATGTTAAAAGAAGTAGAGCAAAGAGAAATAGCTAGGGCAAATATTAATAATCAGTCAGTGCCAGAAATTAATTTGTGGATAGTTAGTGACAGGCGAAAAGATAAGCGTAGGTATAATGTACCAACATGTAATGAAGTGGCCGTAGTTTTTACATCAAATGACGGAGAGCCACCAATAGATAGAGACATTTGTGTTCACCCAAGAGCAGGCGGTTCTGTTAGAATTAATCAATTCAGCGTAAACTGCGACCCTATGACATATCTTATACTTTTTTCTCGCGGTGAATGTGGCTGGAACATGAACCTAAAGCATGCCGACGGTATTAAAGCAAGCTACAATTTTACATGAATAGATTAGCAGTTAGAGATACATTTAATCCGTGTTTAGAAGCCGGAAAGCTAACTCAGCAGTACATTGTAGATGCATACGTGAAAGTCGAGGCAGAAAGATTGACTAATATTATATTAAATCAGCCTACCCTCAGAGTAGAGCTGTATAATGGGTTAATGAACCATGTAAATAATTTAGCAGATAATGAGGGCAGTAAGGCGGGCACAATGGTTATTTTACCATCCACATTCCAAGGTGGCAGTCGTTTTATGTTAAAAATGTATCAGAACGCTATGTCAATTGTTAGAGAATTCGGCCGACCTGATTTGTTCATAACAGTAACGTGTAATCCAAAATGGCCAGAAATAATTGAACAGTTACGCAAAGGTCAAAGTTCTGCAGATCGGCCAGATATAGTAGCGCGAGTTTTCAACGGAAAAATTAAAAGTATGATGAATGAAATTCTTCACGATGATATTTTTGGAAAAGTCGTAGCCTTTATTTTTGTAATAGAATTCCAAAAACGTGGGTTACCACATATGCATTTGTTGTTGACATTAGATAGCGATAGTAAAATCCGTAACAAAGATGAAATAGACGAAATTGTAAGCGCCGAAATTCCAGATGAAGACGATGAACCAGAGTTGTATCAATTAGTTCGAACGCACATGATCCACGGTCCCTGCGGTATATTAAATAAATATTCACCTTGCATGAATGAAAATAAATGCACAAAAAGATACCCTAAAGAATTTCGAAACGAAACACACGAAAATATTAACGGTTATCCTCTTTACAAAAGGCCAGATAATAATGCAAAGATATATATTCTCTGGAAAAACGGTTTAGTAAAATATACAGTAGATAACAGATGGATAGTATCTTACAATCCATATTTGCTAAAAAAGTATAAAGCTCATATTAATATCGAAATATGCTCTTCGGTTAAAAGTGTTAAATATATTTGCGATTATCTGTGTAAGGGTCATGACTGCGCAAGTATTAAATTAGGGCAACCAGATAAAGATAAAGTAATTCAATGGGATGAAATCAACGGTTATTTAGATGCGAGGTATGTTTCTGCTCCAGAATGTTGTTGGAGGCTACTGGAATATCCGTTACACGATAAATCACATACAATATTTGAGTTAGCTGTTCATTTGAAATACCAACAGGCGGTATTTTTCATTAATGGTCAAGAGAAAAAAGCATTAGAACGAGCAGCGAAAAAAAATACAACTTTAACTGCGTGGTTTATTCTAAATAGCACAGATGTAAATGCTCGGCAGTATGTTTATATGCAAATTCCAAAATATTATGTATTTGTTAATAACGCTTGGAAGGCTAGGCAACGCGAGTCAAAACCACCAATAGGCCGAATGATTTCCGTCAGTCCCAGAGATATAGAAAGGTTCCATCTACGTTTAATATTAGTACACGCGAAAGGGGCCACAAGTTTCGAAGACTTGCGTACCGTAGATGGTAAGTTGTATAACACATACCAAGAAGCTGCCCGCGCATTAGGTCTTTTAGCAAATGATAAAGAATGCGAAAATTGTTTAGGTGAGGCAGTGATAAATAAATTTCCGAGACAATTAAGAGAATTATTTGCATATTTAATTTGTTTCCACACGTCCACCAATGCCGTAGCTTTGTGGGAAAAATTTAAAGAGTATTTGATAGAGGATTATTTATTGCACAATTCCGAAAAAGTAGCGCAAAATAAATGTTTAAGAAAAATTTAAGAAATATTAGAAATACATAGATTCACATTAAGCGATTTCGGTTTACCGCTGCCAGATGACGTAGATGAAAATGAAAACGATTTGATTGATACTGCAGCAGAGAAATTAGAGGGAGAACTAAATGTAGCGTTGTTTAATAATGATCAAAGAGAAATTTTAGATTTAATTTTAAATGCCGTATCAGATAGTAATAGCAAAAATAGATATTTCTTTGTAGACGGTCCTGGTGGTACAGGAAAGACATTTTTATATAAAACCCACATCAGTATTTCAAGAGGTCAAAATATTAAGGTAATAGCCGTGGCGTGGACAGGAATAGCGGCTACTTTATTAAAAGGTAGACAAACTGTACATTCGGTTTTCAAGTTACCAGTACCTGTAAATGACGGCTGCGTATGTAAAGTTAAAGTGAATAGTAATGCAGGCAAACTAATAAAAGATGCAAGTGTAATCATCTGTGACGAAGTAACAATGATACCGAAACACGCGTTAAATGCAATAGATTTACTTTTAAAAGATTTAATGAACAATACGGTACCATTTGGCGGGAAAGTTATAGTATTAGGTGGTGATTTCAGACAGTGTTTACCGGTAGTAAATTATAAAAATCATCGTACCACAATAATAGAAACTTGTGTAATAACAAGTCACTTATGGCAACTCTTTCAAAAATTTTCTTTAAAACAAAACATGCGTGTAAATAGGGACGAAAAATAATTTTCTGAGTATTTACTAAAAATCGGCAATGGTTTAACTGAAGTTGTCAAAATTCCTGCACTCTGTGTATCACAAACGTATTAGCTAATGATATATTTGGAGATAATGATATAGAGTCAAATGATAAACACAAATTTACAGACTGCGCCATTTTAACACCAACAAATGACGATACAATGGTAATAAACGAACAAGTATTAAATAAAATCGTAGGACAATCAAAAATTTATTACAGTGCTGATTTTTGTGAAGGCGATGATAAAAATAAAATTAGTTATCCAACCGAATAATTAAATGCGTTAACACCAACCGGAATGCCTCCTCACAAATTTACGTTAACAGTGGGGGCAATAGTAATGTTAGTAAGAAACATGAATCCAAAACGTGGGCTATGTAACGGTACAAGATTTATTATAAAAGATATGAAAACTAATTACCTTGATGTAGAAGTATTAACCGGGCAAAGTGCAGGCACCTGACTCTATCTACCAAGATTTGATTTAATTACCGATACAAATTTACCATTCTGTTTAAAACGTCGCCAATTTCCAATTCGATTAGCATTTTCAATGATAATTAATAAATCACAAGGTCAAACGTTTAATTTTGTTGAAATTAATTTAGAAAATCCAGTTTTCACTCATGGCCAATTATATGTTGCAATGTACGGTCATCTAAAAACTTAAAAATAAAATTACCGGAGTCAAATATTAACGAAAATTCTAAAGAAGAAATCACGACGAATGTAGTATTTAAAGAAATTTTAAACTAAACAAGATATTAAAATCATAATGAAATAATTTCAATTAAATTTTAATCAATAAAAAAATTATATAAGATAACAATATTATATGAAGTACATATTTATAAACATTATTTCAAAATTTAAAAACATTACATAGAGCATTTCATAAACAAATTTACAAAAAATTTAAGTTAAAGTGCAAGTATTAAACCAATCTTTTCACATGATGAACATTATGCAATATCGTAGCCAGGTTATTAAAAACCTTAAAGATAAAATTATCAGATTCAAATATTAAAAATATATATTTGAATTGTGAACAAATGGAGTATTTAGAAAAAAATTAAATTGAACAAGTAGATATCATGATAAAAAATTGTTATATTTACAATGTCATAGTCATTTCGTAACTTATTGCAAAAATATGAACAAAATATCAATAATACATAAATTTCATTATAATTACTTTTAAAACTATATAAAAAAAATATTTAATTTTTGAAGTCAAAGACATTGAAATAAAATTTAATAAAACTAAATAAATCTAGCAAAAACATATAAAAATATATAAAAAATTGCAATCCATTTAATAATTATTGAATGAACGTAAAATTTAAAAACATTTAATAAACAAAAGTATATAATAAATGATAACAGACAAGCAGGCCAGTCTACCATTGTATCTCAAAACTCATGCAAAAGAATACTAATTTGTACTTATGTTTTTGGCATTATACTACAAAACCGCCAAGTATGGTAAAAATTTCAAGTACCATTGGGGGTTTTAATGTGTTATGTTCCAAGTCATTGTGACTGTTGCATGAATTTGAGAAATAAGGTTTTGATATTCATAAAACTATAAAAGTGCAAATATTAACTACAATTTATTTAAACATACATTTTTTGGTAAAAATATCTTTTTATTTTTAATTACTTTGGTAGATAGCAAAACAATGGCTTGGACATAATGCATTAAAACCCAATACCAGTGGTATTAAAATTTTTGCTTTACTTTGGTTTAGTATTATAGCCCGTGATAAATAAATATCAGAGAAATTAAATAAATTAAAAAATAAACCTTATCAAAAGTATTCGCCACATAATGGCTGGTTGAAATTAGACATATGAAGCTCATTAAAACCTTAAATTTTTAAATTTAAAATTTTTAGAATATCGGATATACATGTAATATTATAAAAAGGATTATTGATGGTGTATATGAAACATGAAATAAAAATATAAGAAAGCAATAGTAATAAATTTAAGTATAAAATAAATGCATGTTGAAGCAATAATTATGATTTAAAAATGTGATTTAGAAATACTTAATAATATAAAAAGGAATAAGAAAGAATTTAAAATATAAATAATAAAAGATGTTATGATGGTAAAATTTGATTTGTTAAATAATATATGCAATATATTTAATAACTGTAATTGATATAAGTATTAAATATTATTCCAACTTAAAAAGTGGTTCGTAAAATGTTGTAAAAGGTAATAAAAAAGAACTTAATTCTGATAATACCATTGTTCCTTTTATAAATTTTACGGACCTTGCCAAAATGAAAATACAATAAAAAAAAATTATAAATAAAACTATTCTTTACATAAAAGTTAATAAAATAATATTAACAATGAAAAACATGAATAAAATTAAAAGTATAAAGCAATGGTTAAGTATTAGAAAAATTTTCTATAGCGTCTACATCCTGGTATATTGTATGTTTTACCAATATTTTCAATAATATACATTAAAAACTTTATTAAATGATAAAAAGGTCCCTACATTTAATAGTTAAATGAAAACCTATTTTATATGTAAGTATAAAAAAATAATTTAAATTTTTTACATTTGTAATAAAATAGTTTATGTAATATTTGGAACAGTTTTATTTAAATATCTTTATTTACATGTCATTAATCAATATTATGTTTTTCAGATTACTTGATTCAATTACATTGTATATTGAACTACTTGATCATGTTTACAATATTATCACACGTCCTTTTTTTTTAACGCAACATAAACTAATAAACTAATAACCCAAACGATTCGGTTTCTTTATAATTCTTCCACTTCTTGTTTTTAGCAGTGAATTTTCATCCCCTTTGTAGTTTGTAGTGGTAGCTTTAGTTTCTGTTGATTGTGGTTCTTGTAGTTCTTGTTCTTGTAGTTCTTGTTGTTCTACTACATGGTCCTCTGAAGTTTTTTGGTCTTTCATTGATTCGATATTCGTAGTAGGTTGCATGGAAATTTTCTGTTGGGGAATATTATGAGTAGCTGAAGAATTTGTATAATAATTCTGAAAATCAGAAAGTGCAACATTAGAATTTGGTAATAATGTTAAATCTGCATTAGGAAAATCAGGATTTGTGTTAAGTAATTTCAAATGTCTTCTATTTCCTCTTATTACAGAACCATCTTCAATTTTGATCCAAAATGAGTCAGGTTCATCAGAGTTTAAAATAATACCTTTGGTCCAATTGCGAATATCTTTTTGAACTAAAACTTTTTGTTTAATTTTTAATTTCTGTAAATTTTTAGTATTTTTGTTATAATATCTGCATTGATCATTTTGTTTTTCTTTAAGCTTTGATAAAATTTTTAATAATGGGAATGTTGGTTTTTAATGGTTTTGATGTGACAGGAATATTTGTTCTTAATTTTCTTCCCATCAATATTTCAGCCGGGGAAGGTAGGTCATTTTTAGGTGTAGAATTGTAGGATAATATAATTTCAAAAATTTCACGATTTGATGCTTTCTTAAAATATCCTTTAATTGTTTGTATATGTCTCTCTATCATTCCATTTGATTGTGGATAAGTAGGGCTAGATGTCACATGGGTGATGTCAAATAATTTCAAGAATTTTTTAAAATCGTTTCCACTAAATGGTGGACCATTATCAGAAAATAATATAGAAGGATAACCATGTATGGCAAATGCAGATTTCAAATGTTGTATCACATTAATTGAATTCTTAGAATTTAATTGAAAAACTTGAATAAATTTGGAAAAGTAGTCAACAGTAACAAGATAGTCTTTATCTTTCACTTTCATAAAATCTATTGCTATTTTTTCCCATGGTCGGTTAGGTACAGGATGATAGTTTAGTGTTTGTTTTTGATTAGATTTTGAATATCTTTGGCAAATAATACAAGATTCAATAAATTCTGTAACATGTTTTGTGATATTGGGCCAATATACTGAGTCCATTGCCCTTTTAAGACAAGCATTAACTCCTTGATGAGTTGAGTGCAATTTGTGTAACATGTCATTTCTTTGAGATTGTGGTAAAATTAATCTATTACCTTTAAATAGTAGACCTTCATGTTCATGAATTTCGTTTCTGAATTCATAATAAGGCTTCACTGAATTTTGTACATTTCTTAAGTGTTCTGGCCATCCAAATTTCACATATTTCTTTAATTCTACTAAAGTTTTATCTGAATCTGTTTCAATTTTATATTCATTGATTTTTTCTTCTGATGCCACTATTATTGAATTTATAGTGATATCTTCCAGATAATCTGTGTTAATGTATTGTTTTTGAGGTGATCTTGATAAAGTGTCTGGAATATACATAAATTTTCCTGGTATATATTCCAATTTTACTTGATATCTGAATAATCTTAAAACTAATCGTTGAATTCTTGGTGAAAGTGTATCCAAAGGTTTGTTTAGTATGCCCAGTAATGGTTTATGATCAGTTTGCGCAGTAAATTTTCTTCCATATAGGTAGAAATGAAAATTTTCACAGCCTACTACTATGGCTAATAATTCTTTTTCTATCTGAGCATACCTCTTTTGCGATTCTGTTAATGAAACCGAAGAATATGCTATTGGATGGTTGTCTTGACATATAGCAGCTCCGAATCCATAACCACTGGCATCTGTTGCTAAAACAACAGGTTTTCTTTTATCAAAATATGATAAGACAGGTGCTGAAACAATCAATTTCTTTAAATTATTAAATGTTTCATCTTCACATGTACCCCATATCCAATCAGTATTTTTCTTTAATAAATTACGTAAAATTCCCGTTTTATCTGATAAATTGGGGATAAATTTGCCAAGATAAGTAATCATACCTAAAAATCTCTGTAGATCTTTTTTATCTTTAGGTTTGGAAATTTCTGAAATTGCTTTAACTTTATTTTCATCAATAAATATACCTTTTTGAGATAATTCGTGACCTATATATTTTATTTTATTTACTGCTAACTGCATTTTTTCCTTCTTTAGCTTTAAATTATTTTCTCTTGCTCTCCGAAGAAAATTTTCTAATCTCTCATTGTGTTGTTGCAATGTTTCTCCATAGATTAGATCCATGTAAGCTATCACGCCATTAAGTCCAGAAATTATATTATTCATTTCTTTTTGAAATATTTCGCTTGCACTAGAAATTCCAAATGGTAAACGCTTGTGACAATACCTGCCAAAAGGTGTAGTAAAAGTACATAAAAGTGAACTTTTTTCCGTTAATGGTATCTGATGGAAAGCATTTGAGGCATCTAAAACAGTAAAATAATTTGAACCTTGTATTTTACTAAATATTAATTCTGCAGTGGGTAGTTCATAATGTTCACACATTATATATTTATTTAATGGTCTAGGATCCATACAAATTCGGATTGAACCATTTGGCTTTTGCGTTACTACAATTGGATGAACCCATAAAGTTGGTTCAGTGACTTTCTGTATTATACCTTCTTTTTCAAGATTATCTAAATTGTATTTTACTTTATCATGTAACGCTAAAGGTATTTTTCTAGTATGTGCTATAGAAGGAATTACATTTGGCTTTAATTGTATATCATATTTTCTTTTTAAGCATCCCAAACCTTCAAATACATCCGAATATAAATTTATTATATTTTCAGCTTTTTCCCTGGAAGGTGGAATTTTATTTTCTAAATTCACTAGATCTGTCTTTTGAATTAGATTTAATTCTATACATGCATTTAAACCAAAAAATGGTTGAAAATTATCATACAAAATGTAGAATAATAATTCCTTCTTTATGTTTTTAACTTTACAAAATAATTTACATTGACCAATAACATTCAATTTATGTTTTGAATATCCAAGTAATATCTTAGTTGACTTTTCTAAGATCGGTTTGTTTTCTATTTTTTTTTTTATATATCAGATTTGGCAAAATATTGACTTCACTGCCTGTATCTAATTTAAATTTTACAGCTATATTTTGGATCATTATTACCTGTGTCCATTCCTTTATGGCCTTCCCATCGTTGCATATATTATCAATTTGAATACTTGTGATTTGACTTACATTAATATCAATGAATTGATTTTCTTCAAAATTATTATCATCATCCTGCTCTTCAATATCATTAACACGTTTGCTTTTGCAGGCAACTGCAAAATGGTTTTTCCTTTTGCATTTTGCACAAGTTTTCTCCCAAGCTGGACACTGACCAAAAGTATGGGTTGACAAACAACGTCCACAAACATTTTGTTTATTATACTTAAGTTTTTACTTTTCTCTATAATTTTTATACATATTTTAATTTGTTTTTATCATGTTTGATAGCACACACTATTTCATTTCCAGACATTTTTTGTACCTGACGTTTTGATTCTTCATCAGCTCTGCAAATGTCTATACACCTTGCTAAATCTAAATTTCTCTCTCTTAACAATTTTTCCCGTAGAGAATTACTGTTAATTCCACAAACAATTTTATCTTTTATAAGGGACTCCGCTAATTCACCAAAATTACAATCTGATGCTTTACTTTTCAGAGTAGTCACATATTGATCGATAGTTTGATCATCAGTTTGAAAGCAGGTAAAAAATATATATCTCATGTATGTTTCATTTTTATACGAAAGGAAATGATTAGATAATTTGTCTAAAATTACAGTTGTTGTCAACTCATCTTCTTTTTCTAAAAAAGTCATTGTATTATATATTTCAATACCATATTCTCCTAACAAATGTAACAGTATAGCTCGTTGTTTATTTATTGGCATATTATTAATATCAGCAGCAATCCAATAGATTTCAATCTGTTGTCGCCATTTAGACCAACTTTCAGAAGGTGTAGATCCAGGAATAAATTGTTTCGGTGGTTTTAAATTAGCCATTTTATTTTATTATTTACTTGTATACCGCTGCCACCATGTAATAAAATGGTTTATGTAATATTTGGAACAGTTTTATTTAAATATCTTTATTTACATATCATTAATCAATATTATGTTTTTCAGATTACTTGATTCAGTTACATTGTATATTGAACTACTTGATCATGTTTACAATATTATCACAACATTAAAATACAATTATAATAAAATTATATTTAAATGCATATTTTACCTTCTACTACTACTAAAAGATTGGTTAAGCAACATTTTTTTATTATAATACAACAGTCATTAGTTAACATTAATATTTTTCATTGACAATAAAAAATGTAATAGCGCTTAAACAATACTGCTGTCAATAATTTTTCATGAATACCATCTAAAAATAAAGACGTTATATGAAAACTATCTAATACCAGGCTTAAGTTAAAACATGTTGCGTCTCTCTATAATATGTATTAGAAATGTGACATTAAACAAATATATATAATAAATCGCAACATGTGGGCAGGCCAGTCTACCATTGTACCTCAAAATTCATGAAACAGAATATAAATACACATTTTTTTGGCAATATACTACATACTACTACAAAACCGCAAAGTATGGTAAAAATTCCAACTACTGCTTGTGGGTTTTGAAGTGTTATGTAATGAAGTCATTGTCACTGTTGTATGATTTTGAGTAACAATATTTTCATTTTTAAAAAACTACGAAAGTACAAATATTAACTGCAATTTATTTGGTAAGAGTACATTCAATTTATATTTTTTTGTTTTAAATTACATTTTTATGTACATAATGTGTACCATATTATCTATAATTTCTTGGTAGACTTGGCAAGACAATGACTTGTTACATAATACATTAAAACCCTATACCAGAGGTATTTGGGATTTTTGCTGTACTTTGCTTCAATATTATAATAGCCCGTGGTTAAAAAAATTAAAACAATAAATAAGAAAAAATAAGCCTCATAATAATTACTTGTCACAAACCGGCTGGTGGGTATAAAGCTAATGAAGCATATTACAACATTATAATAAAAAAAAACACAAAGCGATCAAATAAAAGAAAAATAAGAGAGTAATAAATCGCAAAAGTATGAATGCTTGTGTGAATGTTTGTATGAAATCGAGTTGCCAGGTTATCAAAATTTGTTTTTTATTTTATATGAAAGATTCTACAATTTTAACAATAATAACTGCAGTTAGTAAACAAATCGTATTCTTTTAATATTTTGTTGAGTTGAGTAAAATATTTCTATAAATTATCTAAAATGTAAATGAAATTTTTATTAATATTCTTATACATTCATATTTTTAAATTATTTAACTTATTTGTATTAAAAATTATCTAGCAACTCAAATAATTTCTAATAAAAATTAAAATATAATGTCAAAAAACTTTTTCAAAATTATATATTTCTTAAAAAAAAATGTAGAATGATTTGTTACACTTTTGTAACTAATTAAAAGTTAAATTCATAGTATATAATAAAGATACACAAATATCAAAATAATTTCATTTGATTCACATCGATATAATATGGTATGTTATTATCAAGTTCTGAGAAATATAATTTTTGTCTTTCATAATTTTAGATAATAATAACTGAAATCTACACTGCATTATGAGTGTAAACTATGTCGAATATAATAAATATGGGATACAAGTATACCAGTATTTGGACAATTGCATATGTGAAATCCGGAGCATTCCGCGCCGTGCAATCCCACGCCGTGAAATAGTCATTTTACTGAAATCCCAGCCGCTGTAAATCCCACGCCGTGTAAAAATACCCCCACTCCCAGTGCCGTTCTGTGTAAACCATGCAATCCCACGCCGTGTAAAAATGTTGAAATGGGACAGGTCGAACTGATTTTCGAATCCCAGCCGCCATAAATCCCACCCCGTGTAAAAATACCCCCACTGCCAGTGCCGTTCTGTGGAAAACATGCAATCCCACGCCGTGTAAAAATGTTGAAATAGGACAGGTCGAATTAATTTCCAAGTATACAAACCAGATAAAAGAGCAACCTAACTGCCTCAAGTTGTGCTACTATAATATAGATGGCGTAGTTGTACAATATTCAAATAAATAATTTAAAATGAAGTAGGTATCTTAAAGCAGGCATTATTTAAAAATCTATCATTTACTTAAATTATTTATTCATATCTACCGAGTAGCTTTATCCAAGAAGATGTGATATTGTTTAATATTATTCCAATTTTGGATATACTGAATAAATATATACATAAAAATTACCTATATCTGAAAACACTGTGCATTTACTTACTTACCATCAACATCGAGATGGGGAAAACATTCCATTTGAGCCTATGTAGTTATATGTGCAACATTAAGTTTTTGTCCGTATTATTTATTTGTTTACCCGTTAAATACCATAAAATTATGTTTGTATCTTTAGGGGGATATATATTTATTTTTAAAAGGTAACACGCGTCCCATGAGTGAAGGAGATGCAGTATATAGAGGTAAAATAAATAAAGTTTGGTTATGTTGATACGCCATATAAATGTAACTATTGTTTATAGACGGATAATGTGACTAATTTTGACAAGGTACAAAGAAGAAACTACACCAAATGTGGTGGAAATATTAGATCCGTATTTACAGACATCCAACATCCCAAAAGAATTGCCACATAATAATAATTTGTAAATAACATCAATGTTTGTTTAATTTTTTGTATAAATTCTCTGTTTGTCATATTAGGGCGAGCGAAACGAACATATTAGCTTAGGTATTTTTTAAATTTTAATAAATTTTTAGTACCACTCAATAGTTGATTAAACTACTGGTCCTAAACTATGATTCTATTTCGTTCTCTATTGTACGTCTTAATGGGAAGTTTTTACTTAGTACAACACCAAATTTAAATTTTTGTAAAAATATAACTGCATTAAATAGTTTTAAACAATAAATAAACCGTCACCAGAGTGATTCTAGCAGCCACTTCCCGAGCATAGTATGTTGTGAACAAACATAGCCTTGCGCATGACCAAGGCCAAGTAGATCCATGAAATAGAATTAAATTAAGAAATTGGCTTAATACGGCAATAAAATGTAAAATAAACAATTAGATATATTAAAATAATATATATAGAAATTATCAGATGCAGGTAAGTAATACATTTACCTATTTTAAAGGTTCTAACATTAACCTAATATTTTTTTATAGGTTACGTTAGCAATAAATTTATTTCCTGTACAACTTCGAGTGCCGCTTCCAAATTATTATAAATAAATTATATACATAATAACAAATGTTTTCATGTATAAAACTGTTAGGAAAGCAATAAAACAAATATGTATTTTCCCGCTAGTTTTCGAATTTATGTGTATCTTGATCTTAGGGAATTTTTTACATTCGAGAACAAGCGAAACAGTTGATGTCAGTTGTTGTTGTATTGTAGAAGTGTCAAAACCTATTTTTGCTGTGATTTAAATATAATTTAAGTTTCTCAAAATTACTACGTATGAGTTTTATTTAAATCACATAATCTTAATAAAAACATAGTAGCACCCTCCGTAGGGGTACGACAAAAAAATAAAGATTGCCGGTTCTAACCTGCCTATACATATTTTTATTTATTTCCTAAACGGTCTCGCGTGCCGCTTTGAAATTATTATAAATAAATAATATACAGTAGAACAAATGTTTCCAGGTATAACACATAGTAGCACCCCCCGTAGAAGGGTGTGAAAAAATTCCTCAAGTTCCAAAGTTCGCAAATTCCACATTTATTATTATTTATTTCCTTAACGGTGTCGCGTACCGCTTTGAAATTATTATAAATAAATAATATACAGTACAACAAATGTTCCAGGTATAACACATAGTAGCACCCTCCGTACAAGGGTGTGAAAAAAATTCCTCAAGTTCCAAAGTTCGCAAATTCCACATTTATTATTATTTATTTCTTAAACGGCCTCGCCTGCCGCTTAGAAATTATTATAAATAAATAATATACATTACAACAAATGTTTCTAGGTATAACACATAGTAGCACCCCCCATAAAAAACAATTCCTCAAGTTCCAAAGTTCGCAAATTCCACATTTATTTTTATTTATTTCCTAAACGGCCTCGCGTGCGGCTTTGAAATTGTTATAAATTAATAATATACATTACAACAAATATTTCCAGGTATAATACATAGTAGCGCCCCCTGTAAAAGGGTGAAAAAAAAAAATCATAAATTCCCAGACATGAAATATTCATTTTTTCTATAACCTATATGAAATGATGACATTTCATACCTCCTGTCAGTTGCAGAAACATCCCATTTTATCTCAAGGGACAGAAGTATTAGTATTTCTATCCCTTGAGATAGAAATACTTTGTCACCACGACAACAAGTTGAAAAATGCGATAACATTAGAACAAGTAACAACCTACTATTCTAAAATTAATTTGAAAAATATGTTTCGCTTTTCTTATTGAACTTAATTTTTTAAATATTTCACAGTGGTTATAGAAAAAAATATTGTATTATATACGGGGTAAATAACAGATTTTAGCGCTCTGTGTGATTGTAACCCTCCGCTACGCGTCGGGATCCAAATGTCACACATTGCGCTAAAATCTGTTACTTTTACCCCTTATATAATAAATATCTATTATTCCTGTTTATTTCCCAAACTGGTTCGAGTGCCGCTTTGGATATTCTTTAAATAAATAATATAAATAATAACAAATGTTTTCTTGTATAACAAACAATAGCGTCACCCACAGGAGGAGGTATAAAAAATTATAAACTTCCAAACATAACATATTCTACATTTACTCCTATTTATTTCTCAAATTGGTTCGACTACCGCTTTGGAAATATTATTAATAAGTTGTATATAAAATAACAATTATTTTCATCTACAGGGTGTAAATGAAACTAGGGAACGCGATTTTTCTTGGAAGTTATAAGAGATACAAAGAAATCTTTTAAATAAAATTGTTAGTGTTTTTTGTAAGCTATTTAATTTAATGTAAATCAGAAAAAAAAAAAATTAATTTTCGGAGATATACCTATTTTTGACTTTTTTTTAAATGGTACGCCCTGTATATTTTTATACTATTTAGTACGAAATAATTTTTGCTTTAAAAAAGTGTCATAAGTTGTACCTTCTAAACTTCATAGAATTCGAGATATTGAAGAAAATATTAAAATAGTTTTACTCGAAATTAAAGCTGTCTATGAATACAAAATTATTGAATTACGACACATTTAATTTACAAATGTACATCAAATTCTTAACATTCTCGTTTATTGAGTATTCTTCCATTTTTACAACAAATAATAGTCTAAGTTATCAATCTTTTTCACAAACTTATAACTATAAACTAATACAAATGTCAAATTGTGTTTCCATAGCCAGCTTATTTCCCAGTAGAATTATTTTAATATTTTCTTCAATATCTCGAATACTATTAAGTTTAGAAGGTATAACTTATGGAACTTTTTTAAAGTAAAAATTAATTCGTACTAAATAGTATAAAAATATACAGGGAGTACCATTTAAAAAAAAGTCAAAAAGTAGGTATATCTCCGAAAATTAAAATGTATTTTTTCTGATTTACATTATTTTATGTAGCTTATTAAAAACACTAACAATATTATTTGAAAAATTTTTTTGTATCTCTTATAACTTTCGAGAAAAATCGCGTTCCCTAGTTTCATTTACACCCTGTATAACAAATAATAGCGTCACCTGTAGGAGGGGATATAAAAAATTATAAACTTTCAGACATGATGTATTCTACATTTATTCCAATTAATACCCCAAACTGGTTCTAGTGCCGCTTTGAAAATATTTTAAATAACTAACAAATGTTTTCATGTACAACAAACAATAGCGTCACCCATATGACAGGGTGAAAAATCATTTATTCACAATCATTATAGTAATATGCCGATTCCTAACTTTTTGGAGGTTTGGAAGTTAGTCATTCCTAACTGTATTGACAAATCTCTTGGGTTGGAAGTAACAAATTGCACTTCCATCTCTTGGGTTGGAAGTATTTATGTAGAGGTTGTCTAGTAACACTGTCATAAATCTCTACAATAAAATAGGTTAAAACAAATTATAATAGTTGTCAAAAAATACTGTACAATTTATTATTTATTAAAAAAAGGATGATTGTGAATAAAATAGTATACATACCTCGGTGAGAGTTTCATTTCGCCTCGCGATTTATCTCACCTCGAGGCTTCGCCTCTCGGTAATATAATAAGCCCTCGGCTAAAATGAAACATTTCCCACCTCGCATGTAAATAACTATTAAATTTACGAAATTTAAACTTCCCATACTTTAGTTTTATTCTCACCCACCACTAGATGTCACCTTGTTTGGAGATTTTATTTTTTTTATTATTTATTTTATAAAATATCCCGCATGCCACTTTTAAAATATTATAAATAATTTATATGTATATTATAAGATATATAATCGTACAAAAGTTATAATATTGTCACACTGTTATAAAAAAACGTGTAGCGTGACTCTCTAATTTGGGTAAGAAAATGAATAAAAAAGATTTGTAATATAATAAATTAATTAATGCATTTATATTTATGCTATAGGATAAAAAAATAAATAAATAAACGTCCTAATCTTTTTAGTGTGCTTGCGTATATTGAATGAAGTTCGCGCGTATTATGACAGTTTTATTTAGTTTATGAAACTCAAATATTATAAAATAATGCAAGAAATGCGTTCCCCATAAAAATTATTTATAATATTTTCAAAGTGGCATGCCGGATATTTTATAAAATAAATAATAAAAAAATAAAATCTCCAAACAAGGTGACATCTAGTGGTCGGTGAGAAAAAAACTAAAGTATGTGTAACACGGTCGCTTGGCGGCTGTGTATTTTTGTAAATTTTTGTTAGTGCAGTACTCCAGATGTTACGAAATGGACAGATTTATGGTTGAGGACGCACTTTTCGCGCCTTGAAGCTTGTTTTCAAAAGACATAACTGTCCGTTTCCGTACGTGATGCCCTCGGTGGACATCAATAGTTGGGTCATTTTTAGCATGGTTTGTACTTAGGGGATGAGAAGAGCCGGATAAACATAGGTTGAGAACTTCTGGATTTTTACTATTAAATAGTGTTTAGAAGTTCGAAATCTCGCTCTCTTGTTGTAACATTCGACTGTTGTAGATGTCTTGACTGAATGTCAGACATACCTTGGTATTTCTTAGTGAAATAACCAATTAGTTGTTTTACTGTGTGTAAAAGGCTCTCTCATCGTGGTGTAAATTTGTAAGTAGTTTTTATTATATTCTGTGTGGATTAATATTTATTTGTAGATCAATGTAAAAAGGTTTTCAAAATTGTTTGTAAATAGAAAAGTAAGAATTTAGAGTTTATATAGAATCAAGTTACGCGTTGTAGTTTATTTGAATTATATAAATGTTTTTGATCGCGGTTGATTATTAAAATTTATATAATTTTGTTATTGTTGGAATATCGTGTTTTATTCAGCCCATCCTATTCCAACCCTTGTCTTTGTGACGTGGTAGCACAACGCGTAGGTAAAATTCTATTTTTCTAATATCACTACCGTGCACCAATTTGACCATAATTATAGTAAACCGCGTCTGTTATCATTATTATCATTCCCCATGTCTGCATCTATCACGGCAGACTTTTAAATAAAGTGATAGTGGTGGCAGCGACTATCGTTACCCTTGTCTCGTGTAAAAGTTGTTCATTAATATAATTCGTGGATTACTTTTGAGGCAAGTAAAACTCATAAATTAAAATCCTTATGTCAGGTACTAGATTTCGTCTTAGGCGACCGTACTTGTTACATATGGGAAGTTTAAACTTCGTAAATTTAAATGATTTCTCACCCTGTCATATAGGTGACACTATTGTTTGTTGTAAATGAAAACATTTGTTAGTTATTTAAAATATTTCCAAAGCGCCACTCGAACCAGTATGAGATATTAATAGGAATAAATGTAGAATACGTCATGTCTGGAAGTTTATAATTGTTTACATCACCTCCTGCGGGTGACGTTATTGTTTGTTATACAAGAAAACATTTGTTATTAATGTTATTATTTATATTATTTATTTAAAGAATATCCAAAGCGGCACTCGAACCAGTTTGGGAAATAAATAGGAATAAATGAATACTTCATGTGTGGGACTTTATGATTTTTTTTACCCCTTCTACGGGGGGGTGCTACTATGTATTATACCTGGAAATAATTGTTGTAATGTATATTATTAATTTATAATAATTTCTAAGCGGCAGGCGAGGCCGTTTAGGAAATAAATAATAATAAATGTGGAATTTGCGAACTTTGGAATTTGAGGAATTTTTTTCACACCCTTCTACGGGGGGTGCTACTATGTGTTATACCTGGAAACATTTGTTGTACTGTATATTATTTATTTATAATAATTTCAAAGCGGCAAGCGAGACCGTTTAGGAAATAAATATCAATATGTATAGGCAGGTTAGAACGGGCACTCTTTATTTTTCTGTCGTACCCCTACGGGAGGTGCTACTATGTTTTATACATGAAAACATTTGTTATTATGTATACAATTTATTTATAATAATTTGGAAGCGGCACTCGAAGTTGTACAGGAAATAAATTTATTGCTAACATAACCTATAAAAAAATGTTAGGTTAATGTTAGAACCTTTAAAATAGATAAATGTATTACTTACCTGCATCTGATAATTTCTATATATATTATTTTAATATATCCAATTGTTTATTTTTGAGTGGTACTAAAAATTTATTAAAATTTAAAAAATACCTAAGCTAACATGTTCGTTTCGCTCGCCCTAATATGACAAACAGAGAATTTATACAAAAAATTAAACAAACATTGATGTTATTTACAAATTAATATTATGTGGCAATTCTTTTGGGATGTTGGATGTCTGTATATACGGATCTAATATTTCCACCACATTTGGTGTAGTTTCTTCTTTGTACCTTTTCAAAATTACTCACATTATCCGTTTATAAACAATAGTTACATTTATATGGCGTATCAACATAACCAAACTTTATTTATTTTACCTCTATATACTGCATCTCCTTCACTCATGGGACGCGTATTACCTTTTAAAAATAAATATATATCCCCCTAAAGATATCCAAAATTGGAATAATATTAAACAATGTCACATCTTCTTGGATAAAGCTACTCGGTAGATATGAATAAATAATTTAAGTAAATGATAGATTTTTAAATAATGCCTGCTTTAAGATACCTACTTCATTTTAAATTATTTATTTGAATATTGTACAACTACGCCATCTATATTATAGTAGCACAACTTGAGGCAGTTAGGTTGCTCTTTTATCTGGTTTGTATACTTGGAAATTAATTCGACCTGTCCCATTTCAACATTTTTACACGGCGTGGGATTGCATGTTTTCCACAGAACGGCACTGGGAGTGGGGGTATTTTTACACGGGGTGGGATTTATGGCGGCTGGGATTCGAAAATCAGTTCGACCTGTCCCATTTCAACATTTTTACACGGCGTGGGATTGCATGGTTTACACAGAACGGCACTGGGAGTGGGGGTATTTTAACACGGCGTGGGATTTACGGCGGCTGGGATTTCAGTAAAATGACTATTACACGGCGTGGGATTGCACGGCGTGGTACGTACTCGTGAAATCGTAATAACGAAGTTTTTTCAACTGAGGCGAACATTTTTTTTTTTATAAAAAAGTGTTTGAATGTTTACATATTTTATATAAATTAATAATGTTCCTTTTTAAAAACAGAAAACTGGATCGATGGGATAAAATCTACAAGTTGAATTTGTCTTCATTAAATATTTCATTCATTTCAATCACAAGAAAATGATTTAATTTTATTCGAAGCATATATCATATTTTAATTCAAATGATAAATGAAATATAGTATTTTATATGTTGATGTCAGACAATAAATCCACTGTAAAATGACGGTAACAATTAAAAGAAACTAATCTTCCTCAATTATATTAGTCTTTATTTGTAGAGGACAGGAGTTTCACCAGAATGTCTTTTTGAAATACTTGTCAACAATAATCTCAACTGAGAATTGATATTGAATATTTTGGAACCGAACTTTGAAACCTATTCGCTGACGATTTTCCTGCTATTGGAAAAACTTCAATATTATAGACAAAGTTTAATAAGAATGGTAAATACATTATATTAAAAAAAACATCTTTATTAACTATTTTTTATTTAACAGAATGCACAACCCTTTCATCACTGGCAGAATACTTCTTCGAATTATCAAATAATTTATTAAACATAGGTAATATTTATTTGTAACTAATTATTTATATTTACTCATTAAATTTTTTTCAGACAAAATATACATAAAAGTTACTACATTAGCTGACAGAACAATTTTTCAAATATTGCATTATAAATTCTACAAGAAAAGTTTGCAGTGTTCAAACAAAGTAAGTCAAATTCTTACTAATTCTCTTTGCGGCTGTTATATATTTTATTTTATTTGGTTATAGGTACTTAGCCCAATTCTTCTGCGACCAAACGCTCTTCCTTTATAGATGAAACAATTCCAATATATTTAAATAATGTAAGTCATTTTTTTACTACTGATATATCTCATTATTTTAAATTATCTTTTTGTATAGTAATCGTCTTTTGCTAACGTTTTTTGGACGGTTTTCCGTTAGCATTTACAGGGAATCCTGGAGACTGATTCGTCCCGTCCAGAAGCTTCTTGCTGTATAACTTATTGTCTTTATTATGTATTGTAATGTTTTAATAATTTATTACTTTCCTATTTTGTGTATCCAAGTTATAATTAAACATTTGTTTAAGACGTTGTTATTTTTGATTCTAGATTGCGATATGTCACTTTTGCACTCGAGAATGCAAAAGCATTTCGCAATCAAGAGTCAAACATTTTTTAGAAATCTAAATTCCAAAATTAGTTAAAATGCAAAAAGAAAATTTTGACGTTTATCAAATCAAATATTTTTGACAACTGATAGTTAGTTGACAGCAGAAATCAAACAGCTGTTTTAAATTATATCATTTTTAAATGAAATATTTCAATACTTCATTGTACAATACTATTAAAATGATAACAGAAAGCAAGAAAGACACTAAAATGACAGATTTTATTAAATTGCGACCCTTTATTTCATCAAAAAAGTTGCTTGTTGTAAAAGTCTTTTGCTTTTGTTTCAATAACTATTTAACAATTTTCAAATCAAATATTTGTAAAAAATGTGGTCAGTAATGCAAATTCAAATTTTCCCGCCAAAGAATAATGGCGGTACATCAGCCAAAGTCGTTGAGTACCTCTAGCCAAGAAAATATTATTTTAATATTCTTCGTTTGTCAAATTGAATTTTTAACTTTCAGTTATTTATTAAATTTGAATTGACTAAAAAGTACATAAAATGAATGAAATAATCATCTTTCTAAAACAAATTTGAACTATCATCTAACAAATATAAAAGTAAATCTATAAAAAATAGTTTATTTATGCGACCGTTTTATTATAAATATTTCTTTGGTTTAAATTTCCTGTACGGTAGGTAACTATCTTCACGAGTAAGGTTGTGCGTGCGGTATGCACAATTCCTGTGAATATAAAATGGCTGGATTTTATCGCCACTATCATTTTGTGACAATTCATTTAAAATATAAACCCTCGGTCTTTATTACACACAGTTAAGTCAGGTTAGTTTAAAGTTGAACGTATCAATAATATTAGCGTACGTTATTTGATTACCAGTGATATTAGTTTAGCCAAAACAAGAATAAAAAGGTCTTTGGTAGCGATTTGTCATTTCTAAAAGACTTAATTTTTTATTAGTAAAGACTCCAAGTAGCGTTCACATAAAAAAAATAATGGCAAGGGTAGAATTATTGGTATGTGTCCAACACATAACCTCCCGCCTCTAATAATAAATTCTATGTTTTTCAGTACATTCAATTTGAAGTTTTAAAATTAGGTTATTGCAGTTCACAATATATTTAATTCGTTTCATACCTAAAATTTCCTTCATAAAATTTGTATGACCAAAAAAACAATTATTTTTGGCGTTACTGAAACCGGAATCGAACTTAACCTTGATGCATGCAAATATATTCCATATATATTTCTTCCATCTGTTTTAATTTTACAGGAAAAATACTTTATATTTACTTATTTTATCTTTTAAACTTACAGCAAATTTGACATCATATGTCAAATTTTATGAACTCATCTGTTTTACTAAAATTTCTCAGCCTAAACGATATGTAAAATTATTATATTGTTCTGTTTAGCTGGAAGTTACATATATAAACATAATTATACAGATCGGTAGAAAATTTAAAAATCTTTATATTTATATGTTGACGATGTGTCATTATTTAAACGTAAAATATAAATAGAGCACGAGAGCAGCACTGTCGACCCAAGCCTCTCAGCTCATGTCACATCATTCTATGATTGTCTCAGTTTACACTATTCCAAGCGGAAGAGAAGAAGTGGCGGAAATTTAAATCGACGGCATTGGTGAGTTTTGTATTCATTCCAATCTGCCCCTGCGATCTCTATGTGTGGTTTATCCATTGCGCCCTTTTAGTGTTTCTCGTGTCAGTATTTGTTGTTGTTGATTTTGTTATTGTTGTTGAGTTTGTTATTTTATTTATTGTTAAAATCGACAACAACAAATAACTAACACAAGAAACTGCAAGTAAATTCATATTTTCATTATAAAATAATGCAAAAGAACGTATAAAAATTGGTTACTTTATCTGCGACTAACAGGCATATAAAAAATCTGATATTATTTGATAAATTTTCAGTTAGGTGTGAGTAGTTTATATATAGCTTAACAGATGGCGCCACAGTAGCACTTAAATTTCAAAATAACTATTCAAATTGTATTTATTATACTTTTATAATATTATTTATTGACATTTATAATAAAAAATATATTATTAATGACAATAACAATAGTTGTAGATAAATACATATATAATTCAGCTTCATAAAGATATAAATGAACATAGCAACAGAAAACCATGAATATAATAATGTTTTTTGGCAATATAAAAATGTATCAGTTTCTAAATTTCGGTATGTTATTTCACATTATTTATATTTATAAAATAGATAATTATTTTCAAAATAATACATTTTTATTCATTCTTTAACTAACTTCATACTTATTGTGTCAAGTAATGACAGTTACGCTGTCAAAATTAATGTATTGTATGAAAATACAAATTATGCTAAGATATAATAATAAATAATATACATTACAACAAATGTTTCTAGGTATAACACATAGTACCACCCCCCGTAGAACGGTGTGAAAAAAATTGCTCAATTTCCAAAGTTCGGAAATTCAACATATATTTTTATTTATTTCCTAAACGGTCTCGCGTGTCACTTTGAAATTGTTATAAATAAATAATATACATTACAACAAATGTTTCTAGGTATAACACATTTACATATTGTAAAATATTCTTTATTAAATTATGAAAGTATTTAAAATTAACTATAACTGCCTTTTTGCAAGTACTTAATTACAAATAACGATTGTATTTAAAAAATACAACCACGATTAGAGATTAGATTAAGATCGAATTTTAATTACAATAATAAAAATATTATGTAGTTAACATTACCATGATTCAACTTTTATTTATAACAGCTAGAAAACATGGAATCAAATTTAGTTCACATTGAAATGTCTGTACTCATCTGTCAACATTGTCAGTGTAGTATGATTTTCAAAGGCTGTTTAGTGTGTAAATTATATATTGGAAATGTAATAATTTCCCAATATTTCATCTTACTTTAAAATGCAACATCCACACTTTAGTTGGTAATTTTCCATTAGATAAGGGTTAGTATATAAGCTTTGTAAAACGCACCTCTCGTGCTCTTCTGTTCGTATTTTTTCTGTATGTTACTTTGTAACATTTAAATATTGTAAAAATATAATTCATTTACGAATAAATAAATAAATATTAATTGTTGATGTTCGAGTTCTTTATTTTTAAAAACTCAATATTAAAACCACGAAACATAATTTGTACATATTATGTACATCGTTTTGAAAATGGAATATGGGTAATTTGCTAAATGTACATTATTCTATGATAAATGATTTTTATCGAATGAATTCAAATCCTCCAAGTTTCTTACGTGACGTCACATATCCTCTCTCCAAAACTTTATTATTGATTTTCTCTGGAATTATCAATAATAAAGCGATTTAAAAAAATACGGGTATTTTATATATTTTTTACAGAACCATAAAATGGAAGAAAATAAATTAGGTCATATATCTTATTAAGGTTTACAAACAACACATTTAATTATATCAACTAAAAACTTGTAGTAACTTTCTCAAATGTAACCAAATTGACATTCAAGTGAAGCAAGTAATGTACTTTGTTGAATAAGAACTGTTTTATTAAAAAGGTATGTCGGTACATATTACAAATTCTTCTTCAAATTATAGTAATTTGTTCCCCAAAATTATCCATTCAAAATGTTTGTTCGTTAAGTGCAATAGTCAATAACGAAGTGAAAATTTCGATTAAGATAATGGAAGAAAATGTAGGCAAATTTTATAAAATTTTAACTTTGATTATATCAAGCACAAGGCGTATTTTAATTAGTCCTGTTTTCAACTCAAATGAATTTGTAATTAAGGATTACAGACTAAAAATTTGATTATAGCAATGAAAAATTTGTCGGAGGTATACCATGTTTGTTATTAATTGAAAACACTTGACAAGGGTTTAGGTTGCAAACATGATAAAATAGTTCTTGTCAATCGGCTTTTGTTTTTAGCGAAAAGTTGTCAGAAGTATGCCGTCTTTGGTATCAAATGGAAGTACTCGAGTAGGGCAGCCATATTGCAATAACAAAAATTTGCCAGGTTGATCGGCTTTTGTTCTTTTGCAAAATTTGTCAGATGCATGTCGTGTTTAGTATCATATGAAAGGTCTCGTCGAGAGCTGGTGTACAGGAATAATATTACACTTCGACTGTAAATACTTCATTGATGCCGGATGCCTAGTGAAGCTCAGCGTAGCTGAGCCTTCGCTAGTCACTATACTAAACGATTACATTCACTATATATCTATCTATCTATCTATCTATCTATCTATAGATTCATCACGAGCATCGAGTAACATTTGTAAAGGCCTACAGCCTGAACCATGCAAGTTATTGTTATAATTTTTTTTTAATATGTGGGAGCTAATGAGATCTGGTGCCTTTTGAGTGTTTCATATTTTTACTGTTAGTAGTTTTCGTGTAAAACATTAAAACTGTGTACAAATGCTGCCTGGAAACAATGGATTCCAGAGGCCATGTCTAAATTTAAGAAGAATCACTCCGTCATCCGTCATTTTTGACAATCTGTCTATGAACTAAATAAATGATTATATCTTTTAATAGAACATTGATATCAATGATTTGAAAACAATTTCATGAATAATAGACTTGAGCAAAGGTGTTACAACTAATTTAAGTTTAAAACAGAAAGTGTTTAATTAATATAAATTTTGACGTTTCCAGTGTCAAAAGTCAATGTTGCCAAATGTGTGATGAAGTAACCAAATTAAAACCAAATATTCCTAAACTAACTTCACTGAAGACGGTGGCAGTTGTATTAGGGTTGATAATATTAATTTATAAATTTAAAAATTAACTACAATTTTTTAATACAAACCGTGTTGCCAAATTATAAAGTAACTAAATAAAAATCAAATATTAATAAATACAATAAATTGATTACCTTGCTGTGTTTGTTATCAAAAGAAAGGAAACCATAAGGGCCAGTTTTAAAATGACAAAAAAAATGTGTCATGTCGATCTGCTTTTGTTTTTCGTAAAAAATTGTGAGAAGTATGTGGTTTTTGGTATCAAATAAAAAGGCTCGATAAGGGCTGGCGTGTAGAATTAACAAAAAAGTTCAATGTTGATGGGCTTTTGTTTTTCGCAAAAAAATTCTCAAAAGTATGTCAAATTTGGTCTCAAATGAAAGGTCTCGTTGAGGGCTAGCGTGCAGAATTGACAAAAATGTTCCATGCCGATCGGCTTTTGTTTTATGCAAAAAGTTGTCAGAAGTATGTCGTGTTTGGTATAAAATGAAAGGTCTCGGAGTGGGCTAGCGTACAGGATTGACAAAAATGTGCTATGTCGATCGGTATTTGTTTTTTGCAAAAAGTTGGCAGAAGTGTGTGGTGATTGGTATCAAATGAAAGGTTTCAATAAAGGCTGGTTTGCAGAATTATCGAAAATGTATCCTAGAGTCCAGCCCATGTAGTTTGCAATATACAACGTATTCATTAAAATGACACCCGGAAATAGAATGTTTATTATCTGATTGGTAACACGTTTTGGTCAATTTGCATGTCCAATGCTTAAAACCATCCATAGTATAGATCATAATGCATGAATATGAATGTTTTAACAAAAATATCCCTTTCCAGAATAGGTAAAATCTGACTTTATTTTTGTAAAAAATCATATAAATATTTGCTTCCTAGCCCGAATTTTATAATTCTTCATTATACTTTAGCTAAAAGAAAACATTACAACAACAAAATTGCTATTTCAAGTGTGGTAGGTATTCTAGAATCCAGCTTATGTAGCTTACAATATACAACGTATTCATCAAGAATAGGTAGCCCATGTAGCTTACAATATACAATGTATTCATCAAGAATTGGTAATATCTGACATTATTTTTGTAAAAAATCATGTAAATATTTGCTTCTGCGCCCGAATTTGATAATTCTTTGCCATATTTTAGCTAAAAGAAAACCTTGCAACAAGAAAATTGCTATTTTAAGAGTGGTTTGTATTCTAAAATCTAGCCCATGTAGCTTACAATATACAACGTTTTCATGATAATGACACGCGAAAATAGAATGTTTATTATCTGTTTGGTACCACGTTTTGGTCACTTTTGCATGTCTAATGCTAAAATTTATCCATAGTTTAGATCCTAAAGCATGAATAAGAATGTTTTAACAAAAATATCCACTTCAAGAATAGATAAAATCTTACTTTATTTTTGTAAAAAATCATATAAATATTTGCTTCCGCGCTCGAATTTTATAATTCTTCATCATATTTCAGCTAAAGGAAAACATTGCAACAAGAAAATTGCTATTTCAAGTGTGGTAGGTATTCAAGAATCCAGCCCATGTAGCGTACAATATACAACGTATTCATCAAGAATATGTAAAATCTGACTTTATGTTTGTAAAATATCATATAAATATTTGCTTCCGCGCCCGAATTTTATAATTCTTTATGATATTTTAGCTAAAAGAAAACATTGCAACAAGAAAATCGCTATTTCAATTATGGTAGGTATTCTAGAATCCAGCCCATATAGCTTACAATATACAACGTATAAATCAAGGATAGGTAAAAGCTGACTTAATTTTTGTAAAAAATCATTTAAATATTTGCTCCCGCGCCCGAATTTTATGATTCTTCGCCATTATTTAGCTAAAAGAATACATTGCAACAAGAAAATTGCTATTTCAAGTGTGGTAGGTATTCTACAATCTAGCCCATGAAGATTACAATATACAACGTATTCATCTAGAATAGGTAAAAGCTGACATTATTTTTGTAAAAAATAATTTTAATATTTGCTTCCGCACCCGAATTTTATAAAACTTTATCATATTTTAGTTAAAAGAAAACATTGCAACAAGAAAATTGCTATTTCAAGTGTGGTAGTTATTCTAGAATCCAGCTCATGTAGCTTACAATATACAACGTATTCATCAAGAATAGGTAAAATCTGACTTTATTTTTTTAAAAAATAATATAACTATTTGCTTCCGCGCCCGACTTTTAGAATTCTTCATCATATTTTAGCTAAAAGAAAACATTGCAATAAGAAAATTGCTATTTCAAGTGTGGTAGGTATTGTAGTATCCAGCCCATGTAGCTTACAATATACAACGTATTCATCAAGAATATGTAAAATCTGACTTTATGTTTGTAAAATATCATATAAATATTTGCTTCCGAGCCCGAATTTTATAATTCTTTATGATATTTTAGCTAAAAGAAAACATTGCAACAAGAAAATCGCTATTTCAAGTATGGTAGGTATTCTAGAATCCAGCCCATGTAGCTTACAATATACAACGTATAAATCAAGAATAGGTAAAAGCTGACTTAATTTTTGTAAAAAATCATTTAAATATTTGCTTCTGCGCCCGAATTTTATAATTCTTTATCATATTTCAGCTAAAAGAAAACATTGCAACAAGAAAATTGCTATTTCAAGTGTGGTAGGTATTCTAAAGTCCAGTCCATGTAGTTAACAATATAACCGTATTCATCAAGAATAGGTAAATCTAACTTTATTTTTGTAAAAAATCATATAAATATTTGCTTCCGCGCCCGAATTTTATAATTCTTCATCATATTTTAGCTAAAAGAAAACATTGCAAGAAGAAAATTGCTATTTCAAGTGTGGTAGGTATTCTAAAATCCAGCCTATTTAGCTTACAATATACAACGTATTCATCAAGAAAAGGTAAATCTGACTTTATTTTTGTAAAAAATCATATATATATATATTTGCTTCCGCGCCCGAATTTTATAATTTTTCATCATATTTTAGCTAAAAGAAAGCATTGCAACAAGAAAATTGCTATTTCAAGTGTGGTAGGTATTCTAGAATCCAGCCCATGTAGCTTACAATATAAAACGTATTCATTAAAATGACACCCGAAAATTGAATGTTTATTATCTGATTGGTACCACGTTTTGGTCACTTTTGCATGTTCAATGCTAAAATTATCCATAGTATAGATCCTAAAGCATGAATATTAATGTTTTAACAAAAATATCCATTTCAAGGATAGCTAATATCTGACTTTATTTTTGTAAAAAATCATATAAATATTTGCTTCCGCGCCCGAATTTTATAATTCTTTATCATATTTTAGCTAAAATAAAACATTGCACCAAGAAAATTGCTATTTCAAGTGTGGTAGGTATTCTAGAATCCAGTCCATGTAGCTTACAATATACAACGTATTCATTAAGAAAAGGTAAATTCTGACTTTATTTTTGTAAAAAATCATATAAATATTTGCTTCTGCGAACGAATTTTATAATTTTTATATTTCTTTACCACATTTTAGCTAAAAGAAAACATTGCAACAAGAAAATTGATATTTTAAGTGTGGTAGTTATGTAACTCTTCCTCGATGAGGATAGGATTGACAAAAATATTTAATATGGAGTTTTTTGTATTTATCCAGAATAGGTAAAATCTGACTTTATTTTTGTAAAAAATCATATAAATATTTGTTCCGCGGCCGAATTTTATAATTTTTCATCATATTTTAGCTAAAAGTAAACATTGCAACAAGAAAATTTCTATTTCAAGTGTGGTAGTAGTTATTCTAGAATCCAGCCCATGTAGCTTACAATATACAACGTATTCATCAAGAATAGGTAAAATCTGACTTTATTTTTGTAAAAAATCATATAAATATTTGCTTCCGCGCCCGAATTTTATAATTAATCATCATATTTTAGCTAAAAGAAAACATTGCAACAAGAAAATTGCTATTTCAAGTGCGGTAGGTATCCTAGAATCCAGCTTATGTAGCTTAGAAAATACAACGTATTCATTAAAATGACACCCGAAAATTTAATGTTTATTATCTGACTGGTACTACGTTTTGGTCACTTTTGCATGTCCAATGCTAAAATTATCCATAGTATAGATCCTAAAGCATGAATATGAATGTTTTAACAAAAATATCCATTTCAAGGATAGTTAAAATCTGACTTTATTTTTGTAAAAAATCATATAAATATTTGCTTCCGCGCCCGAATTTTATAGTTTTTCATCATATTTTAGCTAAAAGAAAACATTGCAACAAGAAAATTGCTATTTCAAGTGTGGTAGGTATTCTAGAATCCAGCCCGTGTAACCCTTCCTCGATGAGGATAGGATTGACAAAAATATTTAATATGGGGTTCCTTGTCAGACTGGAGACGGAACAAGTACTAGGAGCTGGAGATTGAATTAAACAGAAAATACTCACGTTGAATATATAAACAAATATATATAATGTATATTGTTGACTGTACACTTTCGATGTTACTCACACTTCTATTGCCGTTTATCACTACCGTCTCCTATCCTTTACCTTACTCTATATATACAAAAGACACAAGTGCTAAGTCAGCAAATATTAGCTTTACCTTAATCAATATTATTTATGTATTACATCCATTTCCTACTTACTTAATTGGTGCCACTAGTATGTGCTGACTTAGACTTGTTACATTCCTCCCGACTTCTAGAAATTTGCTTTCTGTAAGGAGCACAATTTCCAGAAGCACTTACTTATCCTAAACTTAATGTCTCTACAGATCACTTTGTTATTTCTCTCCCGGTTTCCTGCATCGTAGCATAACACCACATATATAAATTGTTCACTTTGGAGTCCACTTCCCGTCTTAAATGATACTGAAATGCCGCGCTGTGCCACTTGACCTTGCCGTGCAATTTTTTTGTGTATATGATGACAACTGACTTCTTGCTGACCCTGGGTATCCATCGCTTTTCTGATCTGTAGCTGCTTGGTCTTCGTGCTGGTTGTGCTGGGATGTGATCAGTCTTAATCTAAGCTAACTAACGTTGGTGAAACCATCCTGGTTATGTGCTTGGTTCTCTAGGGGAGGCACTAGGTGTTACAACCCCAGGTATACCCACATCTTTATCGCGGTTTATATTTAATGCTTCAAACTCTTGTCCTTGGTTGTGTTGACGCGTTCTGCGGTGGTGATTATTCAGAACTAGGTGCGTCAACGCGTTCCAGAGACAAGCAACTATACTAATGGTGCATCTTATTGTTCTGTATAAATCCATTTATTATGGCGTCCAACAAATATTTAAAAATTTTGAAAATTGTATAAACCCCAATAAAGCCTGACATAAACAACCTATACTGGAGAACCAACCCCACATTTGTTTAGCCGTAGACACTGCCAAGCTTCTGAGATCACCTTTCGAGAAAAGGTCTAGAGTTGATAGGCCCTGGTCTACCGTATCTCGTCCTACTACCTTTCTCGTTATTATATTTGCTATTGCTTGTCGTTCTAGCCCGAAAATTAACGCATCTTGAGCCGATTTTATCTCTTTTTTTGAATAGATGCCGGCGTTCCCTATGTCGTACAGAGGTTTGAATGTGAACTTTGGTTCTTGCTGTACCTCCAACATTTCTGGCTCGATACCTTGCGTTAGATGCGGGCTGAACCCAAGCCACTTATCTTCCACGAAGTACAGGGCTGTTGCTAGATGACTGCAATCTATCTGCTCGGCTTTGTCTTGCAGGATGTGTGTTAATGGAGTCATGAACATTTCTTCCTCATCCGCAAATATGGGTAGTTCGTTGTAGCATTCTTCTACTCTCCGGATTTTCACTACCCTTGGTGAACATTGCATAATGTGGATGACTTCGCCATGACTCGCCCTACGTACCCTAACTTATTTTTAATAAGGGTGCTTACTGCATTAGGAGCTAAGGGAGCTAGTAACAGTCGATTTCGCAACATGTCTCGCTCGAGTAGACAATGCCTGTGAATTACGTCACTGTACATGTCTCTCATTTCTCTTTTGAAGGATTGTTCAACGTAAAGGAATTTGGTATTCAGATATGCTAATAAATTTAATTTTTTGGATTTGGAACCCCGTTGACTAAATATTTAATACCAAAGTCTTTTTTAAATGCTACTAATAATTTTGGGTGTTCGGTGAGCCAAACTTCGTTGTTACAAATGTTTGTTCTCTCCAATAATTTTACTGCGAAAATCTTTTCTCCTTCCTTGACTACCATATACCTTTTACTGTCCCCAAATTTTGATTTTTCTGTGGATACTAGGCTGACATCTCCTTCAAATATTAGCGACATACTGCTGCCATCGCACTGCCCTGTCGCGACTCGTTCCCATACTGTTTCTCCTATTTCAGTATCCATGCAGTAACCACTTAAAAACTTACACACTACACCACCTTTTAAACTAATCTCATTAGATTCTAATTTGACAGTCGCCGAGTAATCCTTTAGTGTGATTTTTATAGTTGCTTGTACCGCAACACCTTCCCATGATACTCCATTTTCAATAAACGATCCTCCGGTGCATTTCCCGGAAATATCTAACCCCCCTGCCAAAGTTAGTGAGGCTGAGATTGTCCCATTACTTAAGAGTGTATTTATAACTGAGTTTCCCAGCCACTTATACATTTTTGTACGATGCATCAGGCGACATTCTTCCGGACCAACTTCATGGATGTATGTAAGAAGCCCTTGTTGAACTGAAGACGTGTGACTGTGCATCCCGCAGTGCTGAATTAACAGTGTACACTTGGACGTTGCGAAATTCGTCTTCTTGTAATATCTGGACGTTGGCGCGAGATTCATTGTACCCTTTATCTAAATCTGGGCATTCGGCTACGACTTTTAGCGAGATGGTCGTTATATTTGTATTCGGTCCCCTGCAGTCGAATCCGATTAGCGCGTATGCCGCACTAATAAGACTGCAAATTATCCACACAACCGGGATGGACTGCATCTGTAATTTAAAAACATTATCGTCCTGATGGTTGTATCCAGGGATAGTCTGGTGCTGGACCCTTGCTACGTGTATGGTATGGAGTGGTGGGAATTTGTGGTAGAGCTGGCTGTTGTTCTTCAATTCAGCTTAATTCCTGTAATAAAAGTTCATAATGGTGAAGGTTATTATTTGGATTCGTTACTCTTGCTTTCTCCGATTCCTTTGGTACAGTTGGAGTTGTCTCTTTGTTATCCTCGTCCTTTGGAACTTCTGCTTTATAATGTTTAAGGCGATTAACATGAACTTTGAGAATTTTGCCTGATTTATTATCTTTAATTTTATAATTTACGGGACCCAGTACTTCAATTATAAAGTACGGCCCTGTCCATGGTTTGGCTAGCTTGCGTGACGTTCCTACCTGTATTGCTGCGTCATGTAAATATACTGCATCTCTAACATTAAATTTTGTTGACATCGTGTTTTTATTAAACTGCCTATGTACTGTCTCAGTCGCTTGTGCTAAATGTTGTTTTACTTTTGTGAATGCAAACTGTAATCTTTGTCTTAGTTCTGATGCGTAATTGTCCTCGTAGTCGTAACGTAATGTCTGTGGTCTGGTTATATCATCGTATGGTAACTCAATGTCTCGTCCGTGCATTAAAAAAAAATGGCGTCTCTTTCGTACTGTTGTGAACGCTACTTCTGTACGCTAATAAAACGTATGGTAACCAATCTAACCAGTCAGTTTGATCGTGCTTAACAAAATGTGACAAAATATCTTTAAATACGCGTTGACTTCGTTCTAGCACTCCATTTGTTTGAGGTCTATAGGCAGTTGTTTGAATTTTTTCGGTTCCGAAAATAGTGCATACTTCTTTAAATACTTGCGACGTAAAATTTGCTCCTAAATCTGTTAATAATTGTCTTGGGGCTCCGTGTCTTGCTATAATTTCTTGTGCTAAAATTTTTGCGATTGTACTAGCTTTCTGATCTTTTATCGCGAATGCTTCCGGGTATTTTGTGAAATGATCCTGGAATGTTAAGATATATTTATTACCTTTCAAAGTAGTCGTTAATGGACCTACAACATCCATTGATACTCTTTGCATTGGGACCGAAATTTCTTGAAACTTTTGTAGTGGTGCTGGTTTGTGATGCGGAGATGTTTTTCTTTCATTGCATGAGTGACATTTGCTGCAGAAATTTTCAATGTCCTTGCTCATGTTGTTCCAGTAAAATTTTTCTTTGATTCTTTTGTTCGTCTTTTCGTAGCCCTGATGTCCGGCATATGGTAGGTTATGATAATCGTGCTTCACTTGGAATTTCATTGACGTTGGTACCACGAGTTTATGATGTCTCTCGTCTCCGGTTTTTTCTTTAAACAACAAGCCCTCGGTGTCCGTAAAAAATCCATCTTTGGTCTTCATTTGCTTTATATCTTTATCTGTCTGTTGTTTTGTAAGTATAGTATGCCTGTCCCATACGGGTTCGTAGCTTTGAATTTCGGTATTAATCATATTTACTGGTATTCGTGATAATACGTCAGCATTAATATGTTTTTTTCCCGGTCTATGTATAACGTCGAAATCGTGTTCACTTAAGGTCAGTGCCCACCTGGCTAGCCGTGAATTGTCACCCTTAAATGTCATCAACCATTTCAGTGGCTTGTGGTCCGTTATGACAGTAAATTTGCGGCCATATAGATAACATCGGTAGTGCTTTACACCCCAACATACTGCTAGACATTCCCATTCTGATGTTGTATAGTTTCTTTCGGTAGGCTGTAATTGTCGACTAGCGAATGCTATCGGTCTCTCGTACCCTCCAATCTTTTGACTTAGAATAGCACTAATTGCTGTGCCACTGGCATCCGTTGACAAGATAAATTCTTTTGAAAAATCTGGATGACCTAACACTGAATCTGAGCATAGGGCATTTTTTAATTTTTCGTACGCTTGCTGACACTTTTCGTTCCAATTAAATTCTTTATCTTTCTTTGTTAATTCGGTTAAAGGTTTCGCGGTTTCCGCGAAATTATGAATAAAACGTCTGTAAAATCCCACAAGCCCTTGAAAGCCCTTACTTCTTTTACACTTCTAGGTTTTGGATAATTTTGAATAATTGAAATTTTGTCGTTATCTGGTTTTATCTCTTCTCCTGTTATAATGTGACCTAAATATTTTGTTTCTGACTTCAAAAATTTACATTTGCTTGGTTGTAATTTCAAATTTGCTTGACGTAATTTATCTACAATTTCTCTTAATCGATGTAAATGCTCTTGTATTCCTCCCCCATTAAATACAATGATATCATCCAGATAAACCAAACATTTCTCACCTTGCAACCCTGCTAAGATACTATTCATCAGTCTCTGGAATGTGCTGGGTGCATTCGCTAGACCAAACGCCATTTTTGTAAACTGATAATGTCCTCCGTCAGTTGTGAACGCTATTTTTTCTTTGTCCTGCTCATCTAATTTTACTTGCCAGTATCCAGAAGCCAAATCTAATGTGGTAAACATATTAGCATTCCCTAATTGATCCAAAGTCTCCTGCATATTGGCAACAGGGAAATAGTCCCTTTTTGTAACCTTATTTAACCCTCTGAAATCTATACACACTCTAATTTTCTTTTCGCCATTCTCTGATTTCTTAGGTACCATGACAACTGGCGCTGACCATGGCGAATCCGATGGCTCTATTACCCCTGCATCCAGCATTTTCCTTATTTTCTTCTTAAGTGGTTCTTTTTGGCTAAAAGCAACCCGGTATGGTGCTTTTGCAATCGGTTGCACGTCCCCTGTAATTATTTTGTGTTTCACCTTGTGTGTGCACCCCAATTTCGTATCTTCCCAGTGAAATATATCTTAGTACTCTTCTAATAACATCAACAATTCCTGTTGCACCTCGTGAGGCAGGTAATCTAACTCTAGATGATCTTCGATCCTTTCCCTATCACTATTTCGTTGAACTGCGTTTATCTGAACCTTGTATGACTCATTGTCTAATCCTCGTTCCGGTTCATTGAGCCATACTTCCGCTTTACCTATGATCGTATTTTTACTAATTGTAATCGCTTTGCTTGTTACGTTAATTAATTTTACGGGTATCTCTTTTTCTGCCTTTGTAAGGATTCTTGCCGCCATTAACCCGTGAATTTTGATTTCTTCTGGTTCCATTATGATATCGCCTCCAGGGTAAATTAAGTTCTGTATGGCAGTACACATAAATTCGCAATTAGGTAAAATTCTTTCTGTGTACTTTAATCTAACTATCCCAATTTTCCTTGTAGGTGATCTTCCTTGTTTCAATGTACCAATCTCTACTTTGCAACTTTCTGCGTTTACCTTTAATGACGTTGCTTTATCTCGTCTATTTTTTAAAGCGTTATCCACTTCGCCCTGACCTACATCAACTATGTCATGCGGCCTTGTAGCGATATTGTTTGTTGTTGACATTACCTTTGCTGTTGTCAGCATTTCTTTTGCTTTGCTGTCTGTTATCAATGGAATACTTGTGTTACCTATTATAACTTCATTAGAGTAATAATTTATACTAGCCTCATACTGTTTGAGAAAATCACGGCCTAAAATACCGTCGGCTTCTAATTTTATTTTTTCCGAACAAACAACACACTTGAACTTAATATTTACCCTATTAAAATTAAATTTTACATCCGTTACTCCAAAATAATCTAATTCGCCGCAAAATTCATCCAAAACATTTGCTGCCGTACTGAACTTTATTTTTGATACGTTGAAGCGACTCTCTAACTCTTTGATTACCTTTCCCGAATTTTCCCCGTTTACCATATTTTGTTTATGATGTTAACTGACAACTTCTAATACTTGTCGTTCCTCGAGTGAACCCCGAAAGGTTACTCTAATCTGACAAAAAAAATTCCCGAACCGCTGCCACCATTTTGTAACCCTTCCTCGATGAGGATAGGAATGACAAAAATATTTAATATGGGGTTCTTTGTCAAACTGGAGACGGAACAAGTACTAGGAGATGGAGATTGAATTAAACAGAAAATACTTACGTTGAATATATAAACAAATAAATATAATGTATATTGTTGACTGTACACTTTCGATGTTACTCACACTTCTATTGCCGTTTATCGATACCGTCTCCTATCCATTACCTTACTTTATATATACAAAAGACACACGTAATAAGTCAGCAAATATTAGCTTTACCTTACTCAATATTATTTATGTATTACATCCATTTCCTACTTACTTAATTGGTGCCACTAGAATGTGCTGACTTAGACTTGTTACACATGTAGCTTACAATATACAAGGTATTAATCAAGAATAGGTAAAAGTTGACTTTATTTTTGTAAAAAATCATTTAAATATTTGCTTCTGCGCTTGAATTTTATAATTCTTCAACATATTTTAGCTAAAAGTAAACATTGCAATAAGAAAATTGCTATTTCAAGTGTGGTAGGTATTCTAGAATCCAGCCCATGTAGTTTACAATATACAACGTATTTATCCAGAATAGGTAAAATCTGACTTTATTTTTGTAAAAAATCATGTGAATATATGCTTCCGCGCCCGAATTTTATAATTCTTTATCATATTTCAGCTAAAAGAAAACATTGCAACAAGAAAATTTCTATTTCAAGTGTGGTAGGTATTGTAGAATCCAGCCCATGTAGCTTAAAATATACAACGAATTCATTATAATGACACCCGAAAATTCAAGGTTTATTATCTGACTGGTACCACGTTTTGGTCACTTTTGCATGTCCAATGCTAAAATTATCCATAGTATAGATCTTAAAGCATGAATATGAATGTTTTAACAAAAATATCCATTTCAAGAACAGGTAAAATCTGACTTTATTTATGTAAAAAATCATATAAATATTTGCTTCCGCGCCCGAATTTTATAATTTTTCATCATATTTCAGCTAAAAGAAAACATTGCAAGAAGAAAATTGCTATTTCAAGTGTGGCAGGTATTCTAAAATCCAGCCCATTTAGCTTACAATTTACAACGTATTCATCAAGAAAAGGTAAAATCTGACTTTATTTTTGTAAAAAATCATATAAATATTTGCTTTCGCGCCCGAATTTAAAATTTTATCATCATATTTTAGCTAAAAGAAAACATTGCAATCAGAAAATTGCTATTTCAAGTGTGGTAGGTATTCTAGAATCCAGCCCATGTAGCTTACAATATACAACGTATTCATTAAAATGACACACGAAAATTGAATGTTTATTATCTGATTGGTACCACGTTTTGGTCACTTTTTCATGTCCAATGCTTAAAACCATTCATAGTATAGATCCTAAAGCATGAATATGAATGTTTTAACAGAAATATCCATTTCAAGAATAAGTGAAGTCTGACTTTATATTTGTAAAAAATCATATAATTAATTGCTTCCGCGCCCGAATTTTATAATTCTTCGTCATATTTAAGCTTAAAGATAACATTGAAACAAGAAAATTGCTATTTCATTTGTGGTAGGTATTCTAGAATCCAGCCCATGTAGCTTACAATATACAACATATTTATCAATAAAAGGTAAAATCTGAATTTTTTTTGTAAAAAGTCATATAAATATATGCTTCCGCGCCCGAATTTTATAATTGTTCATCATATTTTAGCTAAAAGCAAACATTGCAACAAGAAAATTGCTATTTCAAGTGTGGTAAGTATTCTAGAATCCAGACCATGTAGCTTACAATATACAACGTATTCATCAAGAATAGGTAAAATCTGACTTTATATTTGTAAAAAATCATATAAATATTTGCTTGTGCTCCCGAATTTTATAATTTTTTATCATATTTTAGCTAAAAGAAAACATTGCAACAAGGAACTTGCTATTTCAAGTGTGGTAGGTATTCTAGAATCCAGCTTATGTAAGTTAACAATATACAGCGTATTCATCAAGAAAAAGTAAAATCTGACTTTATTTTTGTAAAAAATCATATAAATATTTGCTTGCGCGCTCGAATTTTATAACCTTTCAACATATTTTATTAAAAAAAAAATATAAATATTTGCCTCCGCGCCCGAATTTTATAATTCTTCATCATATTTTAGCTAAAAGAAAACATTGCAACAAGAAAATTGCTATTTCAAGAGTGGTAGGTATTATAGAATCCAGCCCATGTAGCTTACAATATACAACGTATTTATTATAATGACACCCGAAAATTCAATGTTTATTATCTGACTGGTACCACGTTTTGGTCACTTTTGCATGTCCAATGCTAAAATTATCCATAGTATAGATCTTAAAGCATGAATATGAATGTTTTAACAAAAGTATCCATTGGTAGATGGTAGATATTCTAGAATTCAGCCCATGTAACTTACAATATACAGCGTATTCATCAAGAATAGGTAAAATCTGATTTTATTAAAAAAAAAATATAAATATTTGCCTCCGCGCCCGAATTTTATAATTCTTCATCATATTTTAGCTAAAAGAAAACATTGCAACAAGAAAATTGCTATTTCAAGAGTGGTAGGTATTATAGAATCCAGCCCATGTAGCTTACAATATACAACGTATTCATCAAGAAAAGGTAAAATATGACTTTATTTTTATAAAAAATCATATAAATATTTGCTTTCGTGCCCGAATTTTATAATTTTTCTTTATATTTTAGCTAAAAGAAAATATTGCAAGAAGAAAATTACTATTTCAAGTGTGGTATTCTAAAATCCAACCCATGTAGCTTACAATATACAACGTATTCATCAAGAAAAGGTAAATCTGACTTTATTTTTGTAAAAAATCATATAAATATTTGCTTCCCCGCCAGAATTTTATAATTCTCTATCATATTTTAGCTAAAAGAAAACATTGCAACAAGAAAATTGCTATTTTAAGTGTGGTAGGTATTCTAGAATCTAGACCATGTAGCTTACAATATACAACGTATTCATCAAGAATATGTAAAATATGACTGTATTTTTGTAAAAAATCATATAAATATTTGCTTCTGCGCCCGAATTTTATAATTCTTCATCATACTTTAGCTAAAAGAAAACATTGCAACAAGAAAATTGCTATTTTATTTGTGGTAGGTATTCTAGAATCCAGCCCATGTAGCTTACAATATACAACGTATTCATTAAAATGACACCCGAAAATTGAATGTTTATTATCTGATTGGTACCACGTTTTGATCACTTTTGCATGTCCAATGCTTAAAACCATCCATAGTGTTGGGACGTTGAGTAGCTGGTTCAGCTGTCTCAGCACTTTAGTTTGATGTAGAAGATGCGGCCTGACTAAAGCTGACTTCTGGCGGATGACTCGAAGGACCAGCGTTGCGTTGAAGTCAAAATCCCTAATCAGATGCTAACGTTGACCTAAAGTATGACTCGCAAGCGAAAGAACTGTAGTAGGTCGGCTGGTTGATTGACGTGTTGGTTATTTGGAATGATTATTGCGAGCGTAGCGGCAAAGCAAAGTAGAAACGAAAACACAAGAAAGGACTGGATATATACCTTTGAAGAATGACAGGATAAATTGGTAAAAATGGATAATAATAAATGTTGAGTAGGATAGCGAAGCTAATAAAGTTCTTATTCCTAACAACATCGAAAGATCAAGAAAATAAGTAGAAGGCGAATACAAATAAACCAGCAAGCAGCGCAAGATGTCCAGTAGAAGGCTCTGTGCTATAAATGCTGTAAATTTGTACTAAAAGGGACAAAATAAAAGGATGCTTTATTTAACATAAGTAAATGTGCACAAATAATGTGCAGCTAAATAATAAATGCAATATAAATTGTACCCATGCGTAAATAATGAGTATAAGTTGCATAAAATTCAACAAACAAAGTCCTAAAATAAGTAGGCAAAAATAGCGAAAATACTAACAGATTCAAGAACAAATAATAATAAAATAAAGCGAATATAAACTTTAAACAAAGCTAAACAATCTTAGCGCTTGTAAAAGTAATTAGAGCAATAATAAAATCAGAGAAAAACTTGTCAAATGTAGTCAAATTAATTTGAACTACATGCGATCAAATGTAAATGAAATATGCAGCAAATGTGCAAAACTATACAAAGTTGCTATTAATAAACAATTGAAATGAAACAAGCTATATTTAGCGTAAAAGAAAATCGCAAAGTAGTGCAAGTGTAACGTGCTCAACAATGTAAAAATGTGTGTACTTACAGCGTGTAAAGTGTACAGCGTGTGTGGATTGTGTGTTGCACAAAAGAACAATAATTGAAGTATAAAAAACTACAATAGGAAAAATATATTGAGCCTCGTGGTCAATTTTAGCGTAAAGTATAAATAAAGCGTGCGATCTCCTCAGCGGACAGACAGCGAATACCCGCGGAAGATCACACTTTGCAGGTGCGCGAAGACAAGACAGGAATTGACGTCATTGCGCTAAGCAAAGTCGCATGAAATAAAATTGTAAAAACATGCTAGTGCGCTTGGATGGCACTAGATAGCATATGCAGTCCGAACATGCCGCCCGACCAAAAACGAAGTTTTTAGGGTTGCAGAAATGTTATTCTGGCAAAGGACAAAGTTTTATGACCGGTCTAGTTAGGGTACCAGTTGAGGTTTTGACTTGTGCTACTCGAGCAACATTGTCATCTCTTGGGTGAACTTTAAGTATTCGCCCTAATTTCCATTGAAGCGGTGGCAATGTATCGTGCTTTATGAGTACCAGTTGAGCTGGTTTCAAATTGGTCGTGGTTTTAGTCCATTTAGCTCTCTGTTGGAGCGTATTGAGATATTCCGAATGCCATCGTTTCCAGAAGTCTTGGAACATTCTCTGAACTAACTGCCATCGATGCAGGAGAATTTGCGTTGGAGACAGATCGAGATAATTGCGATTAGGTAAGCAAACAGCTGCCTCTTGCAACAGCAAATGGTTAGGTGTTAGAGCGAGTAAGTCGTTCGGATCTGATGATAGAGGACACAGAGGTCTCGAATTCAAAACAGATTCTATCTGACACAGAAGTGTGTTAAATTCCTCAATGGTCAAAACTTGTGACCCTACAACACGGGAAAGGTGAAATTTCACCGACTTGATCCCAGCTTCCCATAGTCCACCAAAATGTGGAGCTGATGGCGGATTAAAGTGCCATTGAATACCTTCAGCGGCAAGTTTATTATTAATATGAGCGTTATATTGCGTTGAGGTTACAAATTTCTGTAGCTCGGTAAAGTAACTTTTAGTACCAATAAAATTAGTACCAGAATCGCTGTAAATGTGAGTACATCTACCACGTCTGGCTAAAAAGCGGCGTAAAGCAAGAATGAATGCTTCCGTTGAGAGATCAGAAGATGCTTCCAAATGTACTGCTTTGGTAGCAAAGCAAATGAAAAGGCACAAGTAAAATTTTGTGGCATGTACTCCTCGTTTTTTATACGGCGTAACATAGAAAGGACATTTTTGAACTCTATGTGCAGGTAGATTTCCCATGGAGGGATTAGATGTAATGGGATGGCAGCGAAAACATTTAACGCATTTTAAACTGTAGCTTCGAATGACGCGGCGAGCACCTATGATCCAGAATCGTTTGTTTAATATGGCTTGTAAAGTTCTGGGTGAAGGATGAAGATAATTTTGATGATAATAATCAATAACAAGATTTGTAAAATAGTGTTTAGATGGTAAAAGTAAAGGGCGTTTTTGCGTAAAGCTCAAATTCGAATGACGTATTCGTCCTCCGACTCGTAAAAGACCTTTCTCGTCTAAGAATGGAGCGAGATTTTGTATAAATTTAGAATATACTTTTTTCATTTTGAGTTTATATATCTCGTCATCAAATGCTTCGTATTGTACTATTTTCACCCATCGTATTAAAGCGTCATTGAGTTCAGAGGCTGAAAGTGGGCACTCTGTGTTAGATTCTTTCAGTTTTGTGCATTTGAAAAATCGAATACATAACGCTGTGGTTCTTAAAAGGCGATTTAAATTAGAGTAGCGTAGTAAAGTTGTATTAGATTTGTCATTACTAACAATTAATTTTAGCTTCGTTCATTATTTCTGGGTGTGAGTTTGCGTCATGTTTTATAGTCAACGGCCAAAAAGTGCGAGGTTCTTTTAGCCAAAAACGACCTTCCCACCAGAGAGAGTGAGATAATATCTCATGAACTGGCATACCACGAGAAGCGCAATCCGCAGGATTTTCCTGTGAGGTGATATGGTGCCAGTGATTAGACGATATATTTTGCTGGATTTCTGCTACGCGATTCCTTACAAAAGTTTTCCACTTGTAATGCGGAGATCGAATCTATGACAAGGTGATGGTGGAGTCTGTCCACGCTAAAGTATTAGAAAAATTAATTTTTAATGTATTTCATAAATGTGCCATCAGACGAGAGAGTAGTAGTGCAGCACATAGTTCAAGTCTCGGTAACGAAATGCGTTTAAGCGGTGCCACTTTAGTCTTAGAAGCAAGAAGATATGATTTTCCCGACTGCGATACTGTGGAGTCAACATGAATATAAACGACAGCGGCATAGCCCAACTCTGATGCATCACAAAAGCCAATTAGATTTAGTGTACTCTCAGTAAGGTCTATATAGCGCGGAATTGACAATTTAGATAAATTAGAGAGTTCTGATTTAAAGCAATTCCATTTTAGTAGAATATGTTCAGGTACTGGAGTGTCCCAATCAGTGCCAGATACCCAAAGTTCTTGAATAATGCATTTTGCAAGCATTATAATAGGCGATAACCAACCTATAGGATCGAAAATTTTCGCAATATCTGATAGAATTGAGCGTTTAGAAACAGCGTGAGTCAGCAAATTTATTTTGTACGAGAAATGGTCTGAAATAGGGTTCCAAGAAAGACCCAGTATATTAACAGAGTCATTATATTGGGTTTCGTTGAGAAACGAAAATTCTTGGTGTTCCTTTGGGATATTTTCTAATAAAGCTGGATGATTACTTGTCCATTTTCTTAGTTCCAGACCAGCTGTACCAAGTAGCTTAATAAGATTTTGCTGTAACTCAAGAGCTTCAGTTAGTGTATTTGCTCCACTTATAATATCGTCAACATAAGTATCCGATTTTAAAATCTCGGCAGCGCGTGGAAAATTCGACATTTCATCGACAGCTAATTGATGAAGTGTTCTAATAGCCAAGAAAGGTGCGCACGTTGTACCATAAGTTACAGTATTAAGGATATAAGATTGAGGTGGATTTGATGGAGAGAAACTCCATAAAATCTTTTGATAAGTACGATGTTCTTCGCAGACTAATATTTGGCGATACATTTGTCTGATGTCAGCAGTGAAAATTATCTTATGAAAGCGAGATCGGTGAATAATTGATGTGAGATCTGCTTGTAAAGTAGGACCAATTAGCAGATTGTCGTTTAGGGATTTATTTAGTGAAGTTCTTTTTGAACCATTGAAAACAACTCTCAATTTAGTTACAGAGTTTGATTCACGTAAGACTCCGTGATGCGGAAGATAAAATCCTTCAAGTGATTGACAACTGTTTGAAGGTAGAAGTGACATATGATTTTGGTCTACATAATCAGACATAAATTTATTGTATTCCGTATTAAGTTTGTCATCGGATAACAAGCGGCGTTGCAAACTATTAAAACAACGTAAGGCGTTAGTATATGAGTTACCTAAATCAACAGGGTGTTGTTTCAGTAAGAGAGGGACAAGGTAGCGCCCAGAATCCAATCTTTTATGTTGTTTGACAAAAATGTCTTCAGCTAAGCGATCTTCGTCAGATATAATAGAGTTTTTTGGGATATCCTCGAGTTCCCAGAATTTAGACAGAGCGGTAGCGATAGGATTTTGCGTAGTTGTTAATGTGGTAACTGGAAAAGCGGAGATAATAGAGATTGGTCCAGATACAATCCAACCTAACGTAGTTTCAATAGCGAATGGACCATTGGAAATTTTATTTTTATTACCAGTTATTAAATCAAAGTATAGATCAGCACCAATTAAAAGATCGATAGATGAAGGAGTGGTGAATTCGGGATCAGCTAATTGAAAGTTTTGCACTTCCTTAAGCAAATCCGAAGATAATTGCGTTTTAGATAACCTTTCAATTATTTGTGTGACTACAATTGCGGATAGCGTATAAGTAGGCGTCTTGCAGTACGAAGAGCGCATCTGGAGGGTTGTAGTACCTCTTACGATGTTATTGAGAGTAGTGTTTCCAAAACCTGATATTGAAATATTCGCAGGAAGACTAGATAATTGTAAGCGACGTAAACAATCTTCCGTAATGTACGATGATTCGCTTCCACTGTCTAAGAGAGCACGAACTGATTGCCAAGAACCGAAGGAATTCTTAATGTGAACAACTGCGGTACCCAAGATGACTGTCGAGGAAAAAGCGATGTGCGATACTAGCGAAGTGGATTGATTTTCAATGTTTGAGGGGGAATTACTCACTTTAGAATTGATTGCGACATTTGTAATTTGTGGGTTATTCCCTTTTGTATCTGACTTATTGTCAAGATGTAAGAGCGTATGATGACGTTTATTGCAAGAACGGCAATTTATCTTAGATTTACAGTTAGATGTCGAATGAAAGTTTGACAAACAATTTCGACAACATTTATTGTCGCTTATGACTTTTAAGCGGTCTGCAGGATTCATTTTTTGGAAATTAAAACATTTGAATAATGCGTGCGGTTTTGAACGAACTATACATTTGCGTTTATCAGTTGTGGAAACATAAGAAGATGTGTTAAATGGTTTGCGAGGAAATTCTTTTGATTTTTGTTTATTATTGGCTGAAGGATAGGAATTTTGAACACATTGCCATTGTTGCGATTGGATAAATTCGTCAATGAAACTTAACAAGTCAGAGAGTTTTGGTAAATTGTCTTTAGACAGCGTGCGCTCAAATGCATTTCTTGTTTGCGTATCTAATTTAGTGACCAAGATAAAGGTTAAGAGACAATCCCATGATTGGACTGGTTCATTGTTAGCTTTAAGAGCTTCGGTGTGCTCAGTTATGGAAGCAACAAACCTGGTAGCATTAGTGTGATTCATAGGAATAGGCTTAGATAAATAAATCAGCGCTTGAATATGATGTGACGAAATCAACTTTCTCTGAGCGTAGCGATCTTGCAGCAATTTGAGAGCGATAGCATAGTTATCATCGGTTAGACTTAAATTCTTTATTAAGGATAGAGGTTCTCCCTTAAGAACAGATTTAAGGTACTGGAATTTCTGGACAGGTCGTAAGTTGTCGTTATCATTAACAGAGCTATTGAAAAGATCGAAAAACGAATTCCAGTTTTCAATGTTACCAGAAAATTGTGACAAGTTTAATTTCGGAAGTCTTGCAAACAGATGAGAGGACTGAGATGACTGCGTTAAGAATGCAGTGTTCAATGTTTCAGCGTTTGCTTGTTGCTCACTGAATGGAGGCAGTTCGAATTGTACTTTAATTTTGCGAACAGCAGCAATGAAATCATCATATTGCTTGAATCAGCCATGACGATAATATGATTTGTCTCAAAATCTTGAATGCGTTGAGATAGCATTTGAAATTGTATGCGAGCTTCACCTAATTTCATTGGATTGCTGCGGGCTTGAGTCATAAGAGACTCTAAAGTTTCGACAAATCGCAAAGCAAAGTCGCGACGAATAGTTGCGGTTAATAATTCAACCATGATGATAATAAACAAATAAGAAATAGTGAATAGTTAATAATTGAAATAATTGAACCAAATAACAAAATTTATTAAAATAATCCACCCAATTAACAACACGACAGAGAACAACTCCCTATTCGGCGATAGCAAAAAGCGTATAACAAAACTTATTAAAGTAATAAAACCAAATAACAACACGACAGAGAACGACTCCCCATCCGGCTCGAAGGACCAAAATGTTGGGGCGTTGAGTAGCTGGTTCAGCTGTCTCAGCACTTTAGGTTGATGTAGAAGATGCGGCCTGACTAAAGCTGACTTCTGGCGGATGACTCGAAGGACCAGCGTTGCGTTGAAGTCAAAATACCTAATCAGATGCTAGCGTTGACCTAAAGTATGCCTCGTAAGCGAAAGAACTGTAGTTGGTCGGCTGGTTGATTGACATGTTGGTTATTTGGAATGATTATTGCGAGCGTAGCGGCAAAGCAAAGTAGAAACGAAAACACAAGAAAGGACTGGATATATACGTCTGAAGAATGACAGGATAAATTGGTAAAAATGGATAATAATAAATGTTGAATAAGATAGCGAAGCTAATAAAGTTCTTATTCCTAACAACAGCGAAAGATCAAGAAAATAAGTAGAAAGCGAATACAAATAAACCAGCAAGCAGCGCAAGATGTCCAGTAGAAGGCTCGGTGCTATAAATGCTGTAAATTTGTACTAAAAGGGACAAAATAAAAGGATGCTTTATTTAACATAAGTAAATGTGCACAAATAATGTGCAGCTAAATAATAAATGCAATATAAATTGTACCCATGCGTAAATAATGAGTATAAGTTGCATAAAATTCAACAAACAAAGTCCTAAAATAAGTAGGCAAAAATAGCGAAAATACTAACAGATTCAAGAACAAATAATAATAAAATAAAGCGAATATAAACTTTAAACAAAGCTAAACAATCTTAGCGCTTGTAAAAGTAATTAGAGCAATAATAAAATCAGAGAAAAACGTGTCAAATGTAGTCAAATTAATTTGAACTACATGCGATCAAATGTAAATGAAATATGCAGCAAATGTGCAAAACTATACAAAGTTGCTATTAATAAACAATTGAAATGAAACAAGCTAAATTTAGCGTAAAAGAAAATCGAAAAGTAGTGCAAGTTAATGTGCTCAACAATGTAAAAATGTGTGTATTTACAGCGTGTAAAGTGTACAGCGTGTGTGGATTGTGTGTTGCACAAAAGAACAATAATTGAAGTATAAAAAACTACAATAGGAAAAATATATTGAGCCTCGTAGTCAATTTTAGCGTAAAGTATAAATAAAGCGTGCGATCTTCTCAGCGGACAGACAGCGAATACCTGCGGAAGATCACAATTTGCAGGTGCGCCAAGACAAGACAGAAATTGACGTCATTGCGCTAAGCAAAGTCGCACGAAATAAAATTGTAAAAACATGCTAGTGCGCTTGGATGGCACTAGATAGCATATGCGGACCGAACACATAGTATAGATCCTAAAGCATGAATATGAATTTTTTAACAAAAATATCCTTTCAAGAATAGGTAAAATCTGACTTTATTTTTGTAAAAAAACATATAAATATTTGCTTCTCCGCCCGAATTTTATAATTCTTCATCATAATTTAGCTAAAAGCAAATATTGCAACAAGAAAATTGCTATTTCAAGTGTGGTAGGTATTCTAGAATCCAGCCAATGTAGCTTACAATATACAAAGTATTCATCAAGAATAGGTAAAATCTGTCTTTATTTTTGTAAAAAATCGTATAAATATTTGCTTCCGCGCCCGAATTTTATAATTCTTCATCATATTATAGCTAAAAGTAAACATTGCAACAAGAAAATTCCTATTTCAAGTGTGGTAGATATTCTAGAATCCAGCCCATCTAGCTTAAAATATACAACGTATTCATCAAGAATAGGTAAAATCTGACTTTATTTTTGTAAAAAATCATATAAATATTTGCTTCCGCGCCCGAGTTTTATAACTCTTCATCATATTTTAGCTAAGAGAAAACATTGCAACAAGATAATTGCTAGTTCAATTGTGGAAAGTATTCTAGAATATAGCCCATGTAGCTTACAATATACAACGTATTTATTAAAATGACACCCGAAAATTGAAAATTTATTATCTGATTGGTACCACGTTTTGGGGTCACTTTTGCATTTCCTATGCTTAAAACCATCCATAGTATAGATCCTAAAGCATTAAAATGAATGTTTTAACAAAAATAAAAATTTCAAGAATAGGTAAAATCTGACTTTATCTTTGTAAAAAATCATATAAATATTTGCTTTTGCGCCCGAATTTTGTAATTCTTCATCATATTTTAGTTAAAGGAAAACATTGCAACAAGAAAATTGCTAATTCAAATGTGGTAGGTATTCTAGAATCCAGCCCATGTAGTTTACAATATACAACGTATTCATCAAGAATAGGTAAAATCTGACTTTATTTTTGTAAAAATTCATATAAATATTTGCTTCCGCGCCCGAATTTTATAATTCTTAATTATATTTTAGCTAAAAGAAACATTGCAACAAGAAAATTTCTATTTCAAGTGTGGTAGGTAATCTAAAATCCAGCCCATGTAGCTTACAATATACAACGTATTCATCAAGAATAGTTAAAGTCTGACTTTATTTTTGTAAAAAATCATATAAATATTTGCTTCCGCGCCTGAATTTTATATTTCTTCATGATAATTTAGGTAAAAAAAAAACATTGCAACAAGAACATTGCTATTTCAAGTGTGGTAGGTATTCTAGAATCCAGCCCATGTAGCTTACAATATACAACGTTTTCATCAAGAAAAAGTAAAATCTAACATAACTTTTTAAAAAATCATATAAATATTTGCTTCCGCGCCCGAATTTTATAATTCTTCATAATATTTTAGCTAAAAGAAAACATTGCAACAAGAAAATTTCTATTTCAAGTGTGGTAGGTATTCTAGAATCCTGCCCATGTAGCTTACAATATACAACGTACTCATTGAAATTACACCCGAAAATTGAATGTTTATTTTCTGATTGGTACCACGTTTTGGTCACTTTTGCATGTCCAATGCTTAAAACCATTCATAGTATAGATCCTAAAGCATGAATATGAATGTTTTAACAAAAATATTCATTTCAAGAATAGGGAAAATCTGACATTATTTTTGCAAAAAATCATATATATATATTTGCTTCTGCGCCCGAATTTTATAATTCCTCATCATATTTTAGCTAAAAGAAAATATTGCAACAAGAAAATTGCTATTTCAAGTGTGGTAGGTATTCTAGAATCCAGCCAATGAAGCTTACAATATACAACGTATTCATCAAGAATAGTTAAAATCTGTCTTTATTTTTGTAAAAAATCGTATAAATATTTGCTTCCGCGCCCGAATTTTATAATTCTTCATCATATTTCAGCTAAAAGAAAACATTGCAATAACAAAATTCTTATTTCAGGTGTGGTAGATATTCTAGAATCCAGCCCATGTAGCTTAAAATATACAACGTATTCATCAAGAATAGGTAAAATCTGACTTTATTTTTGTAAAAAAATCATATAAATATTTGCTTCCGCGCCCGAGTTTTATAACTCTTCATCATATTTTAGCTAAGAGAAAACATTGCAACAAGATAATTGCTAGTTCAAGTGTGGAAGGTATTCTAGAATCTAGCGCATGTAGCTTACAATATACAACGTATTTATTAAAATGACACCCGAAAATTGAAAATTTATTATCTGATTGGTTCCACGTGTCGGTCACTTTTGCATTTCCTATGCTTAAAACCATCCATAGTATAGATCCTAAAGCATTAAAATGAATGTTTTAACAAAAATATCCATTTCAAGAATAGGTTTATTTTTGTAAAAAATCATATAAATATTTGCTTTTGCGCCCGAATTTTATAATTCTTCATCATATTTTAGTTAAAGGAAAACATTGCAAAAAGAAAATTGCTAATTTAAATGTGGTAGGTATTCTAGAATCCAGACCATGTAGCTTACAATATACAACGTACTCATTAAAATGACACCCGAAAATTGAATGTTTATTTTCTGATTGGTACCACGTTTTGGTCACTTTTGCATGTCCAATGCTTAAAACCATTCATAGTATAGATCCTAAAGCATAAATATGAATGTTTTAACAAAAATATTCATTTCAAGAATAGGTAAAATCTGACTTTATTTTCGAAAAAAATCATATAAATATTTGCTTCCGCGCCCGAATTTTATAATTCATTATCATAGTTTAGCTAAAAGAAAACATTATAACAGGAAAATTGCTATTTCAAGTGTGGTAGGTATTCTAGAATCCAGGCCATTTAGCTTACAATATACAACGTATTCATCAAGAATAGGTAAAATTTGACTTAATTTTTGTAAAAAATCATATAATTATTTGCTTCTGCGCCCGAATTGTATAATTCTTCATCATATTTTAGCTAAAAGAAAACATTGCAACTAGAAAATTGCTATTTCAAGTGTGGTAGGTATTCTAGAATCCAACCCATGTAGCTTACAATATACAACTTATTCATAAAAATGACACCCGAAAATTGAATGTTTATTATCTGATTGGTACCACGTTTTGGTCACTTTTGCATGTCCAATGCTTAAAACCATCCATAGTATAAATCCTAAAGCATGAATTTGAATGTTTTAACAAAAATATCCATTTCAAGAATAGGTAAAATCTGACTTTATTTTTGTAAAAAATTATATAAATATTTGCTTCCGCGCCCGAATTTTAATTCTTCATCATATTTTAGCTAAAACAAAACATTTCAACAAGAAAATTGCTATTTCAAGTGTGGTAGGTATTCTAGAATCAAGCCCATGTAGCTTACAATATACAACGTATTCATAAAAATGACACCTGAAAATTAAATGTTTATTATCTAATTGGTACTACGTTTTGGTCACTTTTGCATGTCCAATGCTAAAATTAACAATAGTATCCTTTTCAAGAATAGGTTAAATCTGACTTTATTCTTCTTAAAAATAATAAAAATATTTACTTCCGCGCCCGAATTTTATAATTCTTTACCATATTTTAGCTAAAAAAAACATTGCAACAAGAAAATTGCTATTTCAAGTGTGGTAGATTTTCTAGAATCCAGCCCATGTAGTTTACAATATACAACGTATTCATTAAAATGACACCCGGAAATAGAATGTTTATTATCTGATTGGTAACACGTTTTGGTCAATTTGCATGTCCAATGCTTAAAACCATCCTTAGTATAGATCCTAAAGCATGAATTTGAATGTTTTAACAAAAATATCCATTTCAAGAATAGGTAAAATCTGACTTTATTTTGTAAAAATCATATAAATATTTGCTTCCGCGCCCGAATTTTATGATTCTTTATCATATTTTAGCTAAAAGGAAACATTGCAACAAGAAAATTGCTATTTCAAGTGTGGTAGGTACTCTGGAATCCAGTTTAAGTAAGTTAACAATATACAGCGTATTCATCAAAAATAGGTAAAATCTGACTTCATTTTTTTAAAAAATTATATAAATATTTGCTTCCGCGCCTGAATTTTAAAATTTTTTATCATATTTTAGCTAAAAGAAAACATTGCAACAAGAAAATTGCTATTTCAAGTGTGGTAGGTATTCTAGAATCTAGCCCATGTAGCTTGCAATATACAACGTATTCATCAAGAATAGGTAAAATATGACTTTATTTTTTTAAAAAATTATATAAATATTTGCTTCCGCGCCCGAATTTAATAATACTTTATGATATTTTAGCTAAAAGAAAACATTGCAACAAGAAAATTGCTATTTCAAGTGTAGTAGGTATTCTAGAATCCAGCCCATATAGCTTACAATATACAACGTATTCATCGAGAAAAGGTAAAATCTGACTTTATTTTTGTAAAAAATCATATAAATATTTGCTTCCGCGCCCGAATTTAATAATACTTTATGATATTTTAGCTAAAAGAAAACATTGCAACAAGAAAATTGCTATTTCAAGTGTGGTAGGTATTCTAGAATCCAGCCCATATAGCTTACAATATACAACGTATTCATTAAAATGACACCCAAATATTGTATATTTATTATCTAATTGGTACCACGTTTTGGTCACTTTTGCATGTCCAATGCTAAAATTATCCATAGTATCCTATTCAAGAATAGGTAAAATCTGACTTTATTCTTCTTAAAAATCTTAAAAATATTTGCTTCTGCGCCCGAATTTTATAATTCTTTATCATAATTTAGCTAAAAAATCATTGCAACAAGAAAATTGCTATTGCAAGTGTGGTAGGTTTTCTAGAATCCAGCTCATGTAGCTTGCAATATACAACGTATTCATCAAGAATAGGTAAAATCTGACTTTATTTATGTAAAAAATCATATAAATATTTGCTTTCGTGCCCGAATTTTATAATTCTTTATCATATTTTAGCTAAAAAAAACATGGCAACAAGAAAATTGCTATTTCAAGTGTGGTAGGTATTTTAGAATCCAGCCAATGTAACTTACATTATACAACGTATTCATCAAGAATAGGTAAAATCTGACTTTATTTTTGTAAAAAATCATATAAATATTTGCTTCCGCGCCCGAATTTTATAATTCTTTATCATATTTCTGCTAAAAGAAAACATTGCAACAAGAAAATTGCTATTTCAAGAGAAATAGGTATTCTAGAATCCAGCCCATGTAGCTTACAATATACAACGTATTTATTAAAATGACACCCGAAAATGGAATGTTTATTATCTGATGGGTACCACGTTTTGGTCACTTTTGCATGTCCAATGCTTAAAACCACCCACAGTATAGATCCTAAAGCATGGATATGAATGTTTTAACAAAAATATCCATTTCAAGAATAGGTAAAATCTGACATTATTTTTGTAAAAAATCATATAAATATTTGCTTCCGCGCCCAAATTTAATAATTCTTTATCATATTTTTCCTAAAAGAAAACATTGCAACAAAAAAATTGCTTTTTCATGTGTGGTAGGTATTCCAGAATCCAGCCCATGTAGCTTACAATATACATCGTATTCATCAAGAATAGGTAAAATGTGACTTTCTTTGTGTAAAAAATCATATAAATATTTGCTTACGCGCACGAATTTATCATTCTTAATCATATATTAGCTAAAAGAAAACATTGCAACAAGAAAATTGCTATTTCAAGTGTGGTAAGTATTTTAGAATCCAGCCCATGTAGCTTACAATATACAACGTATTCATTAAAATGACACCCGAAAATTGAATGTTTATTATCTAATTGGTACCACGTTTCGGTCACTTTTGCATGTCCAATGCTAAAATTATCCATAGTATCCATTTCAAGAATAGGTAAACTCTGACTTTATTTTTGTAAAAAATCATATAAATATTTGCTTCCGCGCACGAATTTATCATTCTTAATCATATTTTAGCTAAAAGAAAACATTGCAACAAGAAAATTGCTATTTCAAGTGTGGTAGGTTTTCTAGAATCAAGCCTATGTAGCCCCACAATATACAACGTATTCATCAAGAATAGGAAAATCTGACATTATTTTTGTAAAAAATCATATAAATATTTGCTTTCGCGCCCGAATTTTATAATTCTTTATCATATTTCAGCTAAAAGAAAACATTGCAACAAGAAAATTGCTATTTCAAGAGAAATAGGTATTCTAGAATTCAGCCAATGTAGCTTACAATATACAACGTATTCATTAAAATGACACCCGAAATTTGAATGTTTATTATCTGATGGGTACCACGTTTTGGTCACTTTTGCATGTCCAATGCTTAAAACCACCTACAGTATAGATCCTAGAGCATGGATATGAATGTTTTAAAAAAATATCCATTTCAAGAATAGGTAAAATCTGACATTATTTTTGTAAAAAACCATATAATATTTGCTTCCGCGCCCAAATTTAATAATACTTTATCATATTTTAGCTAAAAGAAAACATTGCAACAAGAAAATTGCTATTTTAAGTGTGGTAGGTATTCTAGACTCCAGCCTATATAGCTTACAATATACAAAGTATTCATCGAGAAAAGGTAAAATCTGACTTTATTTTTGTAAAAAATAATATAAATATTTGCTTCCGCGCCCGAATTTTATAATTCTTCATCATATTTTAGCTAAAAGAAAACATTGCAACAAGAAAATTGTTCTTTCAAGTGTGGTAGGTATTCCAGAATCCAGCCCATGTAGCTTACAATATACAACGTATTCATTACAATGACACCCAAATATTGAATGTTTATTATCTAATTGGTACCACGTTTTGGTCACTTTTGCATGTCCAATGCTAAAATTAACAATAGTATCCTTGTCAAGAATAGGTAAAATCGGACTTTATTCTTCTTAAAAATCATAAAAATATTTGCTTCCGCGCCCGAATTTTATAATTCTTTATCATATTTTAGCTAAAAAAAAAACATTGCAACAAGAAAATTGCTATTTCAAGTGTGGTAGGTTTTCTAGAATCTAGCCCATTTAACTTGCAATATACAACGTATTCATCGAGACTAGGTAAAATCTGACTTTATTTTTGTAAAAAATCATATAAATATTTGCTTTCGAGCCCGAATTTTATAATTCTTTATCATATTTTAGCTAAAAGGAAACATGGCAACAAAAAAATTGCTATTTCAAGTGTGGTAGGTATTCTAGAATCCAGCCCATGTAGCTTACAATATACAACGTATTCATCAAGAATACGTAAAATATGACTTTATTTTTGTAAAAAATCATACAAATAATTGCTTCCGCGCCCGAATTTTTTTAATCTTCATTATATTTTAGCTAAAAGAAAACATTGCAACAAGAAAATTGCTATTTTAAGTGTGGTAGGTATTATAGAATCCAGCCAATGTAACTTACAATATACAACGTATTCATAAAGAATAGGTAAAATCTGACTTTATTTTTGTAAAAAATCATATAAATATTTGCTTCCGCGCCCGAACTTTATAATTCTTTATCATATTTCAGCTAAAAGAAAACATTGCAACAAGAAAATTGCTATTTCAAGTGTGGTAGGTTTTGTAGAATCCAGCTCATGTAGCTTGCAATATACAACGTATTCATCTAGAATAGGTAAAGTCTGACTTTATTTTTGTAAAATATCATATAAATATTTGCTCCTGCGCCCTAATTTTCTAATTCTTCATCATATTTTTGATAAAAGGAAACATTGCAACAAGAAAATCGCTATTTCAAGTGTTGTAGGTATTCTAGAATCCAGGCCATGTAACTTACAATATACAACGTATTTATCAAGAATAGATAAAATCTGACTTTATTTTTGTAAGAAATCATATAAATATTTGCTTCCGCGCCCGAACTTTATAATTCTTTATCATATTTTAGCTAAAAGAAAACATTGCAACAAGAAATTTGCTAGTTCAAGTGTGGTAGGTATTCTAGAATCCAGCCCATGTAGCTTACAATATACAACGTATTCATTACAATGACACCCAAATATTGAATGTTTATTATCTAATTGGTACCCACGTTTTGGTCACTTTTGCATGTCCAATGCTAAAATTAACAATAGTATCCTTTTCAAGAATAGGTAAAATCTGACTTTATTCTTCTTAAAAATAATAAAAATATTTGCTTCCGCGCCCGAATTTTATAATTCTTTACCATATTTTAGCTAAAAAAAACATTGCAACAAGAAAATTGCTATTTCAAGTGTGGTAGATTTTCTAGAATCCAGCCCATGTAGTTTACAATATACAACGTATTCATCAAGAATACGTAAAATATGACTTTATTTTTGTAAAAAAATCATACAAATATTTGCTTCCGCGCCCGAATTTTTAATTCTTCATTATATTTTAGCTAAAAGAAAACATTGCAACACAAATATTGCTATTTCAAGAGAAATAGGTATTCTAGAATCCAGCCCATGTAGCTTACAATATACAACGTATTCATTAAAATGACATCCGAAAATTGAATCTTTATTATCTGACTGGTACCACGTTTTAGTCACTTTTGCATGTCCAATGCTAAAATTATCCATAGTATAGATCCTAAAGCATGAATATAAATGTTTTAACAAAAATATCCATTTCAAGAATATGTAAAATCTGACTCAATTTTTGTAAAAAAAACATGTAAATATTCGCTTCCGCGCCCGAATTTTTTAATTCTTTATCATATTTTAGCTAAAAGAAAACATTGCAACAAGAAAATTGCTATTTTAAGTGTGGTAGGTTTTCTAGATTCCAGCTCATGTGGCTTGCAATATACAACGTATTCATCTAGAATAGTTAAAATCTTAGTTTATTTTTGTAAAAAAACATATAAATATATGCTTCCGCGCCCGAATTTTATAATTCTTCATCATATTTTACCTAAAAGTAAACATTGCAACAAGAAAATTGCTATTTCAAGTGCGGTAGGTATTCTAGAATCCAGCGCATGTAGCTTACAATATACAACGTATTTATCAAGAATAGGTAAAGTCTGACTTAATTTTTGTAAAATATCATATAAATATTTGCTCCTGCGCCCTAATTTTATAATTCTTCATCATATTTTTGATAAAAGAAAACATTGCAACAAGAAAATCGCTATTTCAAGTGTTGTAGGTATTCCAGAATCCAGGGCATGTAACTTACAAAATACAACGTATTTATCAAGAATAGGTAAAATCTGACTTTATTTTTGTGAGAAATCATATAAATATTTGCTTCCGCGCCCGAATTTTATAATTCTTCATCATACTTTACCGAAAAGAATACATTGCAACAAGAAAATTGCTATTTCAAGTGTGGTAGGTATTCTAAAATCCAGCCCATGTAGCTTACAATATACAACGTATTCATCAAGAATAGGTAAAATCTGACTTTATTTTTGTAAAAAATCATATAAATATTTGCTTCCGCGCCCGAACTTTATAATTCTTTATCATATTTCAGCTAAAAGAAAACATTGCAACAAGAAAATTGCTATTTCAAGAGAAATAGGTATTCTACAATTTAGCCCATGTAGCTTACAATATACAACTTATTCATTAAAATGACATCCGAAAATTGAATGTTTATTATCTGACTGGTACCACGTTTTGGTCACTTTTGCATGTCCAATGCTAAAATTATCCATAGTATAGATCTTAAAGCATGAATATGAATGTTTTAACAAAAATATCCATTTCAAGAATATGTAAAATCTGACTCAATTTTTGTAAAAAAACATGTAAATATTCGCTTTTGCGCCCGAATTTTTTAATTCTTTATCATATTTTAGCTAAAAGAAAACATTGCAACAAGAAAATTGCTATTTCAAGTGTGGTAGGTTTTGTAGAATCCAGCTCATGTAGCTTGCAATATACAACGTATTCATCTAGAATAGGTAAAGTCTGACTTTATTTTTGTAAAATATCATATAAATATTTGCTCCTGCGCCCTAATTTTCTAATTCTTCATCATATTTTTGATAAAAGGAAACATTGCAACAAGAAAATTGCTATTTCAAGTGTTGTAGGTATTCTAGAATCCAGGCCATGTAACTTACAATATACAACGTATTTATCAAGAATAGATAAAATCTGACTTTATTTTTGTAAGAAATCATATAAATATTTGCTTCCGCGCCCGAACTTTATAATTCTTTATCATATTTTAGCTAAAAGAAAACATTGCAACAAGAAATTTGCTAGTTCAAGTGTGGTAGGTATTCTAGAATCCAGCCCATGTAGCTTACAATATACAACGTATTCATTACAATGACACCCAAATATTGAATGTTTATTATCTAATTGGTACCACGTTTTGGTCACTTTTGCATGTCCAATGCTAAAATTAACAATAGTATCCTTTTCAAGAATAGGTAAAATCTGACTTTATTCTTCTTAAAAATAATAAAAATATTTGCTTCCGCGCCCGAATTTTATAATTCTTTACCATATTTTAGCTAAAAAAAACATTGCAACAAGAAAATTGCTATTTCAAGTGTGGTAGATTTTCTAGAATCCAGCCCATGTAGTTTACAATATACAACGTATTCATCAAGAATACGTAAAATATGACTTTATTTTTGTAAAAAAATCATACAAATATTTGCTTCCGCGCCCGAATTTTTAATTCTTCATTATATTTTAGCTAAAAGAAAACATTGCAACACAAATATTGCTATTTCAAGAGAAATAGGTATTCTAGAATCCAGCCCATGTAGCTTACAATATACAACGTATTCATTAAAATGACATCCGAAAATTGAATCTTTATTATCTGACTGGTACCACGTTTTAGTCACTTTTGCATGTCCAATGCTAAAATTATCCATAGTATAGATCCTAAAGCATGAATATAAATGTTTTAACAAAAATATCCATTTCAAGAATATGTAAAATCTGACTCAATTTTTGTAAAAAAAACATGTAAATATTCGCTTCCGCGCCCGAATTTTTTAATTCTTTATCATATTTTAGCTAAAAGAAAACATTGCAACAAGAAAATTGCTATTTTAAGTGTGGTAGGTTTTCTAGATTCCAGCTCATGTGGCTTGCAATATACAACGTATTCATCTAGAATAGTTAAAATCTGAGTTTATTTTTGTAAAAAAACATATAAATATATGCTTCCGCGCCCGAATTTTATAATTCTTCATCATATTTTACCTAAAAGTAAACATTGCAACAAGAAAATTGCTATTTCAAGTGCGGTAGGTATTCTAGAATCCAGCGCATGTAGCTTACAATATACAACGTATTTATCAAGAATAGGTAAAGTCTGACTTAATTTTTGTAAAATATCATATAAATATTTGCTCCTGCGCCCTAATTTTATAATTCTTCATCATATTTTTGATAAAAGAAAACATTGCAACAAGAAAATCGCTATTTCAAGTGTTGTAGGTATTCCAGAATCCAGGGCATGTAACTTACAATATACAACGTATTTATCAAGAATAGGTAAAATCTGACTTTATTTTTGTGAGAAATCATATAAATATTTGCTTCCGCGCCCGAATTTTATAATTCTTCATCATACTTTACCGAAAAGAATACATTGCAACAAGAAAATTGCTATTTCAAGTGTGGTAGGTATTCTAAAATCCAGCCCATGTAGCTTACAATATACAACGTATTCATCAAGAATAGGTAAAATCTGACTTTATTTTTGTAAAAAATCATATAAATATTTGCTTCCACGCCCGAATTTTTTAATTCTTCATCATATTTTAGCTAAAAGAAAAGATTGCAACAAGAAATTTGCTAGTTCAAGTGTGGTAGGTATTCTAGAATCCAGCCCATGTAGCTTACAATATACAACGTATTCATTACAATGACACCCAAATATTGAATGTTTATTATCTAATTGGTACCACGTTTTGGTCACTTTTGCATGTCCAATGCTAAAATTATCCATAGTATCCTTTTCAAGAATAGGTAAAATCTGACTTTATTCTTCTTAAAAATAATAAAAATATTTGCTTCCGCGCCCGAATTTTATAATTCTTTATCATATTTTAGCTAAAAAAAACATTGCAACAAAAAAATTGCTATTTCAAGTGTGGTAGGTTTTCTAGAATCCAGCCCATGTAGCTTGCAATATACAACGTATTCATCAAGACTAGGTAAAAACTGCTTTATTTTTGTAAAAAATCATATAAATATTTTCTTCCACGCCCGAATTTTATAATTCTTCATCATATTTTAGCTAAAAAAAACATTGCAACAAGAAAATTGCTATTTCAAGTGTGGTAGGTTTTCTAGAATCCAGCCCATGTAGCTTGCAATATACAACGTATTCATCAAGACTAGGTAAAACCTGACTTTATTTTTGTAAAAAATCATATAAATATTTGCTTTCGTGCCCGAATTTTATAATTCTTTATCATAATTTAGCTAAAAGAAAACATGGCAACAAGAAAATTGCTATTTCAAGTGTGGTAGGTATTCTAGAATCTAGCCCATGTAGCTTATAATATACAACGTAGTCATCAAGAATACGTAAAATATGACTTTATTTTTGTAAAAAATCATACAAATATTTGCTTCCGCGCCCGAATTTTTTAATTCTTCATTATATTTCTGCTAAAAGAAAACATTGCGACAAGAAAATTGCTATTTCAAGTGTGGTAGGTATTTTAGAATCCAGCCAATGTATCTTACAATATACAACGTATTCATATAGAATAGGTAAAATCTGACTTTATTTTTGTAAAAAAACATATAAATATTTGCTTCCGCGCCCACATTTTATAATTCTTCATCATATTTCAGCTAAAAGAAAACATTGCAACAAGAAAATTGCTATTTCAAGAGAAATAGGTATTCTAGAATCCAGCCCACGTAGCTTACAATATACTACGTATTCATTAAAATGACATCCGAAAATTGAATGTTTATTATCTGACTGGTACCACGTTTTGGTCACTTTTGCATGTCCAATGCTAAAATTATCCATAGTATAGATCCTAAAGCATGAATATGAATATTTTAACAAAAATATCCATTTCAGGAATATGTAAATTCTGACTTAATTTTTGTAAAAAATCATGTAAATATTTGCTTCCGCGCCCGAATTTTTTAATTCTTTATCATATTTTAGCTAAAAGAAAACATTGCAACAAGAAAATTGCTATTTCAAGTGTGGTAGGTATTCTAGAATCCAGCTCATGTAGCTTGCAATATACAACGTATTCATCTAGAATAGGTAAAATCTGAGTTTATTTTTGTAAAAAATCATATAAATTTTGCTTCCGCGCCCGAATTTTATAATTCTTCATCATATTTTACCTAAAAGTAAACATTGCAACAAGAAAATTGCTATTTCAAGTGTGGTAGGTATTCTAGAATCCAGCGCTTGTAGCTTACAATATACAACGTATTTATCAAGAATAGGTAAAGTCTGACTTTATTTTTGTAAAATATCATATAAATATTTGCTCCTGCGCCCTAATTTTATAATTCTTCATCATATTTTTGATAAAAGAAAACATTGCAACAAGAAAATCGCTATTTCAAGTGTTGTAGGTATTCTAGAATCCAGGCCATGTAACTTACAATATACAACGTATTTATCAAGAATAGGTAAAATCTGACTTTATTTTTGTAAGAAATCATATAAATATTTGCTTCCGCGCCCGAATTTTATAATTCTTTATCATACTTTACCTAAAAGAATACATTGCAACAAGAAAATTGCTATTTCAAGTGTGGTAGGTTTTCTAGAATCCAGCCCATGTAGCTTGCAATATACAACGTATTCATCAAGAATAGGTAAAATCTGACTTTATTTTTGTAAAAAATCATATAAATATTTGCTTCCACGCCCGAATTTTTTAATTCTTCATCATATTTTGGCTAAAAGAAAACATTGCAACAAGAAATTTGCTAGTTCAAGTGTGGTATGTATTCTAGAATCCCATGTAGCTTACAATATACAACGTATTCATTAAAATGACATCCGAAAACTGAATGTTTATTAGCTGATTGGTACCACGTTTTGGTCACTTTTGCATGTCCAGTGCTAAAATTATCCATAGTATAGATCCTAAAGCATGAATATGAATGTTTTAACAAAAATATCCATTTCAAGAATAGGTAAAAATCTGACTTTATTTTTGTAAAAAAATCATATAAATATTTGCTTCCTGGCCCGAATTTTATAATTCTTTATCATATTTCAGCTAAAAGAAAACATTGCAACAAGAAAATTGCTATTTCAAGTGTGGTAGGTATTATAGAATCCAGCCCATGTAGCTTACAATATACAACGTAGTCATCAAGAATAGGTAAAATCAGACTTTAGTTTTGTAAAAAATCATAGAAATATTTGCTTCCGCGACCGAATTTTATAATTTTTCATCATATTTCTTTATCCATGTGCTCCTCATGCTGGCTGAGTTCCTGCTGGTCTTCCGTCGTCGTCGTTTCCCTGCTAATCGGAACTTCTACTATCAGCTTCACCACCTGGTCTTCTGTCGGAGTTACCTTCCCGGTCATCTCTTCCGACAGTTGATTTTCCGATACTTCCGGCATCTGTATGCCTCCATCTATATGATTTGTGGCTACTGTTGCCACATCTTCCTTTGGACGTGGTATACCAACCACCTCAGGACGCACCTCTGCTGCCAGCAGCGCTTCAAATTCAGCCGCGCTGATCTTTGCCACTGGCAATGCCTGGGTTTCGTACTCACGTGCCTGGACGGGGCCGTGACCGTAGGAAACCCGTTGCACTTCATTCCCACTAAGTGACGTCTGGCAATCACTATATAGAGGCAACACTAATTGCGTCTGAGGTTGTTGGTTAAACACATGATGTCCGTAACTAAATTGAAATTTTTGAGGCATACAGACCGGATATAACCACAGTGGACACTGATGCGTCGCCATCATCGCCGGCGTCGTGGTCGGAAACGGGAACATCCTCCCTCGATGTCACAAACTCACTTAATTATCTTCTTACTCATGTTGAGCGTATGATCTTTTCGGATCGTCATTGGGTATACAATTAATTTTTTAAAATTAATTTACCCTCAGATCCAACCGTCGACTGCGCCAATGTAACACGGGGGGGATAACGGAGAAGAAATGATAATGAAGATTACGTATTACTTAAGATGATGACGATGAAAACAGGAACACAACACATTTGTTGGGAACACGGGAGCACATGTTCACTTTACTTTATACTTAAACTTATTTTTTATTTACATATTTATAAAACAAAACTAAACTTAACTAAACAAAAAATTTAATTAATTAAACTACACAGACTACATTGTGATGCGTCTGATCTTCAACTAACCCTAACTACGACTGTCTGTAAAAATTTGTTGAGAGGCAAATCTACCCTGTCAACTTCTTATCTACATACAAAAAGGTTGTCTGTGAAATATGATCTTCTCGGCATATGGCCCCATAATTTCTAATTTTTATTACCAAAAATGTCAACGTCTATATGCCGATAAAAGAATCACAATTCACAGAAGAAATGCAGTCTACAAAACAAGAAGGAAACCAGGGCCGTACTTTCCATCTTGTTACATTATCCTCCCCTTAAGACATAAATATATCGTTTCACCGCGATATATTTATTCTCAAGAGGAGACTGCATTTCCTAAACATACCTGAATTGGCACCTAAACCTTAAACCTGAAATAAAAACGAACATAGAACATACAAAAACTATCACAAGTACATACCTAATTAAACATAATACAAAACATAAAACATTTCTCAAATTATAATACTTGAAGACAATTTCAAAATTAAATAAGTACATAATACAAACTCAAATTCAAATAATACAAACACTATAATGGACATAAATAATATAAACATATAAACATACAGCAGCAAAAATTCAAAATTTTAAATTGAATTTTTCTAACTAAAGGGTTGGGATTTCTTTGTATTTACTAATACTAACGCCAAAAAAACTCAAAACATAACAAAACTAAAGTACTAGATCATAACACTAAGACACATAATAAACTTTAGAACATAGAACATATGTTGTTTACTAAACAATTGCACATAATTTCCAACTTCCTAATAACAAGACTAAACATAAAAACACTTCAATGGCAATACACGACTCAATATAAAATTAATATTCCGAACTTTCAAACTTTACTTGCCAATCAAATTACCAAATAATTTATTCTTTTTAATTCTAAAATTATCGAATAAAGAATAAAAAAAATCTTAACTAACATGCATATCTTATCTAATTTCTTAGCCTAAACACAAACAAGTTATCGGGGCATATTAATGTCAACGGAAAACACTCAAGGGTGGGTCATTAAACACAGGGGCGGGTGTTCTTCGTTCCACAGTGGTCTCTGTCCGGGTACATAAAATTGTTTGGGTGCACTATATTGTTTTTTCACTTCACTAAACACAGGGTAGGACTCACTAAAATTTGAATGCGGCACTAATCTGGCTTCTTCATCCTCCATGAAGATACTGCCCTGGTCTTCGTGAAAATATACCTCGTTTTCCTTTCTCGTGTCCTTATCTTTTGCCTTGTCGTTTTCTTTATCCATGTGCTCCTTATGCTGGCTGAGTTCCTGCTGGTCTTCCGTCGTCGTCGTTTCCCTGCTAATCGGAACTTCTACTATCAGCTTCACCACCTGGTCTTCTGTCGGAGTTACCTTCCCGGTCATCTCTTCCGACAGTTGATTTTCCGATACTTCCGGCATCTGTATGCCTCCATCTATATGATTTGTGGCTACTGTTGCCACATCTTCCTTTGGACGTGGTATACCAACCACCTCAGGACGCACCTCTGCTGCCAGCAGCGCTTCAAATTCAGCCGCGCTGATCTTTGCCACTGGCAATGCCTGGGTTTCGTACTCACGTGCCTGGACGGGGCCGTGACCGTAGGAAACCCGTTGCACTTCATTCCCACTAAGTGACGTCTGGCAATCACTATATAGAGGCAACACTAATTGCGTCTGAGGTTGTTGGTTAAACACATGATGTCCGTAACTAAATTGAAATTTTTGAGGCATACAGACCGGATATAACCACAGTGGACACTGATGCGTCGCCATCATCGCCGGCGTCGTGGTCGGAAACGGGAACATCCTCCCTCGATGTCACAAACTCACTTAATTATCTTCTTACTCATGTTGAGCGTATGATCTTTTCGGATCGTCATTGGGTATACAATTAATTTTAAAAAATTAATTGTATACCCAATGACGATCCTCAGATCCAACCGTCGACTGCGCCAATGTAACACGGGGGGGATAACGGAGAAGAAATGATAATGAAGATTACGTATTACTTAAGATGATGACGATGAAAACAGGAACACAACACATTTGTTGGGAACACGGGAGCACATGTTCACTTTACTTTATACTTAAACTTATTTTTTATTTACATATTTATAAAACAAAACTAAACTTAACTAAACAAAAAATTTAATTAATTAAACTACACAGACTACATTGTGATGCGTCTGATCTTCAACTAACCCTAACTACGACTGTCTGTAAAAATTTGTTGAGAGGCAAATCTACCCTGTCAACTTCTTATCTACATACAAAAAGGTTGTCTGTGAAATATGATCTTCTCGGCATATGGCCCCATAATTTCTAATTTTTATTACCAAAAATGTCAACGTCTATATGCCGATAAAAGAATCACAATTCACAAAAGAAATGCAGTCTACAAAACAAGATGGAAACCAGGGCCGTACTTTCCATCTTGTTACAGAATCCAGCCCATGTAGCTTACAATATACAACGTATTCATCAAGAATAGGTAAAATCAGACTTTAGTTTAGTAAAAAATCATATAAATATTTGCTTCCGCGACCGAATTTTATAATTCTTCATCATATTTTAGCTACAAGAAAACATTGCAACAGGAAAATTGCTATTTCAAGTGTGCTAGTTATTCTAGAATCCAGCCCATGTAGCTTACAATATACAACGTATTCATCAAGAACAGGTAAAATATGACTTTATTTTTGTAAAAAATCATATAAATATTTTCTTCCGCGCCCGAATTTTATAATTTTTCATCATATTTTAGCTAAAAGAAACATTGCAACAAGAAAATTGCTATTTCAAGTTTAATAGGTATTCTAGAATCCAGCCCATGTAGCTTACAATATACAACGTATTCATTAAAATGACACCCGAAAATTGAATGTTTATTATCTGATTGGTACTACGTTTTGGTCACATTTGCATGTCCAATGCTTAAAATCATCCATAGTATAGATCCTAAGGCATGAATATGAATGTTTTAACAAAAATATCCATTTTAAGTATAGGTAAAATCTGAGTTTATTTTTGTAAAATATCATATAAATATTTGCTTCCGCGCCCGAATTTTATAATTCTTTATCATATTTTAGCTAAAACAAAACATTGCAACAAGAAAATTGCTATTTCAAGTGTGGTAGTTATTCTAGAATCCAGCCCATGTAGCCTACAATATACAACGTATTCATCAAGAATAAGTAAAATTTGACTTTATTTTTGTAAAAAATCATATAAATATTTGCATCCGCGCCCGAATTTTATAATTTTTCATCATATTATAGCTAAGAGAAAACATTGCAATAAGAAAATTGCTATTTCAAGTGTGGTAGGTATTCTAGCATTCAGCCCATATAGCTTACAATATAGAACGTATTCATTAAAATGACACCCGAAAATTGAATGTTTATTATCTGATTGGTACCACGTTTTGGTCACTTTTGCAGGTCCAATGCTTAAAACCATCCATAGTATAGATCCTAAAGCATGAATATGAATGTTTTAACAAAAATATCCATTTCAAGAAGAGGTAAAATCTGACTTCATTTTTGTAAAAAATCATATAAATATTTGCTTTCGCGCCCTAATTTTATAATTTTTTATCATATCTTAGCTAAAAGAAAACATTGCAATAAGGAAATTGCTATTTAAAGTGTGGTGGGTAGTCTAAAATGCAGCTAATATAGCTTACAATATACAACGTATTCATTAAAATGACACCAGAATATTGAATGTTTATTATCTGATTGGTACCTCGTTTTGATTACCTTTGCATGTTCAATGCTTAAAACCATCCATAGTATAGATACTAAAGCATGAATATGAATATTTTAACGAAAATATCCATTTCAAGAATAGGTAAAGTCATATTTTAGCTAAAAGTAAACATTGCAACAAGAAAATTGCTATTTCAAGTTTGATACGTATTCTAGAATCCAGCCCATGTAGCTTACAATATACAACGTATTCATTAAAATGACACCCGAAAATTGAATGTTTATTATCTGATTGGTACTACGTTTTGGTCACTTTCACATGAGCAGTGCTCAAATTATCCATAATATAAGCAATTTTTTATAAAATACGGTAATAACTTACGTTTTGAATTCAAATTTAGAATATTTGAGAGTTAATTAAACAAAGTTCAGTTAAAATTTTATTAAAATTTTTATAAGATGAAAGGCATGGCTATATTTAAATTGTTCTTAGAAACATTCGGTCATGGGTGTTCGTTTATTGAGAACCGCTGATTTATTTAATCTAATCATGTATGTAGGTAAGTCAAAATAACTTAAACATCAAAAATTAAATAGGATATTTGTTATGTCATTAATTCGACTGAAATGGTTAATTTCACTAACGAAGAATACGTAGACATGATTATGGTGTATGGACCTGCTGAAGGAAACGCTGAACGCGCACGACGTATGTATTTGGAACTATTTCCAAATCGACAAATGACAGTAAGCTCAGCGGTACTCAATACGTGGGCGTTAATTTATAAGAACTTTAAACCGTTATATCTTTCTTGTTATTCGATTTTGATCAAAAGTTTATTGTAAAAAAAAACTATATTTTAATCCCCTCTAGTTGCCCTATCAGTTTCGTCCGTACGTTAGAAATCATCCTGTATAACGTATTCATTAAAATGACACGCGAAAATTGAATGTATTTTATTTGATTGGTTCCACGTTTTGGTCACTTTTGGATGTCCAATGCTTAAAACCATCCATAGTATAGATCCTAAAGCATGAGTATGAATGTTTTAACAAAAATATCCATTTCAAGAATATGTTATATCTGACTTAATTTTTGTAAGAAATCATATACATATTTGCTTCCGCGCCCGAATTTTATAATTTTGCACCATATTTCAGCTAAAAGAAAACATTGCAACAAGAAAATTGCTATTTCAAGTGTGGTAGGTATTCTAGAATCCAGCCCATGTAGCTTACAATATACAACGTATTCTTTAAAATGACACCCAAAAATTGAATGTTTATTATCTGATTGGTACCATGTTTTGGTCACTTTTGCCTGTCCAATGCTTAAAACCATCCATAGTATAGATCCTAAAGCATGAATATGAATGTTTTAACAAAAATATCCATTTTAAGAATAGGTAAAATCTGACTTTATTTTTGTAAAAAAATCATATACATTTTTGCTTTCGCGCCCGAATTTTATAATTCTTCATCATATTTTAGCTAAAAGAAAACATTGCAACAAGAAAATTACTATTTCAAGTATGGTAGGTATTCTAGAATCCAGCCCATGTAGCTTACAATATACAACATATTCATTAAAATGACACCCGAAAATTAAATGTTTATTATCGGATTGGTACCACGTTTTGGTCACTTTTGCATGTCCAATGCTAAATTTATCCATAGTATAGATCGTAAAGCCTGAATAAGTATGTTTTAACAAAAATTACCATTTCAAAAATATGTAAAATCTGACTTTATTTTTGTAAAAAATCATATATATATTTGCTTCCGCGCCCGAATTTATAATTTCTTATTATATTTTAGCTAAAAGGATACATTGCAACAAGAAAATTGCTATTTCAATTGTGGTAGGTATTCTAGAATCCAGCCCATGTAGCTTACAATATACAACGTATTCATTAAAATGACACCCGAAATTGAATGTTTATTATCTGATTGGTACTACGTTTTAGTCACTTTTACATGTAAAATGCTAAAATTATCCATAGAATAGATCCTAAAGCATGAAAATAAATGTTTTAACAAAAATATCTATTTCTAGAATAAGTAAAATCTGATTTAATTTTTGTAAAAAATCATATAAATATTTGCTTTCGCGCCCGAATTTTATAATTCCTTATCATATTTTAGCTGAAAGAAAACATTGCAACAAGAAAATTGCTATTTCAACTGTGGTAGGTATTCTAGCATCCGGCCTATGTAGCTTACAATATACAACGTATTCATTAAAATGACACCCGAAAATTAAATGTATTTTATCTGATTTGTTTCACGTTTTGGTCACTTTTGCATGTCCAATGCTTAAAACCATCCATAGTATAGATCCTAAAGCATGAATATGACTGTTTTAACAAAAATATCAATTTCAAGAACAGATAAAATCTGACTTTATTTTTGTAGAAAATTATATAAATATTTGCTTTCGCGCCCGCATTTTATAATTCTTTATCATATTTTAGCTAAAAGAAAATATCGCAACAAGATTATTGCTATTTCAAGTGTTTTAGATATTCTAGAATCCAGCCCATGTAGCTTATAATATACAACGTATTCATCAAGAATAGGTAAAACCTGACTTTATTTTGTAAAAAATCATATTAATATTTGCTTCCGCACCCGAATTTTATAATTCTTCATCATATTTTAGCTAAAAGAAAACATTGCAACAAGAAAATTGCTATTACAAGTGTGGTAGGTATTCTAGAATCCAGACCATGTAGCTTACAATATACAACGTATTCGTTAAAATAACACCCGAAAATTGAATGTATATTATCTGATTGGTGCCACGTTCTGGTCGTTTTTGCATGTCCAATGCTAAAATTATCCATAGTACAGATCCTAAAGCATGATTATGAATGTTTTAACAAAAATATCCATTTCAAGAATAGGTAAAATCTGACTTTATTTTTGTAAAAAATCATATAAATGTTTGCTTCCGTGCCCGAAATTTATAATTCTTCATCATATTTTAGCTAAAAGAAAACATTGCAACAAGAAAATTGCTATTTCAAGTGTGGTAGGTTTTTTAGAATCCAGCCCATGTAGCTTACCATATACAATGTATTCATTAAAATGACACCTGAAAATTGAATGTTTATTATCTTATTGGTACCACGTTTTGGTCACTTTTGCATGTCCAATGCGGAAGCAAATATTTATATGATTTTTTACAAAAATAAAGTCAGATTTTACCTATTCTTGAAATGGATATTTTTGTTAAAACATTCATATTCATGCTTTAGGATCTATACTATGGAAAATTTTAGCATTACACATGCAAAAGTTACCAAAACGTGGTACCAGTCAGATAATAAACATTCAATTTTCAGGTGTCATTTTAATGAATACATTGTATATGGTAAGCTACATGGGCTGGATTCTAAAAAACCTACCACACTTGAAATAGCAATTTTCTTGTTGCAATGTTTTCTTTTAGCTAAAATATGATGAAGAATTATAAATTTCGGGCACGGAAGCAAATATTTATATGATTTTTTACAAAAATAAAGTCAGATTTTACCTATTCTTGAAATGGATATTTTTGTTAAAACATTCATATTCATGCTTTAGGATCTATACTATGGAAAATTTTAGCATTACACATGCAAAAGTTACCAAAACGTGGTACCAGTCAGATAATAAACATTCAATTTTCAGGTGCCATTTTAATGAATACGTTGTATATTGTAAGCTACATGTGCTGGATTCTAGAATACCTACCACACTTGATATAGCAATTTTCTTGTTGCAATGTTTTCTTTTTGCTAAAATATGATGATGAATTATAAAATTCGGGCGCGGAAGCAGATATTTATATAATTTTTACAAAAATAAAGTCTGATTTTACCTATTTTTGAAATGGATATTTTTGTTAAAAGATTCATATTTATGCTTAAGGATCTATACGATGGATGGTTTTAAGCATTGGGCATGCAAAAGTGGCCAAAACGTAATACCAATCAGATAATAAACATATAATTTTCGGGTGTCATTTTAATGAATACCTTGTATATTGTAAGCTACATGAGCTGGATTCTAGAATACCTACCACAATTGATTTAGCAATATTCTTGTTGTAATGTTTTCATTTAACTAAAATATGATAATGAATTATAAAATTCGGGCGCGGAAGCAAATATTAATATGATTTTTTACAAAAATAAAGTCAGATTTTACCTATTCTTGAAATGGATATTTTTGTTAAAGCATTCAAATTCATGCTTTATGATCTATACTATGGATGGTTTTAAGCATTGGACTTGCAAATGTTACTAAAACGTGGTACTAATCAGATAATAAACATTTAATTTTCAGGTGTAATTTTAATGAATACGTTGTATATTGTAAGCTACATGGGCTGAATTCTAGATTACCTACCACACTTGAAATAGCAATTTTATTGTTGCAATGTTTTCTTTTAGCTTAAATATGATTAAGAATTAAAAATTTTGGGCGCGAAAGCAAATAATTATATGATTTTTTACAAAAATAAAGTCAGATTTTACCTATTCTAGAAATGGATATTTTTGTTAAAACATTCATATTCATGGTTTAGGATCTATTCTATGAATAATTTTAGAATTGGACATGCAAAAGTGACCAAAAAGGTGGTACCAATCAGATAATAAACATTAAATTTTTGGGTGTCATTTTATGAATATGTTGGGCTGGATTCTAGAATACCTGCCACACTTGAAATAGCAATTTTCTTGTTGCAATGTTTTCTTTTAGCTAATATATGATGAAGAATTATAAAATCCGGGCGCGGAAGCAAATTTTTATATGATTTTTTACAAAAATAAAGTCAGATTTTACCTATTCTTGATGAATACGTTGTATATTGTAAGCTACATGGGCTGGATTCTAGAATGCCTACTACACTTGAAATAGCAATTTTCTTGTTGCAATGTTTTCTTTTAGCTAAAATATGATGAAGAATTATAAAATTCGGGCGCGGAAGCAAATATTTATATGAATTTTTACAAATATAAAGTTAGATTTTACCTATTCTTGATGAATACGTTGTATATTGTATGCTATATGGACTGGATTCTAAAATACCTAGCACACTTGAAATAGCAATTATCTTGTTGCAATGTTTTCTTTTAGCTAAAATATGATAAAGAATTATAAAATTCGAGCGCGGAAGCAAATATTTATATGATTTTTAACAAAAATTAAGTCAGATTTTACCTATTCTTGAAATGAATTTTTTTGTTAAAACATTCATATTCATGCGTTAGGATCTATACTATGGATGGTTTAAGCATTGGACCTGCAAAAGTGACCAAAACGTGGTACCAATAAGATAATAAACATTTAATTTTCTGGTGTCATTTAAATGAATACGTTGTATATTGTAAGCTACATGGGCTGGTTTCTAGAATACCTACCACACTTGAAATAGCAATTTTCTTGTTGTAATGTTTTCTTTTAGCAATTATATGATAAAGAATTATAAAATTCGGGCGCGGAAGCAAATATTTATATGATTTTTTACAAAAATAAAGTCAGATTTTACCTATTCTTGATGAATACGTTGTATATTGTAAGCTACAAGGGCTGGATTCTAGAATACCTACCACACTTGAAATAGCAATTTTCTTGTTGCAATGTTTTCTTTTAGCTAAAATATGATAAAGATATATAAAATTCGGACGCGGAAGAAAATATTTATATGATTTTTTACAAAAAAAAAGTCAGATTTTTACCTAATCTTTAAATGAATATTTTTGTTAAAAAATTCGTATTCATGCTTTAGGATCTATACTATGGTAAATTTTAGCAATGCACATGCAAAAGTGACCAAAACGTGGTACCAATCAGATATTAAACATTCAATTTTCAGGTGCCATTTTAATGAATACGTTGTATAATGTAAGCTACATGGGCTGGATTCTAGAATACCTACACACTTGAAATAGCAATTTTCTTGCTGCAATGTTTTCTATTAGCTAAAATATGATGAAGAATTATAAAATTTGGGAGCGGAAGCAAATATTTATATGATTTTTTACAAAAATAAAGTTAGATTTTACCTATTCTTGACGAATACGTTGTATATTGTAGTCTACATGGGCTGGATTCTAGAACGCCTACCACACTTAAAATAACTCTTTTCTTGTTGCAATGTTTTCCTTTTAGCTAAACAATGATTAAGAATTATAAAATTCGGGTGCGGATGGAAATATTTATATGATTTTTTACAAAAATAAAGTCAGATTTTACCTATTTTTGATATATACGTTGTATATTGTAAGCTACATAGGCTACATTCTAGATTACCTACCACACTTGAAAGAGCAATTTTCTTGTTGCAATGTTTTCTTTTTGCTAAAATATGATGAAGAATTATAAAATTAGGGCGCGGAAGCAAATATTTATATGAGTTTTTACAAAAAATAAAGTCAGATTTTACCTATTCTTGAAATGAATTTTTTTGTTAAAACATTCATATTCTTGCTTTAGGAACTATACTATGGATGGTTTTAAGCATTAGACATGCAAAAGTGACCAAAACGTGGAACGAATCAAAAATAAACATTCAATTTTCGGGTGTCATTTTAATGAATACGTTGTATATTGTAAGCTATATGGGCTGGATTCTAGAATACCTACCACACTAGAAATAGCAATTTTCTTGTTGCAATGTTTTCTTTTAGCTAAAATATGATAAAGAATTATAAAATTCGGGCGCGGAAGCAAATATTTATATGATTTTTTACAAAAATAATGTTAGATTATACCTATTCTTGAAATGGATATTTTTGTTAAAACATTCATATTCATGCTTTAGGATCTATACTATGGATGGTTTTAAGCATTGGACATGCATAAGTGACCAAAACGTGGTACCAATCAGATAATAAACATTCAATTTTCGGGTGTCATTTTAATGAATACGTTGTTTATTGTTAGCTACATGGGCTGGATTCTAGAATACCTACCACACTTGAAATAGCAATTTTCTTGTTGGAATCCTTTCTTTTAGCTAAATTATGATAAAGAATTATAAAATTTTGGCGCGGAAGCAAATATTTATATGATTTTTTACAAATATTAAGTCAGATTTTACGTATTCTTAAAATGGACATTTTTGGTAAAACATTCATATTCCTGCTTTAGGATCTATACTATGGATGGTTTTAAGCATTGGACTTGCAAAAGTGACCAAAACGTGGTACTAATCAGATAATAAACATTAAATTTTTGGGTGTCATTTTAATGAATACGTTGTATATTGTAAGCTACATGGGCTGGATTCTAGAATAACTACTACACTTGAAATAGCTATTTTCTTGTTGCAATATTTTCTTTTAGCTAATATATGATAAAGAATTATATCATTCGGGCGCGGAAGCAAACATTTATATTATTTTTTACAAAAATAAAGTCAGATTTTACCTATTCTTGAAATGGATATTTTTGTTAAAACATTCATATTCATGCTTTAGGATCTATACTATGGAAAATTTTAGCATTACACATGCAAAAGTGACCAAAACGTGGTACCAATCAGATAATAAACATTCAATTTTCAGGTGCCATTTTAATGAATACGTTGTATATTGTAAGCTACATGTGCTGGATTCTAGAATACCTACCACACTTGATATAGCAATTTTCTTGTTGCAATGTTTTCTTTTTGCTAAAATATGATGAAGAATTATAAAATTCGGGCGCGGAAGCATATATTTATATAATTTTTACAAAAATAAAGTCAGAATTTACCTATTCTTGAAATGGATATTTTTGTTAAAACATTCATATTCATGCTTTAGGATCTTTACTAGCGAATTCTCGGCTGCGCCGAGCATTCCCTAGAGCTCCGCTGTCAGTGCAAAAAACAAATGCCGATCGACATGAAACAATTATTTCATATTTGTACGTCAGGCCTCACCAATACCTTTCATTAAATTGCAAATACAATATACTTCCAATATTTTTTTGCAAAAAACAAAAGCCGGTCGACATGAAACATTTTTGTCAATTATGTAACCCAGCCCTCACCGAGACTTTTTATTTGATGCCAAACACTCTATACTTGTGACAAATATTTGCAAAAAGCTGATCGAAATTGCAAATTTTTGTTAATTCTGCACACCAGCCCTCATTGAAACCTTTCATTAGATACCAAACACCATACACTTCTGACAGCTTTTTGCAAAAAAAAAGCCGATCGTAATGGAACATTTTTGCAATTCTGCACGCTAGTCCTCAACGAGACCTTTCATTTGAGACCAAACTCGACATACTTTTGAGAAATTTTTGCAAGAAACAAAAGACGGTCGACATGAAACATTTTTGTCATTAATGTACCCCAACTCTTACCGAGACTTTTCATTTGATACCATACACGACATACTTTTGACAACTTTCTGCATTAAACAAAAGTCGATCGACATGAAACATTTGTATCATATCTACACGCTAGCCCACACCGAGACTTTTCATTTGATACCAAACACTATATACTTGTGACAACCTTTTGCAAAAAACAAAAGCCGATCGACATTGACCGTTTTCGTTAATTCTGCACACCAGCCTTCATTGAAACCTTTCATTTGATACAAACACCACACACTTCTGACAACTTTTTGCAAAAAACAAATACCGATCAACATAGCACATTTTTGTCAATTCTGTAGCTAGCCCTCTCCGAGACCTTTCATTTGATACCAAACACGACATACTTTTGACAACTTTTTGCATAAAACAAAAGCCGATCAATATTGAACATTTTTGTCAATTCTGCACGCTAGCCCTCAACGAGACCTTTAATTTGAGACCAAACTCGACATACCTTTGAGAAATTTTTGCAAAAAACAAAAAACTTTTCGGAAAAAACAAATGCCAATCAACATTAACTATTTTCGTTAATTCTGCACACCAGCCCTTATCAAAACCTTTTATTTGATACCAAACACCACACAATTCTGACAACTTTTTGCAAAAAACAAAAACCGATCGACGTAGCACGTTTTTGTCAATTCTGCACGCTAGTCCTCAACGAGACGTTTCATTTGAGACCAAACTCGACATACCTTTAAGAACTTTTTGCAAAAAACAAAAGTCGATCAACATTGACCTTTTTTGTTAATTCTACATGCCAGCCCTTATCGAGCCTTTTCATTTGATACAAAACACCACATACTTCTCACAACTTTTTGTAAAAAATAAAACCAGATCGATATAGCACATTTTTGTCAATTTTGCACGCTAGCCCTCATCGTGACCTAGCCTAATATAACATTCACTGTCTTCAGTAACCTTTCATTTGGGAATATTTGTTCTTTGTTTAGTTACTTTATTAAACATTTGGCAATATTGACTTATGTAATTCGAAAATACCCAAACACGACATTTTTCTGACAACATTTTGCAAAAAACAAATTCTAATCTACGTAGAACATTTTTGTCATTCGTGCACACTAGTCCGTATTGTGTCGTTTCCTTAAAACCCAAGGACGACCTACTTCTAACAACTTTTTACGAAAAACAAATGCAGATCGACATGGCACATTTTTTTGTCATTTTAAAACCGGCCCTTATGGTTTCCTTTCTTTTGATAACAAACACAGCAAAGTATTCAATTTATTTTATTGAGGAATATTTGATATTTATTTAGTTACTTTATAATTTGGCAACACTGTTTATATTAAAAAATAGTAGTTATTTTTAAATTTATAAATTAATATTGTCAATCCTAATACAACTGCCACCGTCTTCAGTGAAGTTAGTTTAGGAATATTTGGTTTTAATATAGTTCCTTTATTACACATTTGGCAACATTGCTTTTTGACACTGGAAACGTCAAAATTTATATTAACTAAATACATTATGTTTTAAACTTAAATTAATTGTGACACCTTTGCTCAAGACTATTATACATGATACTGTATTCATTTCTTTAATATCAATGTTCTAGGGGCCGTTCAAGTATTACGTAAGCACTATAGGGGGGTGGGGGGTCTTTGTTTTGCTTATTTTGGATGACATGGGGGGTAGGGGAGTCTAGATGATGATTACGTCATCGGTAGCTATTAGCTTTTTAACACGAATGGCAACTGTTAATTTTAATTTAATATGCCTACCAAAAATTTATAATAAGTTTATGTTTGTAAGATTATAATATTTTGTCCCTTACTCTATCTTGAATACTGTATCAGTAAAATCTAATCTCCATTCTATATCTATTTTCTTATTTTTAAAATTATAATTATAACATTTTAATTAAAATATTAAAAAAAAATTAATTGAAAAATGTTTACATAAGCATGGGGGGAGGGGGTAAGAGCTTTGCTTACTTTTGCTGACAAGGGGTTGGGGGGGGTAAATAATTGTAATAAATCTGCTTACGTAATATTTGAACGGCCCCCTATTTGAAAATACAATCGTTTAAAGTTCACAGACTGTTTGTCTAAAGTGACAGATTACAGCGTGATTCTTTTTAAATTTAGACATGGCTACTAGGATCTTTAGTTTCAAAATTGTTTCAAAATGAAAAAAGTGTGTGGTTTTTATTAATTTACGCAAAAACTGCTCGACATAAAAATATGAAACACCAAAAAGGCACACCTACGCATCATTCTCTACAACTTGATATTATTATACATATCAATTTCATAAATGGTTAAGGCTGTAGGTTTGTCCGAAAATTTAGCGATCGTCATGATGAAAATAAATATAGATTAGGACACATGCCTTTTAGTATATAGGACTATGGATGGTTTTAAGCATTGGACATGCAAAAGTGACTAAACCGTGGTACGAATCAGATAATAAACATTAAATTTTCGGGTGTCATTTTAATGTATACGTTTATATTGTAAGCTACATGGGCTGGATTCTAGAATACCTACCACACTTAAAATATCAATTTTCTTGTTGCAATCTTTTCTTTTAGCTAAAATACGATGAAGAATTATAAAATTCGGGCGCAGAAGCAAATATTTATATGATTTTTTACAAAAATAAAGTCAGATTTTACCTATTCTTGACGAATACGTTGTATATTATAAGCTACATGGGCTGGATTCTAAAATGCCTACCACACTTGAAAGAGCAATTTTCTTGTTGCAATATTGTCTTTTACATAAAATATAATAAAGAATTATAAAATTCGGGCGCGGAAGCATATATTTATATGATTTTTTACAAAAATAAAGTCAGATTTTACCTATTCTTGAAATGGATATTTTTGTTAAAACATTCATATTCATGCTTTAGGATTCTATACTATGGATGGTTTTAAGCATTGGAGATGCAAAAGTGACTAAACCGTGGTACGAATCAGATAATAAACATTCAATTTTTGGGTGTCATTTTAATGAATACGTTGTATATTATAAGCTACATAGCCTGAATTCTAGAACGCCTACCACCCTAGCAATAGCAATTTTCTTGTCAGTTTGTTTTCTTTTAGTTAAAATATGATGAAGAATAATAAAATTCGGGCGCGAAAGCAAATATTTATATGATTTTTTACAAAAATAAAGTCAGATTTTACCTATTCTTGATGAATACGTTGTATATTGTAAGCTACATGGGCTGGATTCTAGAATACCTACCACACTTGAAATAGCAATTTTCTTGTTGCAATGTTTTCTTTTAGCTAAAATATGATGAAGAATTATAAAATTCGGGAGCGGAAGCAAATATTTATATGATTTTTTACAAATATAAAGTCAGATTTTACCTATTCTTGAAATAAATATTTTTGTTAAAACATTCATATTCATGCTTTAGGATCTATACTATGGATGGTTTTAAGCATTGGACATGCAAAAGTGACCAAAACGTGGAACCAATCAGATAATAAACATTCAATTTTCGGGTGTCATTTTTATGAATACGTTGTATATTGTAAGCTACATGGGCTATATTCTAGAATACCTACCACACTTGAAATAGCAATTTTCTTGTTGCAATGTTTTCTTTTAGCTAAAATATGAAGATGAATTATAAAATTCGGGCGTGGAAGCAAATATTTATATGATTTTTTACAAAAATAAAGTCAGATATTACCTATTCTTGATGAATACGTTGCATATTGTAAGCTACATGGGCTAGATTCTAGAATACCTACCACATTTGAAATAGCAATTTTCTTGTTGCAATGTTTTCTTTTAGCTAAAATATGATGACGAATTATAAAATTCGGGCGCAGAAGCAAATATTTATATGATTTTTTACAAAAATAATGTCAGGTTTTACCTATTCTTAATAAATACGATGTATATTGTAAGCTACATTGGCTGGATTCAAGAATACATACCCCACTTGAAATAGCAATTTTCTTGTTGCAATGTTTTCTTTTAGCTAATATATAATGAAGAATTATTAAATTCAGACGCGGAAGCAAAAACTTATATGATTTTTACAAAAATAAGTTCAGATTTTTCCTATTCTTGAAATGGATATTTTTGTAAAACATTCATATTCATGCTTTAGGATCTATACTATGGATTGTATTAAGCATTGGACATGGAAAAGTGACCAAAACGTGGTACCTATCAGATAATAAACATTCATTTTTCGGGTGTCATTTTAATGAATACGTATATATATATATATATATATATATATATATATATATATATATATATATATATATATATATATATATATATATATATATATATATATATATATGTATATATATATATATATATATATATATATATATATTGTAAACGATCTCAGGTGTTCGTAAAAAAAACTAATTTATGTATTTAATTACAACGATTACAGATTCTAATTGTTTACAAAGTTACGACACTTCGGTCTCTCTACTATAACTCTGAAAAATACTAAACACTACAGAGTTTATATAACATGAGATAAAGATAGTTGCAAGATCAGCGGTTCCTGTGGGACTCGGGGATCTAACTCCTCTCTCCTTGGAATTGGGCACCGCCGGTGAGGATCAGCTGGGGCTGTTGTTGGGCTGGGGATGATATCTCCGGCACTGGCTGCATCTCGAAATTTTGTCTTCTGGATTGATGAAGTCTTCGTAGCAAACTTTTTCTTGTAAATAATGCCAGGATAATTATTGCAACAATTATTAAAATGCAATATAACGTAATTATTGCATTGTTCGTTTAGTCAATGTATGGAGTTTCGTTGATTTTTTCATAATAATTACTAGTCGGTATTTTCAAGTCTTCAATGCTATTGATATCGATACTTATTTTTGGAATTTGGTTTGCGTCAAGTTGAACGTGGAAGTCTTCAAGAATTATTGGTTTACCAAATGTGCCATCTCTTATTTTTAAAGTTTGATTTCTAAATTTCAGTTGGCAGTTATTACTATTTATAAGAAATATTCCTTGCAGGATCTTCACGGAGCTGATTTGATGACATGAAATGAATATTTTTTCAGGTTGCGGTAAAATAGCTAGGAACTGGTTGATTTCTTCTACTGTTTCGATGTGATTTTTCTTGAGATTAACTTTTGTGTAATGGCATTTACTATTGTTGTTATATAGTATGATGTTTTTCTCGCACGAGTCATCAGGGGTTTCTTCAATGTTGTTCGGACAATGGTAGACAGATCCTTTCGTGCATATACCATTCAGTGACTTGATTTGGCCATCAAGAGTTTTCAAAAAATAATTTTTATTTGGTATTATAGACATATATTTGGATTTATATAGGGTAGGAACAGAGATAAGGTGAAAGAGTTGAAATTTTCTATCAAAATTTATTGGTATTTCTAGAATATATGTAATTTTATTTGAATTTAGTTTGCAATTTACAGTAATCAATTTTTCAAATTCTAACATATTTTCGAAAGTAGATTCTAGAGGAAATTCGTTATTATAATGATTATGAATTTTGTTTAATTCAAGTAAAGATCTTTAATTTTTATAATACTGGGGTGCATTACATGAAGTCTACAAAAAGTTAAAGAATTTTCAATGTTCTGTAGGATGTTTAAAATCATACCAAATAGAATATTTAATTGGTTACAAATATCATAGATCGCTAATTTATTTAATTGAATGTTTCCTATTTCAAGAATTTGGAGGCACTGTTCTATTTTTGTTCTTAATTCCTTCTCGTTTGAACTGATTGTTTCAATGGTGTTATTAAACTGCTCTACCAGTTGATGACTGAGAGAATATTGATTTTTAAGTTGTTCATTTAATTTATTTTTATTTTGTTCCAAATGTTGTAGAATTTTATTGTATTTTTTCTCATCTTCTGCGTTAAAGTTTCCAGTTATTGCTTTTATAACGGACCCTAATCCGTTTATTAATCCTCTCTTATGTCTGGTTATATTATGATTAATGATTATATGACTAAGTTTATCATCTATTGATATTTGTAAATAATTAATAATTTTATTTTGAGTGATTGCTTCTGAAAGACTAATATTGCTTGCCAATATTGCTTGATTAAGTTGATTAAGGATGTGTTGTTCTTTTAAATTATTGTATTGGTCTATAATTGGTTGTAGGTCATAAGAGTGGAGGAATGTGTGTTGATTTTTGTAATTTTGCCGGTCCTAAATCGATTGTCAGTAGTCCATTGTTTTGTGTAATGTTTGTAATGTCTAGCCCTAGCCCATAGCTCAGGGTAATCGAGAAGAACCTGGAAGGTTGGAATTTGAATTAGGCTTTTTGCTTAATTTCCTGGGTCTTTTTATGTTTGACAGGTGTATTTTAGATTGTTTATTGCTTTTACAATCTATACAAATTTTTTAAGGTTTTTAAATTTTGGTCTATTTCTTTAATATTTTCCTTCTTGAAGTTTGAAGTTTTTGTTTTGTTTACTTTTTGTTTGTTGTGTATAAAAATGGTTTCGGGAATTGCTGGCAATTCTTCGCGAGTCTCATTTAATTTTTCTATTAGATTCGTTTTATCATTTCATAGTTTTAAATTTATGTTTTTGTACAACAATTTTGTTTTTTCTTTATGATTTTGAATATAATCTTGTATAATTTCTTTTTCTAAGTTGATGTCTAAAGGAGAGTTTATTTCGAAATATCCGTTTATTATTTCTATTGGTTTAAGACCGGTTGAACTGTGGTGTGTATGATTATAAGCGAGTACAGCGTAATGAACTTTATTTTCTATAGTTTCGTTTTTGAAGGTTAAAAAGCCGGATGTGTTCCACCAATGTTGAATGGAATCTTTCTATGAGACCGTTTGAATTTGGGTGTTGTAAGCAAGTGAAATGAATTTCAATTTTGTGCAGAGTGAGCAGTTCTCTTACAACATTGTTTTTAAACTCTAAACCGTTATCGGATATAATTTGTTTTGCGATACCATGATGAGAGAAATATCTTACTAATTTATTACATATTTCGATGGCGTTAGTTGATTCAACTAGATATGCTTAAGCATATTTAGAAAATGCATCAATAAAGGTGAGAAATTTACAATTTTCTAGGCTGAGAGTATCTACTTGTATTGTCTGGAATGGTTTGTTTGGAGTTGGGGTAATATTATATTTTGTTTTTATCGGATTACGTTCGTACTTTGATTGTAGACAAATTTCGCATTGATTGATGTAATCATTTATATCTTTAAATTGATTAGGCCAATAGTATTTTTTTTTATTTGATTAATTGTTTCCTGAATACCTCTATGAATAGTTTTTCCTTCATGATAATTCTTGATAGTTTCGGATATATCAAATTTATTTTCTAAATCAATTAATTTGGCATTGCATTTAACAAAATTAATTTCGGAATTTTTGAAATATTTTTGTAAGACTGTGCTAAATCTTTCGTAAATTGGTTGTTCAAAATAAAGGTGATATTTTACTCTAGGGGTAATATAAAGTTTTATGAAATTGATTACATCATTGTCAAAATTATTTTTGGAAATTTGGATTGTGATTCTCATTTTATCTTTATGTAGTTTAGTGATGTTAGGAATATCTGGAGAGTGTAGGACTTCTAAACGATGAGTTGATTTTTACCAACGTTCACAGGGCTATCAATATTGGGAATTCCCACGATGGGATGTTCAGGATTTGAGTGTATGGTTACGTCTGGGTCATCGTGTTCTGTGTTATCATACTCGTGTAGTACATTTGTTATGTTATCTAGTGGTGCTCTATCTCCAGTTTCAACGATAAAAGACTCACTGTCGTCTTGGTTTTGTTGTGGTAATTGTTTAATAAATTCATCCAAATAGTTGAAAAAATCGTCACAATCCGTTTTCTTTGTGTCATTTGTGTTAATTTCATGTATTGGAAGGGTTTTAGTTATTACTGTGTGTTAAGGACATTAATTCGAATTTGTTTCCGAGGCTGGTAACTCTAAAAAATTATTTGTATCTTATTCAGTATCGACAGGTTCGACATATTCTTCATTCTGTACAATTTCATAGTCATATGTGTCATCGTATGTTTCATTATTATAGTCGTCTATTTCTGTGTTGTGTAATTCTTCTACTGTGTAGTGAGGTGTTTGTGTATATGGTCGAGGTGTGAATTGTTGAGGACGATTGTTAAATCCGGACGGAGCAAGTCTGGGTGTGGTTTGTCGAGTACTAATACTCATAGGTGTAGGCATAGGGAATTTTTGGTTAGGGTTTAATTTGAAAACATTTGTTCTTGGTACAGAAACTTGGTTAAAAGGTTTATATTGACGATTTGGAGCTAAATCGGGTTTATAGACTAGCTGAGGTGGTTGTTGCCTGAATTGTGTGTGAGGGTGTTCTTGTGTGTATTTATGGTGTGTTATTTTTTTTTTTGGGATATTGCTAATATGGTTAATTTTGGTTTTAGCGCTGCTTTCTAATTGGAAGTCGTTAGTTAACATTCCGAATGCAGTATTTAGATCTGTCGGGTTTTTGGTACGCATGAGTGTACCCAAAGGTTCTTTTAACCCGCGTAATAGTATACGAAGGGCATATTGTCTAAAATATTCTGACAATACTGCCGCTTCTGCTGGTTTATTTATTGTGACATAGGCAATTTGTAAATTAAGGAAATTTTGAATTTTATTGTAAAAATCGAATGGTGACTCATTACCTTGTTTCAGTTCGGTTAATTCTATACCCAAAGTAAAACAATCTCTTTTATCCGAGTAGGAATTAATTAGATTCTTTTTGATATCGTCCCACGAAGTTATCGTGGTACTAGCTAATTGTATGGCTGCATCGCCTTTTATTTTTGAAAGAATTATTGTGGACATTATATATTCATTTTGAAAGTCTTCTTTTTGTGTTCTATTATAGAACGTAGTTAGTAGCTTTTCGCAAACTTCAATAAAGCGCGGTAAAAGTTTGGCATCGCCGTGGATATTTAGAATCATGTCCAAATATTCCTTTTGAATTCTTGGGGTAGCCATTGTTTCCGAAATTTATATTTCAAATAATAAAGATTAGAAGGGAATTATAAAAAGCAACCGAATATGTGTCTATATTAAAATCTGTTAGATTTGGAGGACTGATATCACTAAATGATACAAAAGGACTTACAGGATTGTCGTCCCCGTGTCCATGGGCTCGTCGTTGCGGGCTTGGCGGACGTTGTCGACTGCAGCAGCACCGTGTTCAGCGGGGCTCCTGGAGACTCTCAGCACGATGTTCGTTCGTGATGTGGATTCTCGCGACGGTATCGTTGCACGTTCGTGATTCCCAATTAATCGTAAAAACAAACCGAAATTTATTGAAATCCGTTTGGGAATCCTACCGACTGCGCCAGTTATGTAAACGAATTCGGGTGTTCGTAAAAAAACTAATTTGTTTATTTAATTACAACGATTACAGATTCTAATTGTTTACAAAGTTACGACACTTCGGTCTCTCTACTATAACTCTAAAAAATACTAAACTCTACAAAGTTTATATAACATGAGATAAAGATAGTTGCAAGATCAGCGGTTCTTGTGGGACTCGGGGATCTAACTTATATATATATATATATATATATATATATATATATATATATATATATATATACAGGGTGTTCCATTTAAGCGTGCCACCATTGCTATCTCGAGAACTATAAGAGTTACGAGGTTGGTTAAATTAGCAAAGAACCACCATTTTACAAGATTAATACAATAAGCAAAATAAAAAAAATTTCAACCAGTGGTTCTCAAAATACGGGACACAACTTTTTTATTTTAAATGGGAACATATGTTTATTTTTAGGTTATTCAATAGAGTATTTTTTTCTGAATTCAAAGATATAAATATATCATATACTAATATAACAAAATAACTAAGAAAAATGCATGATAGATTTATTTGTACTTTATTTATATCTGGCTGATATAAGAGTGCTTTGGATAGAAAACAAACTGACAGTTTAGGAAAATAAAATTTAACAAAAAATAATCAAACAATGTTAGACAGAACATTATTTCTATGTTTTCTAACCATAGCACTCTTGTTTCAGCCATAAATAAATAAAATAAATATAAATTTAACATGCATTTTTCTCAATAATTTTGTTATATTAGTATATGATATGTACATATCGCTGAATTCAGAATAAAATACTCTATCGAATAACCTAAAAATAAACATAAGTTCCCATTTAAAATAAGAAAGTTGTGCCCCGTATTTGGAGAACCAATGGTTGAAAAAATTTTTTTTTGCTCATTGTATTAGTCTTGTAAAATGGTGGTTCTTTGCTAATTTAACCAACCTCGTAGCTCTTATAGTTCTCGAGATAGCAATGGTGGCAAGTTTAAATGGAACACCCTGTATAAATATATATATATATATATATATATATATATATATATATATATATATATATATTTGATAAAACATTCATATTCATGCTTTAGGATCTATACTATTGATGGTTTAAAGCATTAAACATGCAAACGTGACCAAAACGTTGTACCAATCAGATAATAAACATTCAATTTTCGAGTGTCATTTTAATGAATACGTTGTATATTGTAAGCTACATGGGCTGGATTGTAGAATACCTACAACACTTGAAATAGCAATTTTCTTGTTGTAATGTTTTCTTTTAGCTAAAATATGATGAAGAATTATAAAATTCGGGCGCGGAAGCAAATATTTATATGATTTTTTACAAAAATAAAGTCAGATTTTACCTATTCCTGATGAATACGTTGTATATTATAAGCTACATGGGCTGGATTCTAGAATACCTACCGCACTTGAAATAGCAATTTTCTTCTTGCAATATTTTCTTTTAGTTAAAATATGATAAATAATTATAAAATTTTAGCGCGGAAGCAAATATTTATATGATTTTTGACAAAAATAAAGTCAGATTTTACCTATTGTGACTAAAACGAAGTACTATTTAGATAATGAACATTCAATTTTTGGGTGTCATTTTAATGAATACGTTGTATATTGTAAGCTACATGGGCTAGATTATAGAATACCTACCACACTTGAAATAGCAAATTTACTTATTGCAATGTTTTCTTTTAGCTAAATTATGATATAGAATTAAAAAATTCGGGGGCAGAAGAAAAAATTTATATGATTTTTTACAAAAAAAAAGTCAGATTTTACCTTTTCTTAAAATGGACATTTTTGTTAAAACAATCATAATCATGCTTTAGGATCTATACTATGGATAATTTTAGCATTGGACTTACAAAAGTGACCAAAACGTGGTATTAATCAGATAATAAACATGTAATTTTCGGGGGTCATTTTAATGAATACGTTGTATATTGTAAGCTACATGGGCTGGATTCTAGAATACCTACCATATTTGAAATAGCAATTTTCTTGTTGCAATGTTTCCTTTTAGCTAAAATATGATAAAGAATTGTAAAATTCGGGAGCGGAAGCATATATTTATATGTTTTTTTACAAAAATTATGTCAGGTTTTACCTATTCTTGAAATGGTTATTTTTGTTATAACATTCATATTCATGCTTTAGGATCTATACTATGGATGGTTTTAAGCATTGGACATGCAAAAGTGACCAAAACGTGGTACCAATCAGATAATAAAAATTTAATTTTGATGTGTCATTTTAATGAATACGTTGTATATTGTAAGCTGCATAGGCTGGATTCTAGAATACCTACCACACTTGAAATAGCAATTTTCTTGTTGCAATGTTTTCTTTAAGCAAAAATATGATGAAGAATTATGAAATTCGGGCGCGGAAGCAAATATTTATATGATTTTTTACAAAAATAAAGTCAGATTTTACCTCTTCTTGAAATGGAAATTTTTGTTAAAATATTCATATTCATGCTTGAGGATCTATACTATGGATGGTTTTAAGCATTGAACAGGCAAAAGAGACCAAAAAGTCGTACCAACCAAATAATAAACATTCAATTTTCGAGTGTCATTTTAATGAAAACGTTTTATATTGTAAGCTACATGGGCTGGATTCTAGAAAACCTACCACACTTGAAATAGCAATTTTCTTGTTGCAATGTTTTCTTTTAGCTAAAATATGATGAAGAATTATAAAATTCGGGCGCGGAAGGAAATATTTATATAATTTTTTACAAAAATAATGTCAGATTTTACCAATTCTTGAAATGGATATTTTTGTTAAGACATTCATATTCATGCTCTAGGATCTGTACTATGGATGGTTTTAAGCATTGGACATGCAAAAGTGACTAAAATGTGGTACCAATCAGTTAATAAACATTCAATTTTCGGGTGTCATTTTAATGAATACGTTGTATATTGTAAGCTACATGGGCTGGATTCTAGAATACCTACTACACTTGAAATAAAAAATTTCTTGGTGCAATGTTTACTTTTAGGTAAAATATAATGAAGAATTATAAAATTCGGGCACGGAAAAAAATATTTGTATAATTTTTTACAAAAAAAAGTCAGATTTTACCTATACTTGAAATGGATATTTTTGTTAAAACATTCATATTCATGCTTTAGGATCTATACTGTGGATGGTTTTAAGCATTGGACATGCAAAAGTGACCAAAATTTGGTATCAATCAGATATTAAACATTCAATTTTCCGGTGCCATTTTATTGAATACGTTGTATATTGTATGCTACATGGGCTGGATGTTAGAATACCTACTACACTTGAAATAGCAATTTTCTTGTTGCAATGTTTTCTTTTAGCTAAAATTTGATGTAGAATTATATAATTCTGGCGCGAAAGCAAATATTTATATGATTTTTTACAAAAATTAAGTCAGATTTTACCTATTCTTGAAATGGATATTTTTGATAAAACATTCATATTCATGGTTTTGGATTTATACAATAGATGGTTTTAAGCATTGGACATGCAAAAGTGACCAAAACGTGGTACCAATGAGTTACTAAACATTCAATTTTCGGGTGTCATTTTAATATATACGTTGTATATTGTAAGCTAAATGGTCTGGATTCTCGAATACCTACCACACTTGAAATAGCAAATTTCTTGTTGCAATGTTTTCTTTTAGTTAAATTATGATGAAGAATTATAAAATTCGGGCACGGAAGCAATTATTTATATGATTTTTTACAAAAATAAATTAAGATTTTACCTATTCTTGAAATGGATATTTTTGTTAAAACATTCATATTCATGCTTTAGGATCTATACTATAGATGATTTTAAGCAATGGACATGAAAAAGTGACCAAAACGTGGTACCAATCAGATAATAAACATTCAATTTTCGGGTGTCATTTTCATGAATAGGTTGTATATTGTAAGCTACATGGGCTGGATTCTAGAATACCTACGACACTTGAAATAGCAATTTTCATGTTGCAATGTTTTCTTTTAGCTAAAATATGATTAAGAATTATAAAATTCGGGCGCGGAAGCAAATATTTATATGATTTTTTACAAAAATAATGTCAGATTTTACCTATTCTTCATATGGATATTTTTGTTAAAACATTCATATTCATGCTTTAGGATCTATACTATGGATGGTTTTAAGTATTGGACATGGAAGAGTGACCAAAACGTGGTACCAATTAGATAATTAACATTCAATTTTCGAGTGTCATTTTAATGAATACAATGTATATTGTAAGCTAGATGGGCTGGATTCTAGAATACCTACCACACTTGAAATAGCAATTATCTTGTAGCAAAGTTTTCTCTTAGCTAAAAAATGATAAAGAATTATAAAATTAGGGCGCGGAAGCAAATATTTATATGATTATTTACAAAAAAAAGTCAGATTTTACCTATTCTTGATGAATTACGTTGTATATTGTATGCTACATGGGCTGAATTCTAGAATACCTACTTCACTTGAAATAGCAATATTCTTGTTGCAATGTTTTCTTTTAGCTAAAGTATGATGAAGAATTATAAAATTCGGGCGCGGAAGCAAATATTTATATAACTTTTTACAAAAATAATGTCAGATTTTACCTATTCTTAATAAGGATATCTTTGTTAAAACATTCATATTCATGAAAGGAAAGATATTATTTGGAGTTGCAGTCATTTAATTAAATCCACTAATACGCTAACGTTTCGCCTGTAAATCAGTCTTCATCAGGGTGCTGAGAACATACAAAACATACAATCAAATATTCGAACATACATTCGACACAGGTACCAGACTTACATAAATGGTATTAAAATCTTATCAAGTAAATCATGTAAATTATTTTACAGAAATCTTTCGTCAAACATAGATAAAACATACACACATACATGTTACTTAACAGTTATCAACCAACTAACTTATACAAGAAGTTTCAAGTTGAGTAACAGTCAAAATTTGTAAAGACCTACAGCTAGCCAATCAAGGGCCTGCACCAGATTGTACAACATATGTATAGCCAATATTATCAAAGATTTAATATCACAAAAATGTATTTGAACAGGGAATAAACTATAGTAATAATTGTCCGTAATGTTTTCCCAAATTCCAGAATAAATGGAGCTGAGATTCTGAATGTCGGTCTGTGAGTTTACAGATTGTTGATCCCTCTGTATAAATAACATTTCAAGCGTGAGACGTTTGTTTAAGTTCTTCTCCGTAGCTAGTATCCTAGTGTCTTCAAAATCGAAAGAATGTTCTTCTTTTTGACAATGTTCCACTAGGGCACATTTGGAGCTCAAATTTGGTTTTACTGCGTTTCTTGTGTGTTCCTTTAATGTAGTGTGGAGGTATCTTTTAGTTTGTCCAATGTAAGCTTTGTTACACTCTTTACATGGAATACTGTAAACAATGTTCGATCGTTGCATTGTGTCAATGGGGTGTTTGGTATTACTGAACAAATTATTTACTGTTTTGTATTGTTTGAACGTAATGTTCAGGTGTCCTGTCAGCGTATTCCTGATCTTGTGTGACAATTCAGAAATGTAAGGAATCGTACAGTAATAATTGTTAGTATTGTTGGGTAAGGGGCGTGGATGATTAGTGGAATTAGTGTTTAGGATACGATTAACTAGGGTTTTAGGGTAGTTGTTTATAAGGAGTAGTTGTTTAATCCTCATAATGACCTCAGGGTGGAAGCATTCAGACGTGAGTTTCAAAGCGCGGTTTTTTAAGTTTGCCGCCAGATTAATTAGCTGGTGCCGCGGATGGTGTGAGCGGTAGTTCAGATATCGCGTTGTAGATGTCGGCTTTTGATACCATTGTAACAATATGTTGCCTTTTTCTGTACAAATGAGTAACATGTCGAGAAATGGTATTTTTCCTTCATTTTCAACCTCCATCGTGAACTGCAAGTGGGTGTTGTAGCTGTCGAAAATCTGTAGAATAACTTCCTTCTGGTCAGATGGTACGGCTGTGATGATGTCATCAACATACTTCTTAAAGAATGGGATGGGAAATGGGAGACGGGAGACACAATGTTCTACTAACCTGTCCATCACTAGATTATGATTATGATTAGATCAGTATAGCTTGCTTCCGTATTAAACAACTAGAGCACCAAATTCATGATTTATCCAACCAATTGAGAAACAAAATAAGCGATACACATTTGAAATTTATTAATAACACCCTTAACAGTCAATACACATACCACTACAATACCATCAAAACAAAACACCTCAGAAAACTTAAAAACTTGAGAAACAGAACATCAGTTAATAATATCAACATTCCTGAGGAAGAATGGTTTTTAAACCTGACAAATTTTGAGTATCCAGAAGCATGCAAGAATTTGTTAGCGCTAGGTCCCAAATTCGCCGTACCTTATCAACCACAGGAGATTCCTGTTGATAGACTTATTGCTGATGTTGAATATATATTAAGTTCAACAACAGATTCCGACTTAAAGAATAATTTGCGAGCCAACGTTACAAATAATATCACCAATCACCTACATAAAATAAACAATAATACATCTCACTCACATTTGACACAAGATTACACTAAAACAAGAAAGTTTCTCAAAGCTAATCAGTCAGAAGTACTTATCATAAACGCAGATAAAGGCAATAAAACAGTCGCCATTACTACTGATGATTACAACAACAAAATGAATGAACTTCTGTCTGATGATACTACATATAAATTATTAAATAAAGAACTAACGACGAAAATACAAAATAAAAACAATTCATTAATTAAAAAACTACATGATAATAGACACATTGATAACACGACTAAAACAAAATTAACACAAGACACTGCTGTTGCACCAAGAATCTATGGAACCATAAAGGTACACAAACCTGATCTCCCTCTAAGACATATTGTTTCTGGGATCAACGGTCCAACATCTAACCTCTTCAAGTATCTCTCTGGTTTACTGAGTGGACTGGAAAATGACGACTTCCTAGCAGTTACATTAAATCCAGGTTACATACTAGTTTCACTTGATGTTCTCTCCTTGTTCACTAATGTACCTCTTAACCTCATTCTACAAGTTATAGAAGAGAAATGGGATATAATTAGTAACAAAACAACCATACCTAAAAGTGAATTACTACACCTGATAGAGTTTTGGTACAACAACAGCTTCTTCTGCTACAATTGCAAGTTCTATTTACAACTATTTGGTACTGCGATGGGTTCCAATCTTAGCCCTGTTATCGCTAATCTAGTGATGGACAGGTTAGTAGAACATTGTGTCTCCCGTCTCCCATTTCCCATCCCATTCATTAAGAAGTATGTTGATGACATCATCACAGCCGTACCATCTGACCAGAAGGAAGTTATTCTACAGATTTTCAACAGCTACAACACACACTTGCAGTTCACGATGGAGGTTGAAAATGAAGGAAAAATACCATTTCCCGACATGTTACTCATTCGTACAGAAGAAGGCAACATATTGTCACAATGGTATCAAAAGCCGACATCTACAACGCGATATCTGAACTACCGCTCACACCATCCGCGGCACCAGCTAATGAATCTGGCGGCAAACTTAAAAAACCGCGCTTTGAAACTCACGTCTGAATGCTTCCACCCTGAGGTCATTATGAGGATTAAACAACTACTCCTTATAAACAACTACCCTAAAACCCTAGTTAATCGTATCCTAAACACTAATTCCACTAATCCTCCACGCCCCTTACCCAACAATACTAACAATTATTACTGTACGATTCCTTACATTTCTGAATTGTCACACAAGATCAGGAATACGCTGACAGAACACCTGAATTTGAACATTACGTTCAAACAATACAAAACAGTAAATAATTTGTTCAGTAATACCAAACACCCCATTGACACAATGCAACGATCGAACATTGTTTACAGAATTCCATGTAAAGACTGTAACAAAGCTTACATTGGACAAACTGAATGATACCTCCACACTAGATTAAAGGAACACACAAGAAACGCAGTAAAATCAAATTTGAGCTCCAAATGTGCCCTAGTGGAACATTGTCAAAAAGAAGAACATTCTTTCGATTTTGAAGACACTAGGATACTAGCTACGGAGAAGAACTTAAACAAAAGTCTCACGCTTGAAATGTTATTTATACAGAGGGATCAATAATCTGTAAATTCACAGACCGACATTCAGAATCTCAGCTCCATTTATTCTGGGATTTTGAGAAAACATTACGGACAATTATTACAATAGTTTATTCCCTGTACAAATACATTTTTGTGACATTAAATCAGTGATATTATTGGCTATACATATGTTGTACAATCTGGTGCGGACCCTTGATTGGCTAGCTGTAGGTCTTTACAAAGTTTGACTGTTACTCAACTTGAAACTTCTTGTATAAGTTAGTTGGTTGATAACTGTTAAGTAACATGTATGTGTGTATGTTTTATCTATGTTTGACGAAAGATTTCTGTAAAAACATTTACATGATTTACTTGATAAGATTTTAATACCATTTATGTAAGTCTGGTACCTGTGTTGAATGTATGTTCGAATATTTGATTGTATGTTTTGTATGTTATCAGCACCCTGATGAAGACTGATTTACAGTCGAAACGTTGGTGTATTAGTGGATTTTATTAAATGACTGCAACTCCAAATAACATCTTTCCTTTCATCAATATCCAGTCGATAAAACCAATCCTGCATTAAATCTACGGAGATATATTTTACAGAAAGATGGATACAATTTTACAATCTTATGACTCACATGTTGCTTCTATGATCAAGAACTTGTTGAAAGCCAACAGAAAACTGGCAGCAGCCATCAATCAACGTACTTTTCTACTCAGATGCAGACAAGACAAGGTGACACCTGCGCACATTCAAAATAATTTCAAATGTTTACAACAGTCGCTGACTTCAGACCATCCCTATAAAGCGAAAGTCACTAAACTGATTAATAACTTTAAAATTAAAGTTTTAAATACAGAAATCAGTATAGCTTGCTTCCGTATTAAACAACTAGAGCACCAAATTCATGATTTATCCAACCAATTGAGAAACAAAATAAGCGATACAAATTTGAAATTTATTAATAACACCCTTAACAGTCAATACACATACCATTACAATACCATCAAAACAAAACAACTCAGAAAACTTAAAAACTTGAAAAACAGAACATCAGTTAATAACAACAACATTCTTGAGGAAGAATGGTTTTTAAACCTAACAAATGTTGAGTTTCCAGAAGAATGCAAGAATTTGTTAGCGCTAGGTCTCAAATTCGCCGTACCTTATCAACCACAGGAGATTCCTATTGATAGACTGATTGATGATGTTGAATATATATTAAGTTCAACAACAGATTTCGACTTAAAGAATAATTTGCGGGCCAACGTTACAAATAATATCACCAATCACCTACATAAAATAAACAATAATACATCTCACTCACATTTGACACAAGATTACACTAAAACAAGAAAGTTTCTCAAAGCTAATCAGTCAGAAGTACTTATCATAAACGCAGATAAAGGCAATAAAACAGTCGCCATTACTACTGATGATTACAACAACAAAATGAATGAACTTCTGTCTGATGATACTACATATAAATTATTAAATAAAGAACTAACGACGAAAATACAAAATAAAAACAATTCATTAATTAAAAAACTACATGATAATAGACACATTGATAACACGACTAAAACAAAATTAACACAAGACACTGCTGTTGCACCAAGAATCTATGGAACCATAAAGGTACACAAACCTGATCTCCCTCTAAGACCTATTGTTTCTGGGATCAACGGTCCAACATCTAACTTCTTCAAGTATCTGTCTGGTTTACTGAGTGGACTGGAAAATGACGACTTCCTAGTGAAGAGTTCGTTCGAGTTTGCAACGTTCAAATCAGCAGTTACATTGGATCCAGGTTACATACTAGTTTCACTTGATGTTGTCTCCTTGTTCACTAATGTACCTCTTAACCACATTCTACAAGTTATAGAAGAGAAATGGGATATAATTAGTAACAAAACAACCATACCTAAAAGTGAATTACTACACCTGATAGAATTTTGGTACAACAACAGCTTCTTCTGCTACAATGGCAAGTTCTATTTACAACTATTTGGTACTGCGATGGGTTCCAATCTTAGCCCTGTTATCGCCAATCTAGTGATGGACAGGTTAGTAGAACATTGTGTCTCCCGTCTCCCATTTCCCATCCCATCCATTAAGAAGTATGTTGATGACATCATCACAGCCGTACCATCTGACCAGAAGGAAGTTATTCTACAGATTTTCGACAGCTACAACACCCACTTGCAGTTCACGATGGAGGTTGAAAATGAAGGAAAAATACCATTTCTCGACATGTTACTCATTCGTACAGAAGAAGGCAACATATTGTTACAATGGTATCAAAAGCCGACATCTACAACGCGATATCTGAACTACTGCTCACACCATCCGCGGCACCAGCTAATTAATCTGGCGGCAAACTTAAAAAACCGCGCTTTGAAACTCACGTCTGAATGCTTCCACCCTGAGGTCATTATGAGGATTAAACAACTACTCCTTATAAACAACTACCCTAAAACCCTAGTTAATCGTATCCTAAACACTAATTCCACTAATCATCCACGCCCCTTACCCAACAATACTAACAATTATTACTGTACGATTCCTTACATTTCTGAATTGTCACACAAGATCAGGAATACGCTGACAGGACACCTGAACATTACGTTCAAACAATACAAAACAGTAAATAATTTGTTCAGTAATACCAAACACCCCATTGACACAATGCAACGATCGAACATTGTTTACAGAATTCCATGTAAAGACTGTAACAAAGCTTACATTGGACAAACTAAAAGATACTTCCACACTAGATTAAAGGAACACACAAGAAACGCAGTAAAACCAAATTTGAGCTCCAAATGTGCCCTAGTGGAACATTGTCAAAAAAAAGAACATTCTTTCGATTTTGAAGACACTAGGATACTAGCTACGGAGAAGAACTTAAACAAACGTCTCACGCTTGAAATGTTATTTATACAGAGGGATCAACAATCTGTAAATTCACAGACCGACATTCAGAATCTCAGCTCCATTTATTCTGGGATTTTGAGAAAACATTACGGACAATTATTACTATAGTTTATTCCCTGTACAAATACATTTTTGTGATATGAAATCTGTTATTTTATTGGCTATACATATGTTGTACAATCTGGTGCAGGCCCTTGATTGGCTAGCTGTAGGTCTTTACAAATTTTGACTGTTACTCAACTTGAAATTTCTTGTATAAGTTAGTTGGTTGATAACTGTTAAGTAACATGTATGTGTGTATGTTTTATCTATGTTTGACGAAAGATTTCTGTAAAATAATTTACATGATTTACTTGATAAGATTTTAATACCATTTATGTAAGTCCGGTACCTGTGTTGAATATATGTTCGAATATTTGATTGTTTGTTTTGTATGTTATCAGCACCCTGATGAAGACTGATTTACAGTCGAAACGTTGGTGTATTAGTGGATTTTATTAAATGACTGCAACTCTAAATAACATCTTTCCTTTCATCAATATCCAGTCGCTAAAACCAATTCTTCATTCATATTCATGCTTTAGGATCCATACTATGGATGGTTTTAAGCATTGGACATGCAAAAGTGACCAAAACGTGGTACGAATCAAATAATCAACATTCAATTTTCGGGTGTCATTTTAATGAATACGTTGTATATTGTAAGGTACAGGTCTGGATTCTAGATTACCCAACACACTTGAAATAGCAATTTTCGTGTTGCAATGTTTTCTTTTAGCTAAAATATGATAAAGAATTATAATATTCGGGCGCGGAAGCAAAATATTTATATGATTTTTTACAAAAATAAAGTTAGATTTTACCTGCTTTACGTGGTACCAATCAGATAATAAACATTCAATTTTCGGGTGTCATTTACATGAATATGTTGTATATTGTAAGCTATATGGGCTGGAATCTAAAATAATTACCACACTTGAAATAGCAATTTTCTTGTTGCAATGTTTTCTTTTAGCTAAAATATGATGAAGAATTATAAAATTCGGGCGCGGAAGCAAATATTTATATGATTTTTGACAAAAATAAAGTCAGATTTTACCTATTCTTAAAATGGATATTTTTGTTAAAACATTAATATTCATGCTTTAGGATCTATACTATGGAAGATTTTAAGCATTGGACATGCAAAAGTGACCAAAACGTAGTACCAATCAAATAATAAACATTTAATTTTCGTGTGTCATTTTAATGAATACGTGTATATTGTAAGCTACATGGGCTGGATTCTAGAATACCTACCACACTTGACATAAGAATTTTCTTGTTGCAAGTTTTCTTTCAGCTAAAATATAATGAAGATTTATAAAATTCGGGCAAATATTTCTAAAACTTTTAACAAAAATAAAGTCAGATTTTACCTATTCTTGAAATAGATATTTTTGTTAAAACATTCATATTTATGCTTTAGGATCTATAATATGTATGGTTTTAAGCATTGGACATGCTAAAGTGACCAAAACGTGGTACCAATCAGATAATAAACATTTAATTTTTGGATGTCATTTTAATGAATACGTTGTATATTGTAAGCTACATGGGCTGGATTCTAGAATACCTACCACACTTGAAATATCAATTTTCTTGTTGCAATGTTTTCTTTTAGCTAAAATATTAAAAAGAATTATAAAATTCGGGCGCGGAAGCAAATAATTATATGATTTTTTACAAAAATAAAGTCAGACTATACCTATTCTTGATGAAAACGTTGTATATTGTAAGCTACATGGGCTTTATTCTAGAATACCTACCACAATTGAAATAGCAATTTTCTTGTTGCAATGTTTTATTTTAGTTAAAATATGTTGAAGAATTATAAAATTCGGGTGTGGAAGCAAATACTTATGTTTTTTTTACAAAAATAAAGTTAGATTTTACCTATTCTTGAAATGGATATTTTGGTTAAAACATTCATATTCATGCTTTAGGAACTATACTATGGATAGTTTTAAGCATTGGAAATGCAAAAGTGACCATAACGTGGTACCAATCAGATAATAAACATTCAATTTTTGGGTGTCATTTTATTGAATACGTTGTATATTGTAAACTACATGAACAGGATTCTAGGATACCTACCACACTTGAAAAAGCAATTTTCTTGATGCAATGTTTTCTATTAGGTAAAAAATGATATAGAATTATAAAATTCGGGTGCGGAAGCAAATAAGTATATGATTTTTTACAAAAATAAAGCCAGATTTTACCTATTCTTGAAATGGATATTTTTGTTAAACCATTCATATTCATGTTTTAGGATCTATACTAAAGATGATTTTAAGCATTGAACATGCAAAAGTGACCAAAACGTGGTACCAATCAGACAATAAACATTCAATTTTCAGGTGTCATTTTATTGAATACGTTGTATATTGTAAGCTACATGAACTGGATTCTGGAATACCTACCACACTTAAAATATCAATTTTCTTGATGCAATTTTTTCTTCTAGGTAACATATGATAAAGAATTATAAAATTCGCACGCGGAAGCAAACATGTTTATGATTTTTTACAAAAATAAAGTCAGATTTTACCTATTCTTGAAATGGATATTTTTGTTAAATCATTAATATTCATGCTTAAGGATCTATACTATGGATGGCTTTAAGCATTGGACATGCAAAAGTGACTAAAACGTGGTACCAATCAGATAATAAATTTTTAATTTTCGGGTGTCATTTTAATGATTACGTTGTATATTTTGGTTATTTTTGTTAAAACATTCATATTCATGCTTAAGGATCTATACTATGGATTGTTTTAAGCAGTGGACATGCAAGAGTGACCAAACCGTGGTACCAATCAGATAATAAATTTTCAATTTTCGGGTGTCATTTAAATGAATACCATGTATATTGTAAGCTACATGGGCTGGATTCTAGAATACCTACCACAATTGAAATAGCAAATTTCTTGTTGCAATGTTTTCTTTGAGCTAAAATATGATGAAGAATTATAAAATTCGGGCGCGGAAGCAAATATTTATATGATTTTTTACTAAAATAAAGTCAGATTTTACCTATTCTTGATGAATACGTTGTATATTGTAAGCTACATGGGCTGGATTCTAGAATACCTACCACACTTGATATAGCAATTTTCTTGTTGCAATGTTTTCTTTGAGCTAAAATATGATGAAGAATTATAAAATTCGGGCGCGGAAGCAAATATTTATATGATTTTTTACAAAAATTAAGTCAGATTTCACCTTATCCTGAAATGGATATTTTTGTTAAAACATTCATATTCATGCTTTAGGATCTATACTATGGATGGTTTGAAGCATTGGACATGCAAAAGTGACCAAACCGTGATACCAATCAGATAATAAACAATAAATTTTCGGGTATCATTTTAATGAATACGTTGTATATTGTAAGCTACAAAAGCTGGATTCTAGAATACCTACCACACTTGAAATAGCAATTTTATTGTTGCAATGGTTTTTTTAGCTAAAATATGATAAAGAATTATAAAATTCGGGCGCGGAAGCAAATATTTATATGATTTTCTACAAAAAAGAAATCAGATTTTACCTATTCTTGAAATGGATATTTTTGTTAAAACTTTTATATTCATGCTATAGGATCTATACTATAGATGGTTTTAAGCATTGGACATGCAAAGGTGACCAAATTGTAGTACCAATCAAAAATAAACATTCAATTTTCAAGTCTCATTTTAATTAATACGTTGTATATTGTAAGCTACATGGGCTGGATTCTAGAATAACTACCACGCTTGAAATAGCAATTTTCTTGTTGCAATGTTTTCTTTTAGCTAAAATATTATAAAGAAATATAAAATTCGGGCGCGGAAGAAAATATTTATATGATTTTTTACAAAAATAATGTCAGTTTTTACTTATTCTTGAAATGGATAATTTTTGTTAAACCATTCATATTCATGCTTTAGGATCTATACTATGGATGGTTTTGAACATTGGACATGCAAAGGTGACCAAATCGTGGTACCAATCATAATAAACATTCAATTTTCGGGTCTCATTTTAATGAATACGTTGTATATTGTAAGCTACATGGGCTGGATTCTAGAATACCTACCACACTTGAAATAGCAATTTTCTTGTTGCAATGTTTTCTTTTAGCTAAAATATGATGAAGAATTATAAAATTCGGGCAAATATTTCTAAAACTTTTTACAAAAATAAAGTCAGATTTTACCTATTCTTCTGCTTACATGAGTGAATACCTGGAAAGGTACAAGCTTTACAATCTCTATTGTCGTTGAAAGTGATAAAATTCTGAGTAACAAGAATAAAGCTTATATAAAACTAGATAATAAAAGTGCCATTAACAAACGAAAATTCTTAATCCCTAAACAAATAAGTCTAGACACACTTTTACAATAAATTGTTTTTTTAAAACTAAGGATTCTAGAATACCTACCACACTTGAAATAGCAATTTTCTTGTTGCAATGTTTTCTTTTAGCTAAAATATGATAAAGAATTATAAAATTCGGGTGCGGAAGCAAATATTTATATGATTTTTTACAAAAATTAAGTCAAATTTTACCTATTCTTGAAATAGATATTTTTGTGAAAACATTCATATTCATGCTTTAGGATCTATACTATGGATGGTTCTAAGCATTGGACATGCAAAAGTGACCAAAACGTGGTACCAATCACATAATAAACATTCAATTTTCGGGTGTCATTTTAATGAATACTGTTGGGTGTGTCGAGTTACTTAAGAAAACTATATTGTATTTTCAAATATATATTCTTAACAACACACGAAATAACACAAAAACTACAAGTAACTATATACAAAATGTACAATGTAATAAAGCAAGGTTTATACAAAGGTGCAATTTGAAAGCTTGAATACAACTCGAGAACTAGTTAACAAGTCTAGAGCTAGTTAGCAACTGATAAATAAAATTATTCCAGAAACATATCAGAATTCTAAACAACGCCTACAAAGAAGGGTAGGGAGCCAATAGTGGATGAAGAACATAAGTACAAATATTGCTCAGAATAGAATATTCTGGAAGAAACATGTAGCAGCTGCATGTAATTAAGAAACGAAAATTTACTAATCTGCTTACATGAGTGAATACCTGGAAAGGTACAAGCTTTACAATCTCTATTGTCATTGAAAGTGAAAAAATTCTGAGTAACAAGAATAAAGGATATATAAAACTAGATAATAAAAGTGCCATAAACAAACGAAAATTCTTAATCCCTAGACAAATAAGTCTAGACACACTTTTACAATAAATTGTTTATTTAAAACTAAGGGCACTACTCAACATCCCGCCCACCTTGAAAGGCTTCACTTTCACCACTCAAATGTTTCAAAAACACTAGCACTTCACTCTAAGGGAAGGGGGCATAGTTTAACAGCGGGTCTTTTGAAAGTTCCTGCAAAAGAGCGCACAGTAGCTGCCCTCACGAAGAGGGGGGATGTTATCATCGCGAATAATAACTAGTTGACCGGGTTGAAGTTCTTTGCTGTCCTTGGTTCTCCACTTGTTGCGGATCTGTAGGTGAGATAAGTACTCCTTGGACCATCGGGGCCAAAAGTGTTGGCGTAAAAGTTCTATATGTTGCCAGCGCGACAATCGATGATTGCAGTCGAAGTTAGATCTGGTTCAGCGTTAGAAGTCATTAAGTCTCCAATAAGGAAATGGGCAGGGGTTAAAGGAGCAAGGTCGTTGGGGTCGTTGGATAAAGGTATTAGAGGCCTTGAATTTAACATAGCTTTGATTTGTACCAAGAATGTATATGTCTCTTCGTAAGTTAAACAGGCATTACCTATCACGCGCCGAATGTGATATTTTACTGACTTCACTGCGGCTTCCCATATGCCGCCGAAATGTGGAGCGCTTGGTGGTATGAAATGCCAGTTGATATTATTTGAAGCCATTGTCGAGATTATAGCATTTTTTGACGAATCTTCAATGAACATTTCACGAACCTTTACAAGTTCATGATTAGCTCCAACAAAGTTGGTTCCGTTGTTGGAAAACACGTCTAACGGCTTGCCTCTTCGTGCCATAAATCGCGTCATAGTGCCCAAAAATGCCTCAGTAGTTAAGTCGGTAACCAGTTCTATGTGGATTGCCTTTGTGGCTAAACATATGAATATTGCCCCATAAGCCTTAAATGTCTTATAATTTCGCTTTCTGTTTTCTCGAAGATTTATGGGACCAAAGTTATCTACGCTACATTGAGCGAATGGGCGTGATGGTGTTACTCGTTGCTGTGGTAATGTGCCCATTATAGGTTGCAATCCTCGTGGTTTGGCTTTAAAACAGATTATGCATCTTCGTATTACTTGTCGAACTAAATCTCTGCCACTTATGATCCAGTATTTCTGTCTAATAGTTGTAAGAACTGCCTGTGAACCGGCATGTAGGCGGGAAACATGCTCGTGCTCAACCAATAGTCGTGTAAATGCTGTGTCTTAGGCAATACGATTGGAGGTTTTTGTGCAGTAGGAATAGATGCATTATGCAATCGGCCACCAACTCGAATAATTCCGTTGTCATCCAAGAATGAGTTGAGTGATAACAATTTACTACCTTTACTTATGTCTTTATTTTGCCTTAAGTTGTATAATTCTGCAGAGAAAGCTGATTTTTGAACAATTTTTATTAGCGCATTTGTGGCAGCACTTATTTCTGATGCTGACAATGGGCCTGTGAGTTTATCAACAGTGTTCTTTGCCTTTATGTTGTGAGTAAAGCGCAAGCAATATGCTATGACATTAATTTGTTTAGAGTATTGCGAAAATTTGAAGAGTTCATTGTTGGTGTTCGAAACATGTGCATTAATTGTTATATTTGAACGCTGTTCGGGTATTGGATGATCGTATGTCACCATATTTGATTGATTTATTATGTCCGAATAATCGCTAAGCAACCATGGTGCTCCATGCCACCATAAATTAGAATCCAATAAGGTTAATAAATCACTGCCCCTAGAAATTATATCTGTATGATTTTCGTGAGTTCTCACATGGTGCCAATCATCAGGATTGGATAATTCTTGGATTTCTCCGACACGGTTCGCAATGAATGTTTTTCAGTTACGTGCTGTTGATTTGATCCATGCAAGCGTTATTGTGGAGTCAGTCCAGAAGAGAATACGACCAATTTTCCGGCTTAATGCATTTGTCGCTTTACTCATGAGTCTTGCGAGAAGAAGTGCTGCGCAAAGTTCCAGTCTCGGTAGTGACACACTTTTTAGCGGTCCAACCCTGGATTTGGAGCATAATAAGATACTGGAATGCTGAATTTTGCTTGTCTGTGACACAGACATAGATGCAAGCACCATATGCTCGTACGCTGACATCGGCAAAACCATGAAGTTCTAAATGAATGTCATCTTCTGTGGGAACTACGCATCGGGGAATACGTAGCTCATTTAAATTGTTCAATTGCTTCTCGAAGTTAGTCCACTCGGTATGTATTGACATTGGTACGGACTCATCCCAAGTGATTTGACTTTGCCATAATTGTTACATTATTAATTTCGCGTTGGTAATAAGCGGACCGATTAAACCAAGAGGGTCGAAAATTTGAGAAATATTTGATAAAATTTTTCTTTTGGTAATTTTAGTGTTCGTTTGATATTCCGGTTGCGAAAACAGAAAACTATCATCATGAGCACTCCACTGTAGACCAAGAGTACTGACAGTTTGGTTTTTGTCCAAACTTATTGTATCGAATTCAGAATTGTTCATTATTTCTGGAAGATTAGAAAACCATTTTCGTAAATTGAATCCTCCTTTGGCTAGCATTTGTGAAAGTTCTCGTTGAATTTGAATTATTTCTTCTTTGGAGTTGGAACCAGTTATCAAGTCGTCCACGTAGAAATCGCGAAGCGCTATTTCCGATCCTACTGGAAAATTGTCCTGCTCAATCTCAGCCAATCGACGAAGGGAAGGAATTGCCAGGAATGCGGCTGATGCTGTGCCGTAAGTGACTGTCGCTAACTCGTAGGTTTTAATTTCATCATTTGAGTCATCTCGCCATACAATTCGCTGAAGATGTCTTTGAGAAGGATCGATGAGAACTTTCCGGTACATTTTAACGATGTCTGCGGTGATAGCGTATTTATGCATTCGAAATCGAAGAATTATAGACTAGATCTTGCTGCAAGACGGGGCCTACCATTTGGACATCATTGATAGACATACTCGTAGAAGATTTGGCTGAGCCATCAAAAACTACTCTCAGTTTGGTGGTTAAACTTGATTGTTTAGTGACTGCATGGTGTGGTAGATAATAAGATGGTGATGAGTCGCAGTGAATATTTTCTGTGGGAACAAGATTCATTTGACCGAGTTCGATATACTCATGAATGAAAGTCTTGTCAGAATCCTTTAAAACTTGATTTCTATGAAATTTGCGTTCAAGTGTAAATAAACGTTTTTCAGCCTGTATTCTTGATTCGCCCAAAGATGAAACACCGCTCTCTTTGAAAGGAATTTTAACGATGAAGCGTCTGTCTTCATTTCTGTGATGTGTAGTTTTTCACATGCGTTATCTTCGGGTGAAAGGAAAATTTTGCCAGAGCATTCTTCTATATTCCAAAATTGCGATAATTTTTCATTTAACGATGAGTCTATGGAGATATTGCAAGATGTCATTTTTAATGGAGATGAGTTGGCTGGTAAATGTCCGGTGGCGACCCAACCCAGCTGTGTTTTTAAAACACTGGTTTATTTTTTCCTTGTCTAATCTGTCCAACAAAGAACAACTCGCTGTATACTTTAGCACCGATAAGAAGATCAATTGTACTTGAAGTAGAGAAATTTGGATCCGACAATTTTATATTTTTAGGTATGTTGATCTGGCTAGCATCAATTGATTTTAGTGGTAATTGTTCTATTTTATTATCCAAAATGAAACAGTCAACACGCCTCTTGTAGGAATTGTACTGCGATTTAATAGTTATAGAAATTTTGGAAGATATTTCTATTTGCGTGCGATTTGCAGCTGACGCAGAGTTATATACAGATTTTAATGGTAAATTTAAACGTTTAGCGAATGATTTTGTCATAAAACATGAATGCGATCCAGAATCAAGCAACGCACGGCACTGATGAATATTTTCAGCAGCATCAAGAATGTTTACAATTGCTGTACCGAGTCTCTTGTGAGGAATGATGAGCATGATTTGTGACCGTCGGTGTAGTTTCTGGTGCGCTGTCTAAATGAATCATCGTGTTATGTTTTTTGTGACATTTACGACAGTTACCGGAAGTGCAAATTTTTAAATGATGTCCTTTTCTTAAACAGTTCATACACAAATTTCTAGAATGTACTTCTTTAATGCGTTCTTCGTTTGAAAGGGCTCTGAATTTCATGCAGTTGTAGATGGGGTGATCCTTATTGCAGAATGTACACAATGTACTGTTCGTAGTGACATGAGCGCTTAGTGAAGCTGTCTGACGTTTCGGATTATTTAAATGAATAACTTTATTTGCGGGGATGGACGATTGATTTTTTCTAGAAACCGCTTCCCATATTTCACATTTTTTCGATAGAAAAGTGGTTAATTCATTGAGAGTTGGTAACCTTTGATAAAGACGATTCTCATTCTTTAATTGTAGTTGGATCTAGTTTATTGGAGAGTATGTAAACAATGATATCATTCCAATTGTGAGTAGGTAATTCTAATGAATTTAAAATACGAATGTGTTTTGTGACACCATCTACTATTTGACGTAGCATAGCATGGTTTTCTTTAAAGAGAACTGGTAAATCAAAAATAGATCTGATGTGTTTGTTTATAATGAGTCTTTTATTGTCGTAACGTTCTTTGAGCATTTCCCAGGCACAATCGTAATTTCTTTCTGTTATTTCCAAAGAAGAGAGAATTGTAGACGCCTCTCCACTAAGAACTGATTTTAAATATTGCAGCTTCTGAATCTTACACAAAGTTTTGTTTGAGTTAATCAAAGACTCGAAAGTATTATAAAAATCGTACCATTCTTCATAGTTTCCTGTGAATTTAGGTAGGTTAATTTATGGCAGACGTAAAGAATTTGTTGCAGACTCTAAGTTTTGTTTATCGCGCGTTATTATCTTCTCAGCTTTACTGTATAACTCGTAATATTGGTTATCGAAATTTTCCCGTTCTTTAATTACTGCATGAGAATCGTTATCTTCTTGGAGAGTTTCTATTTCATCTTGAACATCGTTATATTGCAAAAGAAGTAGCTTGAAATGAGATCTTCTGTGTCGGACTTCAAAAATATCGATGTCATCGTCATGAAGTGAATTGAGATAGGTTTTAAATCGCGTGACTGCCCGTTTAAGGGGGCGATCTGAAAACGCGCCACGATGTGACGCTGGGAAAATAATGAACTATTTCGGAATTTATTCTATAAGATCCGACAGATGGCTGTCGGGTAGTGTGGATCTGTACACATGGTTTGAGTCTGAAATGAATGATAGACCCTTTTTGGCAGGTACACAATTCTTTGAAATAATCTCCTCAAATAAGCTAAGTAAATTCGTTTCTATGGAACATGAATATCTCAACGTTGGAATTTTTCCATTCATCAAAATTAATTGTATGAAGAATGATTCTATTTTACATAGAATGACCCTTTATTTTTTTAATGAAATCAGTACAAAACCTATGTTCTATATTTAGATTACTTATTTTTGTGTGTGTTTTAGAAATACTGTTTTAGTTTCTTTAAATCTGATTTCTTCGAGTCTTTTATTATTCTTAGGCAAAACATTTATGAATCAAAATATAATATATTGTTTTTGCTTTTTCTACATTAGCTTTAAAAACATGTCGAAAAATCATGGCGATATTTCTGCTATAATTTTATTGCTGTTACTAAAGTTTACTGTTCCTCTCAAAATCAAACCTTTCAACCAAGTCACTTAGTAATAAAATCAAACCATATCGAGAGATAGAAATTTTAGTTAATACTTAAATTATATGAAAATGTTTAAACATCTACCAAAAATAATTATAAAATATCGAAAATCAGTACATTCAGTACTTACAGTATATAAAAAAACAGTACAAAATATGTTAAAATTTGTTTATCAGTACAAGAATCTAAAAATCAGTACTGTACTGACGAAATCAGTACGAATGGTCACTCTAATTTTACAAGTCCCCGAGATATTATACACCTGAAAACGAATATTTGAAGTATTGATAATTTGACTGTTGACTAATTTTGTAGTTAATTTAGTTAAGAATTTAATATTATGTTTCTTTAAGAACATGTCAAACGTGGTATCTGAAAATCCATTATTAAATTATAATATTTTTATTTATTTTATTATCTGATTGATTCTAATCTATTTATCAATTGTTACATGTTCATCATCCTACAAATACATATTGCAATTAATACCTAATCATTTTTTCTCTCTTTGATTTGATTAATTTATAAATAATGGTTAATGGTCCATCTAAAATGGTTGGTCTTCTCAAAATAGAATTTTTGTATCATTTTTACCTCCCGCCTATCAATATATAGATAAGGGAGGTATTGTTTTTGGTCAGATTTCTCGAGACTTGGTTTTCAACATATGAGTACAAATTAGGGTCCCTAGAATACGATTTTACTATTTTTAGCGTGATGTCTGTATGTCCGTGCGTCTTTGTGTCTGTGACGATTTTTCGTCCACGATAACTCCAATACGATACATGTAAAAAATATAATATTTGGTATTTAAGAGTTCTATTCTAATATGATGAACTGATTATATTTTGACTACAATTGGTTAACCGGAAGTAGTACTTTATTTGAAGCTTTAAACCGTTTTTCCTAAAAAATACCTCTAAATACCATATTTTCGTAAATTTCGTTATTATAAATACAAAGATTTTTTAATTTTCTACCGATCTGCATAATTACGTTTATATATGACTTCTAGCTAGATAGAAAAAAAAATATAAATTTCAATAATTTTACATATCGTTTAGGCTGAGGAATTTCGATAAAACAGATGAGTTATTCATATGTTCACAAAATTTGACATATGATGTCAAATTTGATGTAAGTATGTGTGAAAGATAAAATAAGTAAAAAATGAAGTAATTTTATTGTAAAATTTAAAAAGACGGAAGAAATATATTAGGAATGTATTTGTCATTTTTGTGTAAGTGATATTACCTACAAGTTACAAATTTCAAATAAAATTTTAATATATAAACAATTTTTTAAAAAAAAAAACGTTATTTGCCCAATGCTGTTGGTAATATGTTTATTACTGAACACATTTACAGAATTCTTATAATTGATACGGGATTAAAGATATATGTACTTAAATTTTAGAAGCTTTGGGAAATCCAAAAGTCGAAAAGGCAAGTAAGGTACTTAGGTATATTTTTAAATTTCCTTGAATGACCGATATAATCCGTTTTCGGTGTTTCTACCACTATTTTCCTTATAAGCCGGCATTTAAATAAATACAGGAATTCTTGAATGACCGATATAATCCTTTTTCGGTGTTTGCTGCATCCATTAATTTCTTTCCGAATTTACAATAAAGTAATTTTAAATAATATTTTTATAGGAACTGATGTGCTTCTTCGATATTTTATAATAATTCTTATATTACTTATTCTATTTTCTAACAGGTTTCTTGTACATATACATACATATCTATCTGTGAAATGTAGCTATGACATTATAAATAAATATTTATTTATTCATAATATAAATGTAATAATATACATAACATAAATACATACGTTTTATTTGATTTTGTGTAGAACAATAAGAACCCTTTTGCTACGATACATCTATTCCATGCACCCGTTGTTTTTTTCTCGATTTAAGATAGTTGGTTTATTTTGCAATTAATTTTAAAAGGTTGTTATAAATGTATCGTTCCTTATTTGAAAAATTAAAATTATTGTTATAAATTCAGTACCAATTATTTAAATATCTTCAAATTTTCATTGGTTTATATTGAGTTCTAAGAAATAAGGTAAGAAAACTGTACCCCTTTCTCTTAATTAGCCCCTACTTCGTATTTTCATTACCCACTACCCCTGAAGTATAAAAGAAAATGTTTATCTCCATAGTTTAGTTAGATTTGATCTGGCAATTGTGTTCTGCAATTGTGTGTTATTATTCATTCGTATTGTTATTTTCGTTTTTATTCCATTTATTATAATTTTCTAATAATATGGGACGAACATCCAGACCTTGCCCAAGTCGTAGGATAAAGCGTAATAAAGCTAGTAAAGCACAAAGAAAAGCAGTGATCAGTGAATCGGTGTCTGCAATATCTAGGTAAGTAGAATATTAATTACAGTCGTAATTTGTTTGCTTCTTATATTAAAAAAAAAACAGTGTGTAATTTTTTTTTTTACAGCGGTGTTCTTCAAAATACTGAACCCTTTACAGAAAGTGTATCATCAGACATCTGTAATGGTAGCAATGCTTCTTTTTCATTTTTGAGTGAAGGCGAATATAATGCTTAAGTTGCTTTTAATTACTTTACATAAAATATTTTATATATAATCCTATATGTTTTAATTATAGATTAATGCAGCATAATTTGGTAATAGAGAAAGAACAAACGCCACAAGACTTCAAAATTGAAGGAAATAGAATAGTGGATTTAAATTACGTCATTACCAAAGTTCTTGATTTGCAATATGCCCATGCAAGAAAATGTTCCGTTGGTAAATTAAGGATTACCAATGGAAATAGCAGAGGTCTTGGTCTGATAAGCCAAATTTTTTTGGAATGCACATTTTGTCCTTATACGGCTATTTTACATTCGGAAGAACCTGAAAAAAATATTATAAATACTGGTGCTGTTTGGGGAACTTTAGCGGCCGGAAGTACTTGCGGTCAGTTCAATCAAATAATCACATCGATGAATATTCCAGAAATGAATTATGGTACATTTCAGAAGATTGAACTAGATTTAGAAGAGGTATGGCGAAGAAATTATTTTTTTTGTTTAGTTAATAATAATTTTCAGATTTGGAAAGATTCATTGTGGGCAGAGATGGAATTGGCAGGTCAAGAAGAATTGAAAAACGCAGTCGAAAGCAATAACATTGACGGGGATGGTATACCCTGTATTACCGTGTATGTTGATGGAGGTTGGAGTAAGCGGTCTTATGGACATAATTACACAGCAGCATCAGGAGTCGTAAGTACATGCATTTATTTCAATATGTATATATATATATATATATATATATATATATATATATATATATATATATATATATTAATATAATTTTTTTTTTGTAGGGGGTTATAATTGGTTGGACCACCAAAAAAATTTTATACGTTGGTGTGCGCAACAAGTTTTGTAGTATTTGTGCTAGGGCTGCTGTGACAAGTAACATTGTTCCACAACACAAATGTTTCAAGAATTGGTCTGGTTCATCGCCAGCCATGGAAGCTGATATTATTGTTGAAGGTTTCAATAGCAGTGTGGAAATGCATGGTCTACGCTACACATCCTTTGTTGCCGATGGTGACTCTAGCGTATACGCGAAAATTCGCGATCAGGTTACGTATGGGCAAAATGTTAAGAAAATGGAATGCACCAACCACGTTATAAAGAATTACGGAAAATCGCTATATGCTATTAAAAAAGACGTCACTATTAGTATAAGAGCACGCAAAATGTTGACTGCAAACAAAATAACGGCTTTGCAAAAAATTGCTCAAAAATCAATTTATGAGAATGCCAATGGTGACGCAGAAATCCTTAAAAATGATTTAAAACACGGACCAAACCACATATTTGGAAATCACAAATTCTGAAAACCATACTTTTGTGATAATATGGGTTCCATGGAGGAAACCAATGAATTTAATAATACTTTGTTATTTATTAATATTATTACAGATTCAAGGGCAACTTAATATTTGTAAAAAAGAAAAATGTTATTTCATAGCATTTACAAGTCCTGATAAGTCTTTATTCGTCGAAGAAATTTACCTCTTATATTATCAACATATTTTCTGTTATATAATTATAATAGTTTCACTTATCATTGAAGATATCATTTAACAGAACCTTATTCACACTTTTACAAAACATATACCTTAAATATTATATAATTCTACAAATTTATTTGTCAATTTAAAGATATTCTAACATAAATTGGTTTAATTTAATTGTACAAAGTAAGTAGACTAAAGAATATAGTAAGTAGTAATGTTTTGTATATTTCACAAATGCTACTATGTGAGTATATCAGCTTTGAACATTTTTCAAATTATTTAGCATCCGACATCTACAGTGCTGACATCTACGACACAAACACCGAACTATTTTAGCGGCCATTGCTCTTCAAGAATGCTAAATTTGGAGAAAATTTTCTTCACGATTTTTACAAAAATGGCACAATCATTTTACATGAAACTTGATTTTTTGTTTATAGTTTTTAATAAATTGTGGCCTGTAAAATTTTAGTGTTGCAATTTTCAGTTCTAAGCAAGAAATGAAAATTTTATCCTTCGTATAATTATATTTTTTATTCCAAAACTATTTCAGACCAAAGAGGCAATAATATATTGTTGTAATAATCTGTTTTGGTTTCATTTTTTTCCTTCAGAGCTGAGAAAAGCTAGAAGAAAAAAATAATTGTTTTGCTTATGCAACCCGCAATTCCCGAACCCCGCCTTAATAGAAGCTCGTTTTGCTTTGAGTTGCTTGATTTCGGCCATAACAACGGAAAGGATTGATAGAGAAGGTAAACAAAATGAGGGAAAGGATATTGGAGACTAACCTGGTGAATGTAGACTCGCTGAAGACGTGAACTGCTGCAAGGGACGCTGGATGTCCAGGATCGTCGATGTACAGGTCGTTGACACGTGCAAAGGGCCTTCTCGAAGTTGTAGACTGCTGTTGTGCTGGATACACTTGTAGTTGATGTCACCACTGTTACACTTTACACTGATACACAAATCCGGCTCGAAGGACCATATGTTGGGTGTGTCGAGTTACTTAAGAAAAACTACATTGTATTTTCAAATATATATTCTTAACAACACACGAAATAACACAAAAACTACAAGTATATACACAACGTACAATGTAAAAGAAGAAATGTTTACACAAAGATGCAACTCGGAAGTGTGAATGCAACTCGAGAACTAGTTAACAACTCTAGAGCTAGTTAGCAACTGATAAATAAAATTATTCCAAAAACATATCAGAATTCTAAACAACGCCTACAAAGAAGGGTAGGGAGCCAATAGTGGATGAAGAACATAAGTACAAATATTACTCAGAATAGAATATTCTGGAAGAAACATGTAGCAGCTGCATGTAATTAAGAAACGAAAATTTACTAATTTGCTTACATAAGTGAATACCTGGAAAGGTACAAGCTTTACAATCTCTATTGTCGTTGAAAGTGAAAAAATTCTGAGTAACAAGAATAAAGCATATATAAAACTAGATAATAAAAGTGCCATTAACAAACGAAAATTCTTAATCCCTAAACAAATAAGTCTAGACACACTTTTACAATAAATTGTTTATTTAAAACTAAGGGCACTACTCAACAAACACGTTGTATATTGTAAGCTACATGGTCTGGATTCTAGAATACCTGCCATACTTAAAATAGCAATTTTCTTGTTGCAATGTTTTCTTTTTGTTAAAATATGATTAAGAATTATAAAATTCTTGTGCGGAAGCAAATATTTATATGATTTTTTACAAAAATTAAGTCAGACTTCACCTATTCTTGAAATAGATATTTTTGTGAAAACATTCATATTCATGCTTTAGGATCTATACTATGGATGGTTTTAAGCATTGGACATGCAAAAGCGACCAAAACGTGGTACCAATCAGATAGTAAACATTCAATTTTCGGGTGTCATTTTAATGAATACGTTGTATATTGTTAGCTACATGGGCTGGATTCTAGAATACCGACCACACTTGAAATAGCAATTTTCTTGTTGCAATGTTTTCTTTTAGCTAAAATATGATGAAGAATTATAAAATTCGGGCGCGGAAGCAAATATTTATATATTTCATTACAAAAATTATGTCAGATTTTACCTATTCTTGAAATGGTTATTTTTGTTAATACATTCATATTCATGCTTTAGGATCTATACTATGGATGGTTTTAAGCATTCGACTTGCAAAAGTGACCTAAACGTGGTACCAATCAGATAATAAACATTCAATTTTCGGGTGTCATTTTAATGAATACGTTATATATTGTAAGCTACATGGGCTGGATTCTTAGAATTCCTCCCACACTTGAAATAGCAATTTCTTGGTGCAATGTTTTCTTTTAGCTAAAATCTGATGAAGAATTATAAAATTCGGGCGCGGAAGCAAATATTTATATGATTCTTTACAAAAATTAAGTCAGATTTCACCTATTCTTTTTTTTATTTACTTCTAACGGTACATCAACTGCTGTGGTTATTAGTACCTGGTACAATATGATATGTTGTACATTAATTATTTACATACAACTCAAATTTAAATAAGTTTAAGTATGTTGATCTCTTTGCAGAAATTTATAGTGTTGTTTAGGTTGTTGATTTCGTTCCCAAGGGCCTCTGCTACCGTCAAACGAATGTTGTTTTTGACTCTCTGTGTAGTGTATTTCGGGCATTGAATTAGTATGTGTTCAGTAGTGATCTGAGTGATGCATGTGGTACACTTTTCGGCTTCTGTTTTCTGTAGAATGTGTTTATGAGTTAGATTTGTATGTCCTATTCTCAGTCTTGTGATTTTTGTTTGATCTATTCTATTATTAACGTTTGTCCGTTTAGAGGTGTCTGGCTTTATACTTCTGAATTTGTTTCCTATTGTATTGTTCCATATTTCGTCCCACTTCTTATTTATTTTGGATTTGATTATTTTCAGGAAGTCTTGGACTGGTACTGGTATTAGTGTCTTCTCTTCACGTATTGCTCCTTTAGCCTCTAAGTCTGCCGTTTCATTTTCTTTAATGCCTATGTGTGATGGTATACACATTATACTAATTCTGTTTCTTTGGCTGATGTGGTGGATTTCTTCTTGTATTTTTTGTATAGTTTTTTGTTTATTATATATGTTTTTTGTTTCGTTAATAACGGATAGGGCGTCGGTGCAAATAATATATACGTGGTCTCTTTGCTGTTCTTTTCTTATTTCTTGTAGTGCAGTCAGTATGCTAGAAGCTTCGGCAGTGAAAATTGATGTTTCAGTTGGTAAATGGATTTTATTTCTTCTGTCATTCATTATTATTGCTCCTCCTGTTCCTTGTTGGGTTTTTGATCCATCTGTGTATATTATTTGGTCGTGTTGTTTTTGGTTCAGTATTTTATCATATTCTTGTTTTATTTGTTCTTTTGTTGTGTCGGATTTTTTTATTTCATTTAGTTCCAGTATATAGTCGGGTCTATAGTAAACATTCAATTTTCGGGTGTCATTTTAATGAATACGTTGTATATTGTAAGCTACATGGGCTGGATTGTAGAATACCTACCACACTTGATATAGCAATTATCTTGTTGCAATGTTTTCTTTTAGCTAAAATATGATAAAGAAATATTAAATTCGGGCGCGGAAGCAAATATTTATATGTTTTTTTACAAAAATAAAGCCAGATTTTACCTATTCTTGATGAATACGTTGTATATTTTAAGCTACATGTGCTGCATTCTAGAATACCTACCACACTTGAAATAGCAATTTTCTAGTTGCAATGTTTTCTTTTAGCTAAAATATGATAAAGAAATAAAGAAGTATAAAATTCGGGCGCGGAAGCAAATATTTATAGGATTTGTTACAAAAATAAAGTCAGATTTTACCAATTCTTGAAATTGATATTTTTGTTAAAACATTCATATTCATGCTTTCGAATCTATAATATGAATAGTTTTAGCATTGGACATGCAAAAGTGACCAAAACGTGGTACCAATCGGATAATAAACATTCAATTTTCAGGTGTCATTTTAATGAATATGTTGTATATTGTAAGCTACATGGGCTGGATTCTAGAATACGTACCACATTTTATATAGCAATATTCTTGTTGCAATATTTTCTTTTAGCTAAAATATGATAAAGAATTATAAAATTCGGGCGCGAAAACAAATATTTATATGATTTTTTACAAAAATTAAGTCAGATTTCACCTATTCTGGAAAAAGATATTTTTGTTAAAACATTCATATTCATGCTTTAGGATCTATACTATGGATGGTTTTAAGCATTGGACATGCAAAAGTGACCAAAACGTGGTACCAATCAGATAATAAACATTTAATTTTCGGGTGTCATTTTAATGAATACGTTGTATATTGTAAGCTACATGGGCTGGATTCTAGAATACCTACCACACTTGAAATAGCAATTTGCTTGTTTCAATGTTTTCTTTTAGATAAAATATGATAAAGAACTATAAAATTCGGGCGCAGAAGCATTTATTTATATGATTTTTTACAAAAATTATGTCAGATTTTACCTATTCTTAAAATGGATATTTTTGTTAAAACATTTATATTCATGCTGTAGGATCTATAGTATGGATGGTTTTAAGCATTGGACTTGCAAAAGTGACCTAAACGTGGTACCAATCAGATAATAAACATTCAATTTACCAATACCTACCACACTTGAAATAGCAATTTTCTTGTTGCAATGTTTTCTTTTAGCTAAAATATGTTGAAGAATTATAAAATTCCAGCGCGGAAGCAAATATTTATATGATTCTTTACAAAAATAAAGTCAGATTTTACGTAATCTTGATGAATACGTTGTATATTGTAAGCTACATGGGCTGGATTCTAGAATACCTACCACTCCTGAAATAGCAATTTTCTTGTTGCAATGTTTTCTTTTAGCTAAAATATGATGAAGAATTATAAAGTCGGGCGCAGAAGCAAATATTTATATAATTTTTACAAAAATTAAGTTAGATTTCACCTATTCTTAAAATGGATATTTTTGTTAAAACATTCATATTTATGCTTTAGGATCTATACTATGGATGGTTTTAAGCATTGGACATGCAAAAGTGACCAAAACGTAGTACCAATCAGATAATAAACATTTAATTTTCGGGTGTCATTTTAATGATTACGTTGTATATTGTAAGCTACATGGGCTGGATTCTTGAATACCTACCACCCTTGAAATAGCAATTTTGTTGTTGCAATGTTTTCTTTTAGCTAAAATATGATGAATTATAAAATTCGGGGGCGAAAGCAAATATTTATATCATTTTTTACAAAAATAAAGTCAGATTTTACGTATTCTTGAAATAGATATTTTTGTGAAAACATTCATATTCATGCTTTAGGATCTATACTATGGATGGTTTTAAGCATTGGAAATGCAAAAGTGACCAAAACGTGGTACCAATCAGATAATAAACATTCAATTTTCGGGTGTCATTTTAATGAATACGTTTTATATTATACGCTACATGGGCTGCAGTCTAGAATACCTACCACACTTGAAATAGCAATTTTCTTGTTGCAATGTTTTTTTAGCTAAAATATGATGAAGAATTATAAAATTCGGAAGAGGAAGAAAATACGTATATGTGTTTTTAAAAAAGTTATGTCAGATTTTACGTAATCTTGATGAATACGTTCTATATTGTAAGCTACTTGGGCTGGATTCTAGAATACGTACCACACTGGAAATAGCAATTTTCTTGTTGCAATGTTTTCTTTTAGCTAAAACATGATGAAGAATTATGAAATTCGGTAGAGGAAGCAAATATTTATATGATTTTTTACAAAAATAAAGTCTGATTTCATCTATTCTTGAAATTGATATTTTTGTTAAAACATTTATATTCATGCTTTAGGATTAATACTATAAATGGTTTAAAGCATTGAACATGCAAAACTGACCAAAACGTGGTATTAATCAGATAATAAACATTCAATTTTCGGGTGTCATTTTAATGATTACGTTGTATAAAGTAAGCTACATGGGCTGGATTCTAGAATACCTACCACACTTAAAAGAGCAATTTTCTTGTTGCAATGTTTTCTTTTAGCTAAAATATGATGAATTATAAAATTCGGGGGCGAAAGCAAATATTTATATCATTTTTTACAAAAATAAAGTCAGATTTTACGTATTCTTGAAATAGATATTTTTGTTAAAACATTCATATCCATGCTTTAGGATCTATACTATGGATGGTTTTAAGCATTGGACATGCAAAAGTGACAAAAACGTGGTACCAGTCAGCTAATAAACATTCATTTTTCGGGTGTCATTTTAATAATTACGTTGTATATTGTAAGCTTCATGGGCTGGATTCTAGAATAACTACCACACTTGAAATAGCAATTTTGTTGTTGCCATGTTTTCTCTTAGCTAAAATATGATAAAAAATTATAAAACTCGGGCTCGGAAGCAAATATTTATATGATTTTTTACAAAAATTATTTCAGATTTTACCTATTCTTGAAATTGATATTTTTGTTAAAAGATTCATATTCATGCTTTAGGATCTATACTATGGATGGGTTTAAGCATTGGAAATGCAAAAGTGATCAAAACGTATTACCAATCAGATAATAAATATTCAATTTTCGGGTGTCTTTTTAATGAATACGTTTTATATTATACGCTACATGGGCTGCATTCTAGAATACCTACCACACTTGAAATAGCAATTTTCTTGTTGCAATGTTTTCTTTTAGCTAAAATATGATAAAGAATTATAAAATTCGGGCGCGGAGGCAAATATTTATACATTTTTTTACAAAAATTAAGTCAGATTTTACCTATTCTTGAAATGGATATTTTTGTTAAAACATTCATATTCATGCTTTAAGATCTATACTGTGGATGGTTTTAAGCATTAAACTTGCAAAAGTGACTAAAACGTGGTACCAATCAGATAATAAACAATAAATTTTCGGGTGTCATTTTAATGAATACGTTGTATATTGTAAGCTACATGGGCTGGATTCTAGTATACCTACCACACTTGAAATAGCAATTTTCTTCTTGCAATGTTTTCTTTTAGCTAAAATATGATGAAGAATTATGAAATTCGGTAGAGGAAGCAAATATTTATATAATTTTTTACAAAAATAAAGTCAGATTTTACGTAATTTTGATGAATACGTTGTATATTGTAAGCTACATGGGCTGGATTCTAGAATACCTACCACTCTTGAAATAGCAATTTTCTTGTTGCAATGTGTTCTTTAACTAAAACATGATAAAGAATTATAAAAATCGGGCGCGGAAGCAAATATTTATATGATTTTTTACAAAAATATAGTCAGATTTTGCCTATTCTTAAAATGGATCTTTTTGTTAAAACATTCATAATCATGCTTTCGGATCTATACTATGGATAATTTTAGCATTGGACATGCAAAAGTGACCAAATCGTGGTACCAATCAGATAATATAGATTCAATTTTCAAGTATCATTTTTGAATAAGGTTGTATATTGTAAGCTACATGGGCTGGATTCTAGAATACCTACAACACTTGAAATAGCAACTTTCTTGTTGCAATGTTTTCTTTTAGCTAAAATATAATAAAGAATTATAAAATTCGGGCGCGGAAGCAAATATTTATATAATTTTTTACAAATATAAAGTCAGGTTTTACCTATTCTTGAAATGGATATTTTTGATAAAACATTCATATTCATGCTTTAGGATCTATACTATGGATGGTTTTAAGCATTGTACATGCAAAACTGACCAAAACGTGGTACCAATCAGATAATAAACATTCAATTTTCGGGTGTCATTTTAATGATCACGTTGTATATTGTAAGCTACATTGGCTGGATTCTAGAATACCTACCACACTTGAAATAGCAATTTTCTTGTTGCAATGTTTCCTTTTAGCTAAAAAATGATGAAGATTTATAAAATTCGGGCGCAAAAGCAAATATTTATATGATTTTTTACAAAAATAAAGTCAGATATTACCTATTCTTGAAATGGATATTTTTGTTAAAACATACATATTCATGCTTTAGGATCTATACTATGGATGGTTTTAAGCATTTGACACGCAAAAGTTACCAAAACGTGGCACCAATCAGATAATAAACATTTAATTTTCGGGTGTCATTTTAATGAATATTTTGTATATTGTAAGCTATATGGGCTGGATTCTAGAACACTTACCACACTTGAAATAGCAATTATCTTGTTGCAATGTTTTCTTTAAGCTAAAATATGATAAATAATTATAAAATTCGGGCGCGGAAGCAAATATTTATATGATTTTTTACTAAAATTAAATCAGATTTTACCTATTCTTCAAATGGATATTTAAGTTAAAACATTCAATTCATGCTTTAGGATCTATACTATGGATGGTTTTAAGCATTGGGCATGAAAAGTGACTTAAACGTTGTACCAATCAGATAATAAACATTTAGTTTTCGGGTGTCATTTTAATGAATACGTTGTATATTGTAAGCTACATGGGCCGGATTCTAGAATACCTACCACACTTGAAATAGCAATTTTCTTGTTGCAATGTTTTCTTTTAGCTAAAATTTGATAAAGAATTAAAAATTTGGGCGCGGAAGCAAATATTTATATGATTTTTTACAAAAATAAAGTCAAATTTTACCTATTCTTGAAATGGATTTTTTTGTTAAAACATTCATATTCATGCTTTAGGATCTATACTATGGATGGGTTTAAGCATTGGAGATGCAAAAGTGACCAAAACGTGGTACCAATCAGATAATAAACATTAAATATTCGGGTGTCATATTAATGAATATGTTGTATATTGTAAGCTACATAGGCTGGATTCTAAAATACCTACCACACTTGAAATAGCAATTTTCCTGTTGCAATGTTTTCTTTTAGCTAAAATTTGATGAAGGATTATAAAATTCGGGCGCGGAAGCAAATATTTATATGATTTTTTACAAATATTAAGACAGATTTTACTTAATCTTCAAATGGATATTTTTGTTAAAACATTCATATTCATGGTTTAGGATCTATACTATGAATGGTTTCTAGCATTGGACATGCAAAAGTGACTAAAACATTGCAACAAAAAAATTTTTATTTCAAGGGTGGTAGGTATTCTAGAATCCAGCCCATGTAGCTTACAATATAGAACGTATTCATTAAAATGACACCCGAAAATTTAATGTTCATTATCTGACTGGTGTCACGTTTTGGTCACTTTTGCATGTACAATGGTAAAATTTTCAATAGTATACATCCTACAGCATGAATATGAATGTTTTACCAAAAATATCCATTTCAAGAATAGGTAAAATCTGACTTTATTTTTGTAAAAAATCATATAAATATTTGCTTCCGCGCCCGAAATTTTTAATTCTTCATCATATTTTAGCTAAAAGAGAACATGCACCGAGAAAACTGCTATATCAAGTGTGGTAGGTATTCTAGAATCCAGCTCATGTAGCTTACAATATACAACTTATTCATCAAGAATAGGTAAAATCTGATTTTATTCTTATAAAATATCATATAAATATTTACCTCCGCGCCCGAAATTTATAATTCTTCATCATATTTTAGCTCAAACAAAACATTGCAACAAAGAAAATTGCTATTTCAAGTGTGGTAGGTATTCTAGAATCTAGTCCTTGTTGCTTTTAATATACAAAGTATTCATCAAGAATAGGTAACATCTGACATTATTTTTGTAAAAAATCATATAAATATTTGCTTCCGCGCCCGAATTTTATAATTCTTTATCATATTTTACCTAAAAGAGAACATAGCAACAAGAAAATTGCTATTTCATGTGTGGTAGGTATTCTAGAATCCAGCCCATGTAGCTTACAATATACAACGTATTTATTAAAATGACACCCGAAAATTTGATGTTTATTATCTGATGGGTATCACGTTTTGGTTACTTTTGCATGTCCAATGCTTAAAACCATCCATAGTATAGATCCTAAAGCATGAATATTAATGTTTTGACAAAAATTTCCATTTCAAGCATAGGTAAAATCTGACTTAATTTTTATAAAAAATCATATAAATAATTGCTTCCGCGCCCAAATTTTTTGATTCTTTATCATATTTTAGCTAAAAGGAAACATTGCAACCAGAAACATGCTATTTCAAGTGTGGTAGTTATTCTAGAGTCCAGCCAATGCAGCTTACAATATACAACATAATCATCAAGAATAGGTAAAATCTGACTTTATTATTGTAAAAAATCATTTAAATATTTCCTTCCGCGCCCAAATTTTACAATTTTTCATAATATTTTGGCTAAAAGAAAACATTGCAAGAAGAAAATAGCTATTTCAAGTGTGGTAGGTATTGTAGAATTCAGCCCATGTAGCTTACAATATACAACGTATTCTTTAAAATGACACCCGAAAATTGAATTTTTATTATCTGATTGGTACCACGTTTTATTCACTTTTGCAAGGCCAATGCTTAAAACCATCTATAGTATAGATCCTAAAGCATGAATAAGAATGTTTTAACAAAAATATTCATTTCAAAAATAGGCAAAATTTGACTTTATTTTTGTAAAAAATCATATAAATATTGGCTTCCGCGCTCGAATTTTGTAATTCTTCATCATATTTTAGCTAAAAGAAAACATTGCAACAAGAAAATTGCTATTTCAAGTGCGGTAGGTATTATCGAATCCAGCACATGTAGCTTACAATATACAACGTATTCATCAAGAAAAGGTAAAATCTGACTTTATTTTTGTAAAAAATCATACAAATGTTTGCTTTCGCGCCCGAATTTTATAATTCTTTATCATATTTTAGCTAGAAGAAAACATTGCTACAAGAATATTGATATTCCAAGTGTGGTAGGTATTAAAATGACACCCGAAAATATAAGTGTGGTAGGTATTCTAAAATCCAACTCATGTAGCTTACAATATACAACATATTCATCAAGTATAGGTAAAATCTGACTTTATTTTTGTAAAAAATTATATAAATATTTGCTTCCGCACCCGAATTTTATAATTTTTCATCATATTTTAGCTAAATGTAAAGATTGCAACAAGAAAATTGCTTTTTCAAGTGTGGTAGGTATTGTAGAATCTAGCCCATGTAGCTTACAATATACAACGTATTCATTAAAATTACACCCAAAAATTGACTGTTTATTATCTGATTGGTACCACGTTTTGGTCACTTTTGCATGTCCAATGCTAAAATTATCCATGGTATAGATCCTAAAGCATGAATATGAATGTTTCAAAAAAAATATCCATTTCAAGAATAGGTAAAATCTGACTTTATTTTTGTAAAAAATCATATAAATATTTGCTTGCACGCCCGAATTTTATAATTCTTTATCATATTTTAGCTTAAACAAAACATTGCAACAAGTAAATTGCTATTTGAAGTGTGGTAGGTATTCTAGAATCCAGCCCATGTAGCTTACAATATTCAACGTATTCTGCTAGAATAGGTAAAATCTGACTTTATTTTTGTAAAAATATATATAAATATTTGCTTCCACGCTCGAATTTTACAATTCTTTTTCATATTTTAGCTAAAAGAAAACATTGCAACAAGAATATTGCTATTTCAAGTGTAGTAGGTATTCTTGAATCCAGCTTATGTAGCTTACAATATACAACGTATTCCTCAAGAATAGGTAAAATATGACTTTATTTTTGTAAAATATCATATAAATATTCGCTTCCACGCCCGAATTTTATAATTCTTTATCATATTTTAGCTAAAAGAAATCATTGCAACAAGAAAATTGCTATTTTAAGTGTGGTAGGTATTCTAGAATCCAGCCCATGTAGCTTACAATATGCAACGTATTAGTTAAGACGACACCCGAAAATTGAATGTTTATTCGCTGATTGGTACCACGTTTTGGTTACTTTTGCATGTCCAATGCTAAAATTATCCATACTATAGATCCTAAAGCATGAATATGAATGTTTTTACAAAAATTTCCATTTTAAGAATAGGTAAAATCTGATTTTATTCTCGTAAAAATTCTTATAAATATTTGCTTCTGCGCCCGAATTTTATAATTCTTCATCATATTTTAACTAAAAGAAAACATTGCAACAAGAAAACTGCTATTTCAAGTGTGGTAGGTATTCTAGAATCCAGCCCATGTAGCTTACAATATACAACGTATCCATCAAGTATAGGTAAAATCTGTTTTTATTTTTGTAAAAAATCATATAAATATTTGCTTTCGCGCCCGAATTTGATAATTCTTCATCATATTTTAACTAAAAGAAAACATTGCAACAAAAAAATTGCTATTACAAGTGTGGTAGGTATTCTAGAATCCAGCCCATGTAGCTTACAATATACAACGTATTTATCAAGAATAGGTAAAATCTGACTTAATTTTTGTAAAAAATCATATAAATATAAACTTCCGCGCTCGAATTTTGTAATTCTTCATCATATTTTAGCTAAAAGAAAACATTGATACAAGAAAATTGCTATTTCAAGTGTGGTAGTTATTCTAGAATCCAGCCCATGTAGCTTACGATATACAACGTATTCACTAAAATGACACCCTAAAATTAAATGATTATTATCTCATTGGTACCACGTTTTGGTCCCTTTTGCATGTCCAATGCTTAAAACCATCCATAGTATATATCCTAAAGCATGAAGATGAATGTTTTAAAAAAAATATTCATTTCAAGAATACGTAAAATCTGACTTTATTTTTGTAAAAAATCATATAAATGTTTGCTGCCGCGCCCGAATTTTATAATTCTTCATCATACTTTAGATAAAAGAACACATTGCAACAAAAAAATTGCTATTTCAAGTGTGGTAGGTATTCTAAAATCCAGCCCATGTAACTTACGATATACAACGTATTCATCAAGAATAGGTAAAATCTGATTTTATTTTTATAAAAAATCATATAAATATTTGATTCCGCGCCCGAATTTTATAATTTTTTATCATATTTTAGCTAAAAGAAAGCATTGCAACAAGAAAATTGCTTTTTCAAGAGGTTAAATCTGACTTTATTTTTGTAAAAAATCACATAAATATTTGCTTCCGCGCCCGAATTTTATAATTATTTATCATATTTTAGCTAAATGAAAGCAATGCAACAAGAAAATTGCTATTTCAAGTGTGGTAGGTATTCTAAAATCCAGCCAATGTAGCTCACAATATACAGCGTATTCATCAAGAATATGTTAAATCTGACTTTATTTTTGTAAAAAATCATATAAATATATGCTTCCGCACCCGAATTTTTTAATAATTTATTATACTTTAGCTAAAAGAAAACATTGCAACAAGAAAATTGCTATTTCAAGTGTGGTAGGTAGTCTTGAATCCAGCCCATGTAGCTTACAATATGCAACGTATTCATCAAGAATAGGTAAAATCTGACTTTATTTTTGTAAAAAATATTTGCTTCCGCGCCCGAATTTTTTAATTTTTCATCATATTTTAGCTAAAGGAAAGCATTGCAACAAGAAAATTGCTATTTCAAGTGTGGTAGGTACTCTAGAATCCAACCCATGTAGCTTACAACATACAACGTATTTATCAAGAAAAGGTAAAATCTGATTTTATATTTGTAAAAAATCACATTCATATTTGCTTCCGCGCCCGAATTTTAAAATTTTTCATCATATTTTAGCTAAAAGAAAACATTGCAACAAGAAAAGGCTATTTCAAGTGTGGTAGGTATTCTAAAATCCAACCCATGTAGCTTACAATATACAACATATTCATCAAGAAAAGGTAAAATCTGACTTTATTTTTGTAAAAAATAATTGCTTCCGCGCCCGATTTTTATAATTCTTCATCATGTTTTAGCTAAAAGAAAACATTGCAACAAGAAATGCATTTCAAGTGTGGTAGGTATTCTAGAATCCAACCCATATAGCCCTTCAATATAGAACGTATTCATCAAGAATAGGTAAAATCTGACATTATTTTTGTAAAAAATCGTATAAATATTTGTTTCCGGGCCCGAATTTGTAATTCTTCATCATATTTTATCTAAAAGAAAACATTGCAACAAGAAAATTGCTATTGCAAGTGTGGTAGGTATTCTAGAATCCAGCCCATGTAGCTTACAATATACAACGTATTCATCAAGAATAGGTAAAATCTAACTTTGTTTTTGTAAAAAATCATATAAATATTTGGTTCCGGGCCCGAATTTTATACTTCTGCATCATATTTTAGCTAAAAGAAAATATTGCAACAAGAAAATAGCTATTGCAAGTGTGGTAGGTATTCTAGAATATAGCCCATGTAGCTTACAATATACAACGTATTTATCAACAAAAGGTAAAATTTGACTTTATTTTTGTAAAAAATCATATAAATATTTGTTTCCGCGCTCGAATTTTATAATTTTTCATCATATTTCAGCTAAAAGAAGACATTGCAACAAGAAAATATCTATTTCAAGTGTGGTAGGTATTCGAGAATCTAGCCCATGTAGCTTACAATATACAACATATTCATCAAGAATAAGTAAAATCTGAGTTTATTTTTGAAAAAATTATTTAAAGATTCTCTTCCGCGCTCTAATTTTATAATTCCTTATCATATTTTAGCTAAAAAGAACATTGCAACAAGAAAATTGCATTTCAAGTGTGGTAGGTATTCTAGAATCCAGCCCATGTAGCTTACAATATTTAACGTATTTATCAAGAATAGGTAAAATCTGACTTTTTTTTGTAAAAAATCATATAAATAATTGCTTCCGCGCCCGAATTTTATAATTCTTCATCATATTTTAGCTAAATGAAAACATTGCAACAAGAAATTTGCTATTGCAAGTGTGGTTGGAATTCTAGAATCCAGCCCATGTAGCTTACAATATACAACGTGTTCATCAAGAAAAGGTAAAATCTGACTTTGTTTTTGTAAAAAAACATATAAATATTTGCTTCCGCGCCCAAATTTTTTAATTTTTTATCATATTTAATTAAAGGGAAACATTGCAACAAGAAAATTGCTATTACAAATGTGGTAGGTATTCTAGATTACAGCCCATGTAGCTTACAATATACAACGTGTTCATCAAGAAAAGGTAAAATCTGATTTTATTTTTGTAAAAAATCATATAAATATTTGCTTCCGCGCCCGAATTTTATAATTCTTTATCATATTTGAGCTAAAAGAAAACATTGCAACAAGAAAAATGCTATTTCAAGTGTGGTAGGTATTCTAGAATCCAGCCCATGTAGCTTACAATAATAATAATAATAATAATAATTTATTGAAGAGAGATTCGGCTTAAAAGCCGGTTTACAATCACTCTGACAACATGGTATATATATTTGTTAACAATAAATTAAATTACAGTATAAGTGAGTGTATGCGAATTATAAAGATGGACAAATGTAACAATATTAAAATAATCACACATATAATCAGATAAATAAATAAATTAGTAAAAATGTGAATAAAATTTCATACTTAAATATTAAACACAATAGAATAACATATACATTTTTATTTACAAAAATTTAAACTTTGCAACGTTGCTATGATTAGCCTTGACAGAAATGTTTATATGAAATTTTGTTGTTACATTAATAAGCAATAATATTAAAAATACACAAATACAGGCAATAAAATAAATGAATTAAAATTTCATACTACTTATAATTTCAAAGATTGCCGTTGAGTTTTTAAAAAATTTATTTATTACAAATGCATCTGTTAGATGCTACAATTCTAAGTGAATACAACAAGACTAACTAAAAACTAAGTTTAACATGCTTATATAACATTTGTATAAAGTAGTGTTGGGCGGCTTGAGATCTGCAACCTATGCAGGATTCGGCTTTGGATGGTGATGTAACTCCTCCTTCCTCAGAATGAAGCTCCCCCTGGAAGTCGAAGTTCTTGGGGTTGACCTGGCTGGTTCTCTAGAGTTGTTCTGACACACCTTGGTTTTAACTTAGTCCAAACAAAGTAAATTATTGTCATTATTATAGCACAATACAATATTACAGTCCATACACTTGGCGCGTGATTAATTGCTGGTACTTGAAATATTTCTACTGGTGGTTTGATTGGAATGTCTTCGAGCTTTATAGTCTTTAGTTTTGTTGTTAAGTTGGGTATTTCACGTTCACGAAGACTGAGGTTTAATTTCGGTAGTAATACAGGTTGTCCGTAGGTTTGATCTAAATATGTTAGTCTTTTGTTTTTGAACAATATTTCACAAATGTTTTCTTTAATGAGGTAGACACCTGTGAGGGCTTTGAGATTCGTTTTATCGGGGCACTTTAGATTAATTTGTTCTTCCACTGGGAATATTGCCAAATATTGGTTGATTTCTGGGATGAGTTCTACGTGGTTGGTAACTTGCAGCTTGGTGTAACGGCATCGGCTTAGGTTTCTTTGTAAGAGGATTTCTTCCTCGCACGAGGGGTTGAAATGCGGATGGTACTGGTTTTTACATTGGTATACTCTACTTTTTGAGCACACGTCGCTCAGAGGCTTAATTTCGTCGGAAGATTTTAGAAAATATTTTGTGTTTGGTATTATGGTAAAATAATCTGATCCTTGTTTGGTGGGCAATGATTGTAAGTAATATAACTCGTAATCCTTTTCGAAATTTATGGGTATTGAAATGAAATAGCTTATTTGATTTTGCTCGACTTTGCAATTTATAGTTAATACTCCTTCAAAATCCAAAAGATTTTTTAATTTCGGTTCGAAAGGCAATTGCTTTCCATAATGATTGGAAATTTTTTGTAACTCTTGTATAAGTTGACTTGGGTTCATAATTGATGGGTGCATGGTTTTTGTTTTACAGAATGTTATCGAGTTCTCAATGTTTTGTAAGGTGCTTAAAAGTGAACTGTAAAGAATACTTAATTGATTGTATAGGTCTTTTAAGAGTAAAATTTCATTGCTTGTTGATAATTTCAGTAATTTATTCAAGTTTTCAATTTTGGATTTTAGTACTTCTTCATTGTGTCTAATATTTTCAACTGTTTTGTTAAATTTCTTAATCATTTCGATATTAATAGAGTATTGCAATTTTAACTGATTTTGGAAGGATTGTTGATTTTCCTGGACATGCTTCAGTATTTTATTAAATCTTTTACCATCTTCTTTATTATATAAAAGTGCACAAATCTATGTTGGGATTTATGCAATTTGGCTGCTCCTAAATTAATCGGCATGATTCCTTGATTTTGAGTTAGATCTATTATTTCGGATCCATAGCAGGATCCCGAACAACCTGGAATTGTTTTAAATTTGTAAGATATTTTTCTTGGTCTTTTGATATTAGCCAAGTGTATATTTTCTGCAGTATTACCGTGTCTTGTTTTAATTTTTGCTGTTTTCAAGTTGGGGTTAATTTATTTGACCGTTTCGTTTTTGTACTTATTTCTGGTTTTTTGTTGTTTTTGCCGGTTTTTAATATAAATCTGTTTAGGGATATGAGGTAGGTCTTCTCGCGAATCGTTCATTTTGCTAATAACTTTGTCTTTTGTTTGTTGTAATTTTTCGTTTAAATTTTGATACAGTAATTTCATTTTGGTTCTGTGATTCTAAATGTAATCGTTTAATATTTGTTTTTCTATATCCAAAGTGAATGGGGAGTCGGTTTCTAAGTGACCGGTAATTATATCGAATGGTTTTAATTTAGTGGACGTATGAATCGTGTTATTGTATGCCAATAACGCATAATTGACTTTAGATTCGATGGGATCTTTTTTATAATTTTCTTGGTTATTAAACAGTCTTATTTGCTCTATTAAGGTTGAATGGAATCTTTCAACGATACCGTTTGATTCCGGATGTTGTGAACTGATGTAATGTATTTTAATTTTGTGTAGTTCCGAAAGTTCTTGCACTAAAGAGTTTTTGAATTCTAATCCGTTGTCCGAAATGATAGAATTTGGAATACCGTGGTGTGTAAAGAATTTTATTAGATTGTTAACAATTTCGATACCTTGAGCTGAATTTAACTTATATGCTTGGGCGTATTTAGAGAAGGAGTCTACTATTGTTAAGAATTTTGCGCTTTCTAGTGTAATTCTGTCCACATGTAAAATTTCGAATGGTTTTGTGGCAGTGGGAGTTATATTAAATTTTAAATTTAGCGGATTTCGGTCGTACTTGGTCACTTGGCAGATTTCACAGCGATTTATAAAGGATTGTACAGATTTTTTCTGATTAGGCCAATAATATTTTACTTTGATTCGAGCTAAAGTGTCATCTATTCCACGGTGATTGGTTTTACTCTCGTGGTAGTTAGTTATCAGCTGGATAATTTCGTCTTCATTGACTACGTCGATTAATTTGTTAGTACATTTTATCATATTTATTTTCGAATTTTTGAAGTAATTTTGTAAAACGTTAGTGAGTTTTACGTAGAGGTCGTTTTCGAAATATATGTGATATTTCACATTGGGGACGATGAATTCTTTTATGAAGTTTATCATTTCTTTTTCGTAATTATTTTTTGAAAATTGTATAAAGATTTTTTGCTTTAGTAGGACTATGTTCCACTTCTGATATAAATATTTGGTTCTGACCGTAATTAACTGGGTAATCGACGATAGGGATGCCTATGATAGGATTTTCGTGACTAGTGTGTACCGTGACGTCACTTTCTCTGTGATTATCGTTTTCTTTGTCGCCGACTTCTACTATGAGAGATTGGCTATCGATTTCTTTTATACGGTTGTCTAGATCTTTATGGAATTGCTCTATATATTTTGTAAGATCGTCTATTTTGTTTGAGTCGTTTATGTTTAGGTCGAGGGTAGGTGGTTTATTTGCATGTTTAAAAACTGTAATAAGTATATCTGTATCGTTAAAAATGAATTGTAACATATTTTTGACGACTGTCCAGTCTTGTCTGTCTAATCCGCATGCAATTTTTGGTATATTCAAATCTTTTATGTTATTTTTTAAACAAAAATTTTTAAAATTTAGAAGTGTGTAGAATAAGTCTTGTTCTGTGGGAGTATTAAAATAACGTTCTTTAGTTATGAGGTATATAATATAACGAGATTTATCTTTTAAATAGACTAAAGAGTAAAGCTTGGGATTTTGTTTTCGTAAATTCTCGACATGATTAAACTTATTTTTGAATTCTCTTGCAATACCTGCTGACATACGTAAATCTCGGCTAACGCAATGTGCTAGGCTGCTTGTGCGCGGTGCGTCGAATAAGTCGCCTTCTACTTCAAAAATATTGTTATTGTAATTGTTAGTTTGGTTATCTTTATTAATTTTAGTGTTCAAATAATTTTGATACAATGCTAAAGGATCTGTGAGGTTTTCTATAATAATTTTGTCACTTTGATTTTGGGGAATGCGGCTTAAGGCGTCGGCATTGGTATTCAATTTGCCCTTTTTGTATATGATTTCATAATCGAATTCTTCAAGCTTCAGTCTCCATCTAATTAACTTTTGGCTGCACTGTTTTAGGGAAAATAGCCATTGCAGGGGTTTATGGTCTGTGTATATTTTAAATTTGCGGCCAAATAAGCAGGGTCGAAAATATTGAGTTGCCCATATAATGGATAACAACTCTTTTTCTATAGTAGAATAGTTGCATTCCGTATCATTGAGAGTTCTGCTGGCGTAAGCAACGGGCAGGTCGTTGCCTATGCTGCCTTGAGATAGGACAGCACCTATCGCTAGGTCGCTGGCATCACAAGTAAGATTAAATGGTTTAGTAAAGTCTGGGTATTGTAAGAGTGGCTCGTTAGTTAATAAGTTTTTACAGGTCTCAAAGCATTTAATATATTCTGGATCGTTTATGTCTATAAGAGCATCTTTTTTCAAACATTTTGTGAATGGTTTAGTAATTTTGGCAAAATCCTGAATGAATTTTCTATAGTATCCCAATAGTCCTAAAAATCCTTCTATTTGATTTGTAGTTTTTGGAATAGGGTAATTTTGAATCGCGGTAATTTTGTCTGGGTTTGGTTTAACACCGTCCGCAGTTACTATATGGCCTAAATAGGATACTTCTTTCCGCAAAAATTCGCATTTATCCAATTGAATTTTGAAATTAGATTTTTCTAATCTGTCGAATACTAATTGCAAATTATTAATGTGTTCCTGAAGGCTAGTGCTAAAAATGATTATGTCGTCCAGATGTACCAAGCATTTGTCATTGTTTAGTCCTCGTAAAACGTTGTCCATCACGCGTTGAAATGTCGCGGGGGCATTTTTGAGTCCGAATGGCATACGGGTAAACTCGTAATGTCCGTCCTCGGTGTTAAACGCGGTTTTCTGTATGTCGTTTTCGTCCATTTCTATTTGGTGAAAACCGGAAGCCAAATCCAGTGTTGAAAAATAGTGGCAACGTCCGAGTTTGTCAAGTAGGTCACTGATATTTGGTAGGGGGTACTTATCGTCTATAGTTTTGTCATTGAGCTTTCTGTAGTCGATAACTATTCGCCATTTTTTTTGTCCCGAGGCATCAATTTTTTTGGGTACAATCCAAATGGGTGATGACCAGGGCGAGCAAGATGGTCTAATAATACCTTGGTCCAGCATTTTTTGTATTTGAATGCGAACTTCAGTTTTATGAATCTCCGGATATTTATACGACTTGGTATAAATGGGAATTTCATCTTTTGTTTTTATATCATGTTTAATCTGATTTGTGAAAGTTAGTGGCGTGTTATCTAGATGAAATATTTGTAAATAATTTTGAATTAATTTGGAAATTTCTGATCTCTCTTCATCATTCATATGTTCTGTACGTATTTATGAAATATCGATTTTAATTTTTTCTGAATTAATAAAATTCAAATTTGGACAAGTATTCATTTCGTAGTTTGCGATTTTTTCTACTATAAATGGTTTATTTTGTTTAAAAGTGATTTCTTTATTTGTAACGTTAGTGATAGTACAGAACGCTTGATAGTTTTCTGCTGACGTTACGCATTCTGGAATGATAATTTTATCGGTGTGGTGTTCAGGTATCACGATAGTCCCGTGTTTTTGTGAAACTCGTAGTTTAACAATTTTTTCTGATTTCGGTGCAATTATTATAGCGTTATATGATGAAATATTATTTGCATTAATTTTATTGGCAATATGTTTGTGATACATTTTGAGTTTGCTTGTCGGAGTTATAATTAAATTTTGATTTAGGTCGATTATTACTTTTAGTATTTTGAGATTGTCTAGGCCGAGTAACAAGTCGAATTCTTTATGGAAATTAAAAATGTAATATTTTAAACTAACATTTTTGGGAACATTAAATAATTTTGAAATTGGCACATATGTGCTGTGTTTTTCAATAGATGTACCATGTGCGGTGGATATTTTGAATGGGTCTGTGATAATCGAGTTTTTATAATATTTGTGTGCAATGTTGGGATTAATAAAGGATCTTGTACTCCCGGTATCTATTAATACTTTAAGGTTGTGTTCGGGTAGTACAATATATGGCAGTTTACTTTGGTTTGTTAAATTCATTAGCTCGAGATTTCGTAAATATCTTGTTCCGTCTCCGAGGCTCTGTCTTCTAAAAAATTATTTTCAAAATTTTGTTCAGGGGCTTCTTCCGGGTGATCATAATTTTGTTCGTTAGGTTCTTGATAGATTTCGGGTTCGTTCTCGTCAATATTAAATAATTCGTTTCTTGCGGTGGTTTTAGAAAAATTATGAGACGGCCCTGGTCGAAACTGGCTTGAGTTCCTGGTACTTATAATCATAGGCGTCGGCTCGTATCTTTGATTATATCTGTTATGTGACTGATTAAAATTTGGTTGCGGTCGTGATGGATAGGTTAGTTTAGGAAATGAATTAGGTGTTAAGTTTCTTTGATAATTATTAGTATTGTGGTGAGGTTGTTGTTTTTGTGTAAAATTTTGAATATTATTATTTGGTTTAGTCACTGTCTGCGTTTTGGGCGAAAAAATTGGTTTCTCATGTTGGAAATCGTTGGTGAGCATATTCAAAGCCATATTTAGATCTTTAGGATCTTTTGTACGCATTAACTAGCCTATGGGTTCTCGTAATCCTCTTAATAAAATCCTGAGAGCATAGTCTTTAAAATATTTTGTTAATGCTGCCTGTTCGGCTTCGGGTTTTTGAGTAACAATATAGGAATTAATGTGATTTAATAGGTGTAACACTCTATTATGATAATCGAAAACTGATTCGTTTTGTCTTTGTTTGGTCTCGGTGAGTTCTATATTTAGAGTACAAAGATCGCGCTTATCTGCGTATGTATTGATGAGCGCATTTTTTAAGTCACTCCAAGTTCTTATTGAACATGCAGCAACGTTAATGGCGGCTTCGCCTTTTATTTTTGAATAGATACTAAGCATCAGATATTCATTCTGAAAATCATTTGGATTTTGTTGATTAAAGAATTTAGTGACAAATTTTTCTGCTATTTCAATAAATCGTGGTAGGAGTTCACGTTGGCCGTGAAACTCTGGTACCATGTCTAAATATTCTTTACGTAGTTCTGCCATTTTTGGTCTTTGTGTGTTTAAGACTGGTTGCCTTAAAATATTTTGTGTTGGGGTAAACTTTGGAATACGACCTTGAATTTCAAGATCGGAGTCAGAATCACTTGAATTGTCAGAACTTTCGTTACTAGAATAAATAATAGTGCCTCTCAGCGACATGTACTTACAGTAGAATCCAGGACATTGGTTCTCTGTAGTAGGTTGGAGTCGTGAGGATCGCTCTGCCCTCTCGTCTGGTCCTGGTGCGGCTGATGTCCGTTCAGCGGCTGGAATGACTGCTGATGTTCTCTCAGCTGGGCTCGGGCTGGCACAATTGTTCAACGACGAAAATGATGGTTTTGCCGAATAAATCACGAAGTGAACCGATATTATATTCGCTAATATCGTAACGGCAATCCTACCGACTGCGCCACTTATAATTTCAAAGATTGCCGTTGAGTTTTTAAAAAATTTATTTATTACAAATGCATCTGTTAGATGCTACAATTCTAAGTGAATACAACAAAACTAACTAAAAACTAAGTTTAACATGCTTATATAACATTTGTATAAAGTAGTGTAGGGTTGCTGCGTGAGATCTGCAACCTATGCAGGATTCGGCTTTGGATGGTGATGTAACTTACTTAAATATTAAAAATAATAAATAACATGTACATGTATTTTGATTTAAAATAAGATAAAACTTGGCAACGTTGCTATGATTAACCTTGACATGGAAAGGAATAAGATATTTTGAAGTTCTTGTTTTTACAGTCTTGGATAGAATCCTCTACTAAGTAATATTCTTTAAAAATAAGTGTCTTTTTTATTATATTTATTGCCTTTGTTTTCGAGTATTGCCTTAACTCAGATGGCAATAAATTGTAGAACTTGGCTCCAGCATAATTACAAGTTCTTTCAAAAGCAGTTGTTTTATGGGCAGGTAAGGTTATGTTTATTTGTTTTTGTCTAGTGTTGTGTACCGAATTGCACATATTGAAGTCGTTAACGTTGTTAAATGTATGTTTCAGAGTCTCTAATATATAGATGGATGGTACAGTTAGGATATTCAGCTGCTTAAAGTTGCGTCTACAAGATTGACGTGGAGACAAATTAAGTAAAATGCGAATGGCTTGTTTTTGCATGCCGAATACATCATATAACATAGATGAGGAGCCCCAGATTATGAACCCATATGCAGCAACTGAGTTAAATAGTGCAAAGTATAGTGTACGTAAAACATTTGCGTCTACATGAGTTGATAACATGCGTAGAATATAACAGCATTTACTTAGTTTGTTGATAGTTGCTGTCGAATGGGAGGACCATTTGATGTTCGAATCTAACAAAATACCTAGACAAGGTAGAGTATCAGTGAGGGTGACGCTAACATTCCATGTTGCAGTTTCAACGATCTTGCAAGCATTAAGGTAAAATTGTATAAATTTTGACTTGTCTAAGTTGAGCTTCAAATTATTGGCATTACACCAGTTTGTAATACTGTTTATAATAGTATTGATGGTATTTTCAATGAGATCTGGTTCACGGCTGGACACCAAAAAGTAAGCGTCATCTGCATAAAGTACACACGATGTATTTTCAACATGCATGAGAAGGTCGTTTATGTAGATAAGGAATAATAATGGTCCTAAGACTGATCCCTGAGGAACACCACGTTGAATTATACCCTTGTTGGAGAAGGTGGCCGATGATTTGGACGTGTCGCTAATTTTGACGGATTGATATCGCTCGGAAAGGTAGGATTTGAAAGGTGCGTGAAGTTAGCAGAATGAAGTAAAGCACTAACGAAACAATTTATATACAAAGTTAGTGCCTCGTTAGTGCTCTTTGGTGCTTCTTCAATTTCTTTAGCAGGAGTCACCATGCCGCTACAAAAAGCATTCGACTTTTTTTTCTGCCAAGTTCACACTAGCAGGAACTTTGAAAGATAAATTAATGAACTTGATGTCAAAAGTTAGTGCTTCGTTAGAGCTCTTTAGTGCTTCTATTAAAAAAATCACAAGTCATACTATATCGCTACCAGGAGCATTCGACTGTTTTCCTGCCAAGTTCACACTAGCAGGAACTTTGAAAGATAATTTAATGAACTTGGTGTCAAAAGTTAGTGCTTCGTTAGTGCTCTTTAGTGCTTCTATTAAAAAAATCACAAGTCATACTATATCGCTACCAGGAGCATTCAATTGTTTTCCTGCCAGGTTCACACTTAGCAGGAACTTTGAAAGATAAATTAATGAACTTGGTGTCAAAAGTTAGTGCTTCGTTAGTGCTTTTTAGTGCTTCTATTAAAAAAAATCACAAGTTACACTACGACGCTACAAGAAGCAGTCGTCATTTGCTAATGTATGTTGATCGAAAGTATGTTATAAAGTTTATAATAAAATATCAAAAATTATTTTTATTACTAGCAACTATTTGCTCATATTGTGCTGTTTATTCCTACATTGTATTAATTTTGTGCTCATCTCTATGAATTGTCATTATCAAAATAAAATGAATACGATATGTTTACGTTTACTTATTCATAGAGAAAAATTTAAAATTTATATAGCAGTAATTTTTCTGATCTCGTTCCATTTATTGCCTTATTTTTAAAAATTTTTATTCATCTCTATTTATTACACCTGCTAATAGCCTTACCATTTTTATATAAATAAAGTAGCTCATAAGTCATTAGTGGGTTAAAAGTATCTTTTCTCATTGCTTATTGTTTCGTACCTATAATAGTATTACCTTAAGTAAGCTTATCTACATTATTTTTATTGTTATACAGGGTGGCCCAATGAAAATTATCAGCGCAATTTTTGGCCACTTAACTTCAATTTTGCAAAAAACGCGTCATTTTTAGTATAAAGGGATACACCTGAATGGATTAGTACCAATGGCATAACTTCAACCCTAAAATGGGGGTGGACTGCACCTCAAAAATTTTAAATGGAAAAGGGTGTCAAACATGATACAGTTCGAAAGGCCTTTCAATTCTCTTTTTAACAGTTTTTTTTATTGATTTATTTTTTTGTTCCAGAGAAATATCATTTAAAACAAATTTTATCAGGTGTGCAAAATTACAATCAAGTAGGCTTAAACAAATGACAGAAACTCAAGTATCAGTTTATAAGGTGTTCAAAATGACTACCATCAACTTCCATACAATAATAAAGATTTTGCTCAAAATTTTGGATCTACGGTACGTTGCCGTAAATCTTCCAAAGATTCAGGTAGCGTGGCATAAACTGACTTCAAATAACCCCACAAAAAGAAATCTAATTTACAAATTACCTGTTTATTATAAACAACTTGTCGAAAGAATTGTTTATTTAGTTTTTTTGTGAATATTTATTAATTAAATTGGTTTTTTTTAATTGTTATATTTTTCTCAGATGGTAATATTTAAAAATTATTTTTATTTAATTATTGTTATTTTTTTTAATCAAATTTTTATAATTAATTTGTTCTAATTAATTTTAATTATTTTTTTAACCGATATATTAACCGGTTTAAACCGATTTCCAATTTTCAAAAACCGGTTTTCGAACTAAAACCGTTATTATTATAACGTTCTCTATAAGGGTTAACCGTTAACCAGTATTTTTTTCGGTTACATGCCCTGAATAAAAGTAAAATAAAAGTTTAGGAACACATTCTTTATACCGAGTTATACGAGTATTTGAATATTTGTTTATACGAGAACAAATATTTTTTTTTTTGTAAATCAAAGAATTAGATACATTTTATCTCAAAAGATCTCTTGCTTCAGTAATCGAGTAAACTCTAAAATAAAATTATTGAAACAGTAATTTTCTGCTCATGTCATTTTTTGTTATCAACGATTCACGCGGAATAATCGTGCTTGTATAGGGATCACAATGTTAATTTTTAAATGTGTAGGTATTAAAGTTTCTCAATTATTTCTCATCAAAACACATAAAAATATTGGAAAAATAAATTATATCTTCCAACGCCAAAACCTATATTCAAATTAATTATTTTAATTTTTTGTATGTGCGTTTATTGAAAAAATAATAATACTTTAAGTTTGTTTAGTATTAAAATAATAATGTTGCTGTATTATACTCCTATTATACAGAGATAATCACCCTAATTTTGTTAAGGAAGTTGCTGGCTCTTAGCAATGTTACTAAAATTGTGATCTATAGAAATAATTGTAAAAGCTATTATTACCATATTTTATTTAATATCTGCTATTATTATTGGTTGATGATGTTACAAGTAACGTTGCTAAGAGCTAGCAACTTCCTTACAGAATTAGGGTGAATATGTATTAATAGATTTATTAGCCGAAATGTTATTACTAATCATTCGAAATAGTTATTTACGTATAAAGGGTTGAAAGAGAAAGTTTATGCCCGCGGACGAAATTTATTCATCCATGGGCGTAAATCTCTTTCAGCCCGAGATATGTGCAACGTTTTACGCACAACTGCATAAGAATATATAAATAATGAAGTAGACGTTGTAGAAGTCAGGAGTTCCGTTATTCTTGTGACCATACCAAACACAAAAACTAATAAAAAACGTCAGTTTGGTATAGTAGATGACGAAATAGCTGCACTGGAGCTTTGTAGAAAATATATTGCTTTGCGGTCAGGGAATTTGAGCCATCGTCGTTTTTTTCTTCAATTTAGAAATAAAATCTGCACTTCCGAGACTGTGGGTAAAAATACTTTCGGAGCAATTCCCAAAAATATTGCAAAATATCCCCAGCTTCCTGATCCAGAGCGATATACTGGGCATACCTTTCGCAGAATATCTGCGACACTACTAGCAGATAGTGGGACAGATATAACATCTGTAAAAAGGCATGGGGGTTGGAAAAGTACTTCGGTTGCAGAAGGATACCTAGAAGATTCTGTAGAATCAAAAACTAAGACGGCAAGATTAATTCTCAATATTAAGACTGATGCAAGTACATCGAGCAATATATCTACAGGCACACAGGAGAAGAACGAAATAAATAATTTAAATATTCAATTAAATAAATCGGCTGGCGGAGTTTCATTCCATAATTTAAATAATTGTATTTTTCACATTAATAAGTAAATAAAAATAAATTGTATTTTTCAACATTAATAAATAAATTAATTCCCTCACTCACCATAACTTGACTTTATAAACAATAGCAAACAAAACAGAGTTGACTACTTTACCGCCCAAGGGCGTAAAGTAAAACTTACCGCCATGGTAACCAAGTTGTAATTAAACAATTACAATACAGTTGTGCGTAAAATATATTTTATTTTCTTTTGTATAATACTAATACATTTCTAAATTTTTAGGCAGTCAGTGATACAACAATAACAATAGGCAGTTACAATTTTGATGCTATATGCAAAAATAAGAAGGAAGTAGATCAGAATACCTACTGACTGTAACAGTGGGGGTTGACGACGATGAAGGCGATGAATGTTGTCATTTTTACTTCGAGGAGGACATGATGATGCTAGATGATACTAACTAGTGATGACGGTTGAATCAGGATAACGACAACATGGCACACACATATTTGCTTTAAATAACTTTAAATTTATTTACATTATTTACAATAAAAACGTTAATATAAAACCAAAACAAATACTACAGAGCTTACTTTCAGAGCTAGAAGCTCTGGCCTAAAGTCAGTCTGAACCATGTCAGATGACTGCTACCGAGTCGTTAACTATATTACGACTATCAGCTTACCACTAAGACTCTAACTCCTAAGACTCTACTTACGACTATCGACTCTACTATACTGACTGACTGGCCTAACTAGTGCTAGGGTTGGCAATGTAACTATTACGCACATCGCACGTGGATAAGTTACAAAACGTTAATAGGTTATTAAACTTTACGAAATATAACTTGTCCACGGTGCATTTTTATTAAGGCGCAATTTATATTATGAAATCTATCAAACTATAATGATTTGGAATAATTCGTCAATTACTGTTACATTACCACCCCTTAAAGATTTAATAATATCTTCGCAGAAGATATAATTAAATCCATTGTTCTGAATCTATGACTCGTGTTCTGGCCGGTATTATCATAGTCTGCTTAATCAGCAAAGACGGCCGTTGCTATTTGCTGAAGTCAGCATTTTGCTGACCTACCAACACCAGAGTCATAGACCTCAGAAATATGACAAGTCGTAACAAGATGAAAAGCCTTGTCGTTTTTTCACTACGAATATTGCTAATTTGAAATAATTGCCTCGTTGGTGACTACATAACTTTTTATTGTTTTAGGTACTGTTACACTTAAAATTGAATTTAACATATAATAATAAATATAGTGTAGATAATCTTACTTAAGGTAATACTATTATAGGTACCAAACAATAAGCAATGAAAGATACTTTTAACCCACTAATGACTTATGAGCTACTTTATTTATATAAAAATGGTAAGGCTTATTACCAGGTATTGGATAAAATAATTATGCCATATGAATATTAACATAAAAATTAAAGAAAACCATAATTTTTACTAATAAAAATAAACAATTAAAAAAGATTAGGCCAAAAATATGGCTATAGCTAGTAGGTAGCTAATGTAATAGTTTCTTCAATGATATGAATAGTATATATTTCCTCCAGCTTACTAATAATAAACCGAGATGAATAAAAAATTTAAAAAATAAGGCAATAAATGGAACGAGATCAGAAAAAATTACTGCTACTCGTATATTAATTTTAAATTTTTCAAATTTTTCATTATGAATAAGCAAACGTAAACATATCGTATTCGTATTATTTTGATAATGACAATTGTAAGAGATTAGCACAAAAGTAATACACTGTAGCAATAAATAGCACAAAATGAGCAAAAAAGTTGCTAATAATAAAAATATATTTTTAATTTTTTATTACAATAAATAAACTTTAAAATATGTCGATCTACATAAATTAGCAAATGACGACTGCTTCTTGTAGCGATGAAGTGTGACATGTGATAGAAGCACTAAAAAGCTCTAACGAAGCACTAACTTTTGACACCAAGTTCATTAATTTATCTTTTAAAATTCCTGCTAGTGTGAACCTGGCAGGAAAACAATTGAATGCTCCTGGTAGCGATATAGTATGACTTGTGATTTTTTTAATAGAAGCACTAAAGAGCACTAACGAAGCACTAACTTTTGACACCAAGTTCATTAATTTATCTTCCAAAGTTCCTGCTAGTGTGAACTTGGCAGGAAAACAGTTGAATGCTCCTGGTAGCGATATAGTATGACTTGTGATTTTTTTAATAGAAGCACTAAAGAGCACTAACGAAGCACTAACTTTTGACATCAAGTTCATTAATTTATCTTTTAAATTTCCTGCTAGTGTGAACTTGGCAGGAAAAAAAGTCGAATGCTTTTTGTAGCGGCATGGTGATTCCTGCTAAATAAATTGAAGAAGCACCAAAGAGCACTAACGAGGCACTAACTTTGTATATAAATTGTTTCGTTAGTGCTTTACTTCATTCTGCTAACTTCACGCACCTGGATTTGAACCAAGATGCAGCTATGCCACGAATACCATAATGTTATAGTTTTTGCAGCAGAATGTTGTGACACACGCAGTCAAAAGCCTTAGAAAAGTCACTAGAGACACATGATGCACACATATTTTTATCCAGATCTCTAATTATTTCATTATATATAGACGAAACCGCACTCACTGTAGATTTATTTTCGGTGAACCCATGCTGATGTCGAGTTAAAACTTTGTTATTATTTAGGAACACAGTAAGTATATTATACATAAGTCTTTCGAGGATTTTTGAGAACACTGTAAGTAAAGAAATGGGCCTGTAGTTTTCAAAATTTTGTAGATCTTCTTTTTTATAAAGTGGCACAATAATTTAGTGTTTGAAGGCTTCTGGGAAAACACCGTGTTCCATGGAGAGGTTGAACATAAATATTAATGGCTCAATTATTAGTGGTGCACATCTTTTAATTATAAAACTCGGTATCCCATCACTTCCAGATGAATAAGAATTTTTAATATGTTTAATTACGATGAGAGTTTCTTCTTCTGTAACTGGGCTCAAGAAGAAAGAGTTTAGAGGCGAAGGCTCCTTGAAAACATAGTTTGTTGCGGATGAATGATTAGTTTTAAGGAAGTGATTATTAAAGTCGTTTGCTAGTGTTGCAGGATCACCAGATGGCAGGTTAAGAGTTGTGGACTTCCTTCTAATATTATCAATAACTTTCCATGTTGCTTTTGATTTATTGTTTGAATTTAGTATATAGTTTGATACACTTTTTTGTTTGGCCAGTTTAATCGTGTTGTTAAGAATTGCACAGTATTTTTTATAGTACAATTTAAGTAGTGGAGAATTGTTTGTCCTTAGTTCATGTCTTAATTTGTTTTTTTTACGGCAAGAGATACGTATACCTTTAGTAATCCAGTGTATTGAATCTGGAGTAGATTTAATCATTTTCAGAGGAAAAGATTTTTCAAAAATGGAGATGAATTTGTTTAGAAATATTTCTGTACAACGGTTAACATCTGATGCGTGCTTTACATCGCTCCACTGTGTAACTTGAAGTTTACTCTGGAAATTTGCAATGTTTCTTTGTGAGTAGTTACGCCTCCGAACTACAGTTTTAGTATATTTAAAAAAAAATCAAAATCTTTTTCTTGGATCAGGTGCGTTAAAGAAGAAATTTCAACGAACTTCAAGTTTTCCTTAATAAAGATACAAGTGCCACCACGTATATATGTTTTTCTGCAGAAGCAAGAAGCTGTAGTATAGTTGGGGAGTCGTAATGCATTGAATTCTTCTTTTTGAGTCAGTGTTCGCTGAGTAAAATGACTTCTGGTTTAATATTATAAGTATTGAGGAATGCTTCGAGTTCTAGTGTTTTTTTTTTGTAGGCCTTGAATATTTAAATAAAATATATTAAATCTGTTGTTTTGATAAGGGACGAAAATTATAATTGTTTTTGGTACGTTTATTTGAAAAATTGCTTTTATTGCTCTGGTTTTGTTGAACTGGTTGTTTTTTAGCGATATCTGTTACCGGTTGTACTGAGGAAGATGAATTTGGGGCACGGTTTGGAGTCAATGCGTTGACTTCTTTGCACATGGAGACCAGTAATGATTTGGCTGCAGCAATATCCTGCGGCAGGGAGAAAGGAGAATCAGGAGTACCGATGTAGCCGTCTTCACTTAAGGCTCCGGAGTATTCTAGTGTGAGCAAGTTATTGTGGGTGTAAAATTTACCATTAATCACAAGGTTTAATTTCTTTTGTTGGACGTTATACCCTAATGATTTTGCTTGTTTTTTATATTCGAGCAAGTGTTTATTAATTTGCTGTTCTTTAGAAGTAAAATCGTCCTTTTATTTCTTTTTCTAATGTATTTACCTGCTGTTGTAATTTTAAATTTTCATCTTTCAAGTTTTTTAATTGTAATGATGTTTTTTCTATATAATTATGTAATGTAGTGTCGAGATTACTGAACTTATCATTTATCTTTTGAAATTCAGTTTGTAGATATGCCATAATTTCATTATTTGTCGCCATTTTAATTAGATATATGTAGATGATGAGTGAAGCAAGTATGTAAAACGGGTTGCTTGGATGAAAAACTTTTTGTTAAACTTGCAGCAAATTGCAATAACTAATGACGAAATAACTTGTTTATGTTTTGTTTAATTAAATTTCAGAAATTTTGTCACAAATCATAGACAGCAATGTAGATATATGCACCTATATGTAACACTTAACGCACAAATAATTTTGCAACAGCAACAACTCGAATGTTAATCACTGAGTTTTACGCGGCAAAACAATTAAAGAACAAAACAAACCACCAAAAAATTTCAAAGAAATCGAACGGATGCACTGTACACTCACTTGTACAACGTATTCTCAACGTACAATGTATTATATATACAAAGTATTCATCAAGAGTAGGTAAAATCTGACATTATTTTTGTAAAAAATCATATAAATATTTGCTTCCGCGCACGAGTTTTATAATTCTTCATCATATTTCAGCTAAAAGAAAACATTGCAACAAGAAAATTGCTATTTCAAGTATGGTAGGTATTCTAGAATCCAGCCCATGTAGCTTACAATATACAACGTATTCATTAAAATGGCATCCAAAAATTGAATGTTCATTATCTCATTGGTACCAGGTTTTGGTCACTTTTGCATGTACAATGCTTAAAACCATCCATAGTATAGATTCTAAAGCATGAATATGAATGTTTTAACAAAAATATCCATTTCAAGAATAGGTAAAATCTGACATAATTTTTGTAAAAAATCATCTAAGTATTAGCTTCCGCGCCCGAATTTTATAATTCGTCATCATATTTTAGCTAAAAGAAAACATTGCAACAAGAAAATTACTATTTCAAGTGTGGTAGGTATTTTAGAATCCTTCCCATGTAGCTTACAATATACAACGTATTTATCAAGAATAGGTAAAATCTGTTTTTCTTTTTGTAAAAAATCATATAAATATTTGTTTCCGCGCCCGAATTTGATAATTCTTCATCATATTTTAGCTAAAAGAAAACATTGCAACAAGAAAATTGCTAGTTCAAGTGTGGTAGGTATTCTAGAATCCAACCCATGTAGCTTACAATATACAAGGTATTCATCAAGAATAGATAAAATCTGACTTTATTTATGTAAAAAATCATATAAATATTTGCTTCCGCGCCAATTTTATAATTCTTCATCATATTTTAGCTAAAAAAAAACATTGCAACAAGAAATATGCTATTTCAAGTGTGGTAGGTATTCTAGAATCCAGCCCATGTAGCTTTCAATATACAACGTATTGATCAAGAATACGTAATATCTGACTTTATTTTTATAAAAAATCATGTAAATATTTGCTTCCGGGCCCAAATTTTAAAATTCTTTATCATATATTAGCTAAAACAAAACATTGCAACAAGAAAATTGCTATTTCAAGTGTGGTACGTATTCTAGAATCCAGCCCATGTAGCTTACAATATACAACGTATTCATCAAGAAAAGGTAAAATCTGACTTTATTTTTGTAAAAAATCATATAAATATTTGCTTCTGCGCACGAATTTTATAATTCTTTATCATATTTTAGCTAAAAGAAAACATTGCAACAAGAAAATTGCATTTCAAGTGTGGTAAGTATTCTAAAATCCAGCTCATGTAGCTTACAATATACAACGTATTCATCAATAATAGGTAAAATCTGACTTTATTTTTGTAAAAAATCATATAAATATTTGCTTCCGCGCCCGAATTTTATAATTCTTCATCATATTGATGATGATAATGATGGACAGTCGTAGAGAGTAGACGTGTCTTGCAGCGATTCCACATATTTTTATATTTGCTGCTTATAATTTTATATTGAAATATCTATTTTTTAAAAATGAGTTCTACAAGAAATACAGCAGCTATTGTTAAAGACGTGACTGATCTTCTTTTGGACGCGGATAGTAATTTCGTGACCACCTTAGCAAATACAGTGTGTGAAAGAATTGAAAAGAATTTAGAAGATCAGGCAAAAATTTATGAAAGTGTGATAAGTGATCTTAAATGTGAAAACTTAAAACTAAAAAGAATGATCGATGATCAAGGACAGTATTCACGCCGAAATAATGTGCGCGTATTTGGTGTAGAAGAAGAGCCAGGCGAAAACACTGAAGACAAGGTGCGTAATGTACTCAATAATAAACTTAAAATAAACATTAAACCAGAAATGATTGATCGGTGTCATCGTGTTGGTATTAAATCTAATTCTAGACCGCGTGCAATTATTATTAAATTCAACTCTTATAAACAACGTACAATGGTTCTTAATAATAAAAAACAACTGAAAAATTCTAAAATATCAGTGGTGGAAGATCTTACTAGAGACCGGTTGAACTTAATAAAATGTGCAAGAAAAAAGTATGATTTTAAAAATGTTTGGTCCCGTGATGGTAAAATCTTCATTAATATAATCGGAAACGTGCATCACATCAAAGACACTGAATCACTGGCTGCAGCTCCCAATTTAAGAAATTGATTATTGTATGTACCATGGAACTGCTACTAATTCTACTGTCACACGAATTTATTTTTTTCATCTTTAAAGAATATGTATTTTTGTAATTTTGTCATCTTTACTGATTTGTGTATTCTTGCAATAATATACGTGAATAAACATTTATGAATCTGAATCAATCACCTGTTTCAAGTGCTGAGGTCACTGAACTTTATAATGGTTTCTTTAAAATTGTACATGTAAATATAAGATCGTTAAATGCTAACTTTTTTGATTTTAAAGATTTCGTACTGGAACATAATTTTGATATTATTGCGGTTCCTGAAACTTGGATAAATTCAAACGCACCTCAATCCTTATTTAGTATTGATGATTACAATTTAATTAGCTCCGAGAGAATAAATAAAAGAGGTGGTGGTGTTGCTTTTTATGTTCGTAAAGGGATTAAATTCAAGGTATTAGATACAAGTTTCATTACTCCAAATAATACTGAATATTTATGGATCCAGTGTGCTATCTATAATTTTAAAATATGTGTTGGTGTAATCTACAATCCGCATAGAAACTTTTACAAGGATTTGTCAATTTTAGATAACTTTTTTGAAAAGTTTAATGTAGACAATGATTATATAATATGTACTGGTGATATTATTATTGATTTGTTTGAAAATAATTTCCGAACTAAATTTTTTCTTGATATTATGAAAACAAATAATATGCACCAATTAATTGTAGATTGCACAAGGCCTACTTCTAATTCACTTGTCGATGTTATGATAATATCTGATGATTCGATATGTAATAATTCCGGTACATTACCCTTTAATACTATATCAGACCACGAAGCAGTGTACTGTGTATTAAATTTCCCAACACCTGTTATAAATAAAAAAATTGTTACATATAGAGATTTTAGGAATTTAAACTTGGAATATTTAATGAAAGATGCTTATAACGTTAATTGGGATGAAATTTTTAATTTTAGCGATATTAATAAAAAAGTTGAATATTTAAATAATAATATTTGTGAGCTGTTTGATGAATACGCACCTTTAAAATCATTCAAAACGAAAAGAAAATATTGTCCTTGGATTACACCCGTAATAAAAATTATGCAAAACAAGAGAGACAAAGCCCTGTTGAACTTTAAAAAGTGTAAGTCTGAAGCAAAATGGAATTACTATAAAAGTATTAGAAATTTAACAACTTCTGCTATACGTCGGGAAAAAGAAGCGTATATAAAATATCAAATTAATAATAATATTAACAACACAAATTTGTTATGGAAAAATTTAAATAAAATTGGTGTAAATTCTAATGCAAACTGTAATATTCCTTCAGAGCTTTGTAACTCATCTGATTCCGGACAATATATTCTAAATCAAATAGAAACTACTAGTATTAATCCGAATACACTTAATAATTATGAAAATAGTATGTTCTCTGATAAATGTAACGAATTATTTAAATTTTCAGCGGTTACCAGTTTATATGTGGAGCAAGTAATTAAAAAAATTAAATCTAGTCTAGTTGAATTAGATGGAATCTCAATTAAAATGCTAAATCTCATTTTACCACGCATTATTAATCATATTACTCATATTATAAATTACTGTTTAATAAACGGAGTAGTTCCTAATGTATGGAAATCAGCCATTATTAAACCTATTTGTAAAAATTCTTATCCAAGTACATTTGACCATCTTAGACCGATTAGTATACTGCCAGTTTTAAGCAAAGTTCTAGAAAAAATATGTTTTGAACAGATGATGACTTTTATAAACAAATTTGATATTTTACCGTCTTCACAATCCGGATTTAGAAAAAGCTATAGCACGCAGACATGTTTATTAAATATGGTAGATGATTTAATAAAAAGTTTCGACGATTCTCAAATAAGTTTAATTGCTCAAATTGACTTTACAAAAGCATTTGATCTAGTGGATTAAAATTTCTTGCTAGCCAAATTGAAATTTTATAACTTTTCACAAAATGCTCTTATTTTTTTCAAAAATTATTTACAAAATAGAAACTTCATAGTGCATATGTCATCTGATGATGGTACTTTTATATCATCTCTCATTCCATTATCACGTGGTGTACCGCAAGGTTCTATATTAGGACCTTTACTTTTTATTCTCTTTGTCGCTGATATGCCAACAGTTTTTAAATCTTGTTCTGTTTATTCATATGCTGATGATACAAACGTGGTCAAAAGTTTTAATTATAATGAAAGAGAAAGAGCTGTGGTAGAATTTAATCGAGACTTTCAAAATCTGAGTAAATGGGTAAAAAGTAATGGGCTATTAATTAAGAATGAAAAATCAAAACTCCTTATTATCCCTACAGGAAATCAAATCTTCCAACCTTCTTTATATCTTGAAGATACACAAATAAATTATAGTGCCACAGTGAAGACTTTAGGATTAAATATTGATAAAGAATGAAAATTTAATGAACATATAAAAATTAAATTAACGTCTGCTAGACTCAAACTTAGACACCTTTATCAATATCGTCATATATTATCATCTGAAATTAAATTGAAGTTGGTTAATTCTCTTATTATGCCGATATTTGAGTATTGTGCTTGTGTATATGTCCCCAACCTTACAAAGCAAGACATTAATAGAATTACTCTCTTTCAAAATTCTTGTTTACGTTTTGTTTATATCGTGCGGAAATTTGATCACATATCGTCATATCGACAGGAAGCTAATATGAGTTTTATAGAGGAGAGAACTAATTATATATATATTTGTGTCTAATTCATAAAATTTATACGACAAACATTCCATCCTACCTATATTGTAAACTAAATGTCAGAGAATATAACTATAATTTTCGTGGTACTGATTTATTTGTAGTTCCTTCTTTTAAGAAAACTAAATTTAAAGGTTCATTTTCATATCAAGCTCCTAAATTATATAACAAAATTCCTAATTCCTTAAAGTCTCTATCATTAAATAATTTTAAACATAAATTAAAATGTCTACAAACAACATAACTGAAGTATTAAAATTCAGCGTTTATGTATATTTTTGTATATTAGATTATAAAAATGATTGTTCATTTGTATTTGAATTTATTTTTTGTATGTATTATATACATTATGTATCGAGGGTAAGGTGGAGGAACAGCTTTTAGCTGAACCTCGCCTTTGAGTGGATCTCAATAAAGTTACTTATTATTATTATTATTATATTTTAGCTAAAAGAAGACATTGCAAGAAGAAAATTGCTATTTCAAGTGTGGTAGGTATTCTAGAATCCAGTCCATGTAGCTTACAATATACAACGTGTTCATTAAAATGACACCCGAAATTTGAATGTTTATTATATGATTGGTACCACGTTTTGGTCACTTTTGCATGTCCAATGCTTAAAACCATCCATTGTAGATCCTAAAGCATGAATATGAATGTTTTAATAAAAATATCCATTTCCAGAATAGGTAAAATCTGACTTTATTTTTGTAAAAAATTATATAAATATTTGCTTTCGCACCCAAATTTTATAACTCCTTATCATATTTTAGCCAAAAGAAAACATTTCAACAAAAACATTGCTATTTCAAGTGTGGTAGGTATTCTAGAATCCAGCCTATGTAGCTTACAACGTATTCATCAAGAATAGGTAAAATCTGACTTTATTTTTGTAAAAAATCATATAAATATTTTCTTCCGCGCGAGTATTTTATTATTCTTCATCATGTTTTAGCTAAAACAAAACATTGCAACAAGAAAATTCCTATTTCAAGTGTGGTAGGTATTCTAGAATCCAGCCCATTTAGCTTACAATATATAATGTATTCATCAAGAAAATGTAAAATTTGACTTTATTTTTGTAAAAAATCATATAAATATTTGTTTCCGTGCCCGAATTTTATAATTTTCCATCATATTTTAGCTAAAAGACAACATTGCAACAAGAAAATTACTATTTCAAGTGTGGTAGGTATTCTAGAATCCAGCCCATGTTGCTTACAATATACAACGTAGTCATTATAATGACACCCGAAAATTAAATGTTGATTATCTGATTGGTACCACGTTTTGGTCACTTTTGCATGTCCAATGTTTAAAGCAATACATAGTATAGATTCTAAAGCATGAATATGAATGTTTTAACAAAAATATCCATTCCAAAATAGGTAAAATCTGACATAATTTTTGTAAAAGATCATATAAATTTTTGCTTCCATGCCCGAATTTTATAATTCTTTATTATATTTTAACTAAAAGAAAACATTGCATTAAGAAAATTGCTATTTCAAGTCTGGTAGGTATTCTAGAATCCAGCCTATGTAGCTTACAATATACAACGTATTCATCAAGAATAGATAAAATCTGACTTTATTTTTGTAAAAAATCATATAAATATTTTCTTCCGCGCGAGTATTTTATTATTCTTCATCATGTTTTAGCTAAAACAAAACATTGCAACAAGAAAATTCCTATTTCAAGTGTGGTAGGTATTCTAGAATCCAGCCCATGTAGCTTACAATATACAACGTATTCATTAAAATGACACCCGAAAATTGAATGTTTATTATCTGATTGTTACCACGTTTTGGTCACTTTTGCATGTACGATGCTTAAAACCATCAATAGTGTAGATCATATAGCATGAATATGAATGTTTTACCGAAAATATCCATATCAAGAATAGGTAAAATCTGACTTTATTTTTTAAAAAATCATATAAATATTTGCTTCCGCGCCCGAATTTTATAATTCTACATCATATTTTAGCTAAAAGAAAACATTGTCATAAGAAAATTGCTATTTCAAGTGTGGTAGGTATTCTAGAATCCAGCCCGTAAAGCTTATAATATACAACGTATTCATTTAAATGACACATATCTATTTCAAAAATAGGTAAAATCTGACTTTATTTTTTTCAAAATCATATAAATATTAGCTTCCGCTCCCGAATTTTATAATTCTTCATCATATTTAAGCTAAAAGAAAACATTGCAATAAGAAAATTGCTATTTCAAGTGTGGTAAGTATTCTAGAATCCAGCCCATGTAGCTTACAATATACAACGTATTCATTAAAATGACAGCCGAAAATTGAATGTTTATTATCTGATTGGTACCACGTTTTTGTCACTTTTGCATGTCCAATGCGTTAAACCATCCATAGTATAGATCCTAAAGCATGAATATGAATAATTTAACAAAGATATCCTTTTAAGAATAGGTAAAATCTGACTTTATTTTTGTAAAAAATCATATTAATATTTGCTTCCGCGCCCGAATCTTATGATTCTTTGTCATATTTTAGCTAAAAGAAAACATTGCAACAAGAAAATTGCTATTTCAAGTGTGCCAGGTATTCTAGAAACCAGCCCATGTAGCTTACAATATACAACTAATTCATCAAGAATAGGTAAAATCTGACATTATTTTTGTAAAAAATCATATAAATATTTGCTTCCGCGCCCGAATTTTATAATTCTTTATCATATTTTAGCTAAAAGACACCATTGCAACAAAAAAATGCTATTTCAAGTGAGGTAGGTATTCTAGAATCCAGCCCATGTAGCTAACAATATACAACGTATTCATTAAAATGATACCTGAAAATTGAATGTTTATTATCTGATTGGTACCACGTTTTGGTCACTTTTGCATGTCCAATGCTAAAATTATCCATAGTATAGAACCTAATGCAGGAATATGAATGTTCTAACAAAAATATCCATTTCAAGAATAGGTAAAATCTAAATTATTTTTGTAAAAAAATCATAAAAATATTTGCTTTCGCGACCAAATTTTATAATTTTTCATCATATTTTAGCTTAAAGAAAACATTGCAACAAGAAAATTTCTAGTTCAAGTGTGGTATGTATTCTAGAATCCAGCCCATGAAGCTTACAATACACAACGTATTCATCAAGAATAGGTAAAATCTGACTTTATTTTTGTAAAAATTCATATAAATATTTGCTTCCGCGTCCGAATTTTATAATTCTTCATCATATTTTAGCTAAAAGAAAACATTGTAACAAGAAAATTGCTATTTCAAGTGTGGTAGGTATTCTAGAATCCAGCCCATGTAGCATATAATATACAACGTATTCATCAAGAATAGGTAAAATCTGACTTTATTTTTGTAAAAAGACATATAAATATTTGCTTCCGCGCTCGAATTTTATAATCCTTCATGATATTTTAGCTAAAAGAAAACATAGCTACAAGAAAATTGCTATTTCAAGTGTGGTAGGTATTCTAGAATCCAGCCTATGTAGCTTAAAATATACAACGTATTCATTAAAATGACACCCGAAAATTGAATGTTTGTTATCTGTTTGGTACCACGTTTTGTTCACTTTTGCATGTCCAATGCTTAAAACCATCCATTGTATAAATCCTAAAGCATGAATATGAATGTTTTAACAAAAATATCTATTTGAAGAATAGTTAAAATCTGACTTTTTTAAAAAAAAAATCATATAAATATTTGCTTTCACGCCCGAATTTTATAAATCTTTATCATATTTTAGCTAAAAGAAAACATTGCACCCGGAAAATTGCTATTTCAAGTATGGTAGGTATTCTATAATCCAGACCATTTAGTTTACAATATACAACGTATTCATCAAGAATACGTAAAATCTGACTTTATATTTGTAAAAAATCATATAAAAATTTGCTTCTGCGAACGAATTTTATAATTCTTCATCATATTTTAGCTAAAAGATAACATTGCAACAAGAAATTTGCTATTTCAAGTGTGGTAGGTATTCTAGAATCCAGCCCATGTAGCTTACAATATACAACTTATTCATCATGAATAGCTAAAATCTGACTTTATTTTTGTAAAAAATCTTATAATATCTGCTTCCGCACCCGAATTTTATAATTCTTCGTCATATTTTAGCTAAAAGAAAGCATTGCAACAAGAAAATTGCTATTTCAATTGTGGTAGGTATTCTAGAATCCAGCCCATGTAGCTTACAATATACAACGTATTCATCAAGAAAAGGTAAAATCTGACTTTATTTTTGTAAAAAAACATATAAATATTTGCTTCCGCGCTCGAATTTTATAATTCTTCGTGATATTTTAACTAAAAGAAAACATTGCTACAAGAAAATTGCTATTTCAAGTGTGGTAGATATTCTAGAATCCAGCCTATGTAGTTTAAAATATACAACGTACTCATTAAAATGACACCCGAAAATTGAATGTTTATTATCTGATTGGTACCACGTTTTGGTCACTTTTGCATGTCCAATGCTTAAAAACATCCATTGTGTAGATCCTAAAGCATGAATATGATTGTTTTAACAAAAATATCTATTTCAAGAATAGTTAAAGTCTGACTTTTTTTAAAAAAAAAATCATATAAATATTTGCTTTCGCGCCCAAATTTTATAAATCTTTATCATATTTCAGCTAAAAGAAAACATTGCACCCGGAAAATTGCTATTTCAAGTATGGTAGTTATTCTAGAATCCAGACCATTTAGTTTACAATATACAACTTATTCATCAAGAATAGGTAAAATCTGACTTTATTTTTGTAAAAAATCATTTAAATATTTGCTTCCGCGCACGAATTTTATAATTCTTCATCATATTTTAGCTAAAAAAAAAACATTGCAACAATAAAACTGCTATTTCAAGTGTGGTAGGTATTCTAGAATCCAGCCCATGTAGCTTACAATATACAACGTATTCATCAAGAATAGGTAAAATCTGACTTTACTTTTTTTAAAATTCATATAAATATTTGCTTTCGCGCCCGAATTTTATAATTCTCCATCATATTTTAGCTAGAAGAAAACATTGCAACAAGAAAATTGCTATTTAAAGTGTGGTAGGTATTTTAGAATCCAGCCCATGTAGCTTAAAATATACAATGTATTCATCTAGAAAAGGTAAAATCTGAATTTATTTTTGTAAAAAATTATATAAATATGTGCTTCCGCGCCCGAATTTTAAATTTTTTCATTATATTCTAGCTAGAAGAAAACATTGTAACAAGAAAATTGCTATTACAAGTGTGGTAGGTATTCTAAAATCCAGCCCATGTATCTTACAGTATACAACTTATTCATCATGAATAGGTAAAATCTGACTTTATTTTTGTAAAAAATCGTATATATATTTGCTTCCGCGCCCGAATTTTATAATTCTTCGTCATGTTTTAGCTAAAAGAAATCATTGCAACAAGAAAATTGCTATTTCAAGTGTAGTAGGTATTCTAGAATCCAGCCCATGTAGCTTACAATATACAACTTATTCATCATGAATAGTTAAAATCTGACTTTATTTTTGTAAAAAATCTTATAAATATTTGCTTCCGCGCCCGAATTTTATAATTTTTCGTCATATTTTAGCTAAAAGAAATCATTGCAACAAGAAAATTGCTATTTCAAGTGTGGTAGGTATTCTAGAATCCAGCCCATGTAGCTTACAATATACAACGTATTCATCAAGAATAGGTAAAATCTGACTTTATTTTTGTAAAAAGACATATAAATATTTGCTTCCGCGCTCGAATTTTATAATCCTTTATGATATTTTAGCTAAAAGAAAACATAGCTACAGGAAAATTGCTATTTCAAGTGTGGTAGGTATTCTAGAATCCAGCCTATGTAGCTTAAAATACACAACGTATTCATTAAAATGACACCCGAAAATTGAATGTTTGTTATCTGATTGGTACCACGTTTTGGTCACTTTTGCATGTCCAATGCTTAAAACCATCCATTGTATAGATCCTAAAGCATGAATATGAATGTTTTAACAAAAATATCTATTTGAAGAATAGTTAAAATCTGACTTTTTTTTTAAAAAAAATCATATAAATATTTGCTTTCGTGCCTGAATTTTATAAATCTTTATCATATTTCAGCTAAAAGAAAACATTGCACCCGGAAAATTGCTATTTCAAGTATGGTAGGTATTCTATAATCCAGACCATTTAGTTTAAAATATACAACGTATTCATCAAGAATAGTTAAAATCTGACTTTATTTTTGTAAAAAATCTTATAAATATTTGCTTTTGCGCCCGAATTTTATAATTCTTCGTCATATTTTAGCTAAAAGAAAGCATTGCAACAAGAAAATTGCTATTTCAATTGTGGTAGGTATTCCAGAATCCAGCCCATGTAGCTTACAATATACAACGTATTCATCAAGAATAGGTAAAATCTGACTTTATTTTTGTAAAAAAACATATAAATATTTGCTTCCGCGCTCGAATTTTATAATTCTTCATGATATTTTAGCTAAAAGAAAACATTGCTACAAGAAAATTGCTATTTCAAGTGTGGTAGATATGCTAGAATCCAGCCTATGTAGCTTAAAATATACAACTTATTCATTAAATTGACACCCGAAAATTGAATGTTTATTATCTGATTGGTACAACGTTTTGGTCACTTTTGCATGTCCAATGCTTAAAACCATCCATTGTATAGATCCTAAAGCATGAATATGATTGTTTTAACAAAAATATCTATTTCAAGAATAGTTAAAATCTGACTTTTTTTTAAAAAAAATCATATAAATATTTGCTTTCGCGCCCGAATTTTATAAATCTTTATCATATTTCAGCTAACAGAAAACATTGCACCCGGAAAATTGCTATTTTAAGTATGGTAGTTATTCTAGAATCCAGACCATTTAGTTTATAATATACAACGTATTCATCAAGAATAGTTAAAATCTGACTTTATTTTTGTAAAAAATCATATAAATATTTGCTTCCGCGCACGAATTTTATAATTCTTCAGCATATTTTAGCTAAAAAAAAAAACATTGCAACAATAAAACTGCTATTTCAAGTGTGGTAGGTATTCTAGAATCCAGCCCATGTAGCTTACAATATACAACGTATTCATCAAGAGTAGGTAAAATCTGACTTTACTTTTGTAAAAATTCATATAAATTTTTGCTTTCGTTCCCGAATTTTATAATTCTTCATCATATTTTAGCTAGAAGAAAACATTGCAACAAGAAAATTGCTATTTAAAGTGTGGTAGGTATTTTAGAATCCAGCCCATGTAGCTTACAATATACAATGTATTCATCTAGAAAAGGTAAAATCTGACTTTATTTTTGTAAAAAATTATATAAATATGTGCTTCTGCGCCCGAATTTAAATTTTTTCATTATATTTTAGCTAAAAGAAAACATTGCAACAAGAAAATTGCTATTTCAAGTGTGGTAGGTATTCTATAATCCAGCCCATGTAGCTAACAATATACAACGTATTCATTAAAATGACACCCGAAAATTGAATGTTTATTTTCTGATTGGTACCACGTTTTGGTCACTTTTGCATGTCCAATGCTTAAAACCATCCATAGTATAGATCCTAAAGCATGAATATGAATGTTTTAACAAAAATATCCATTTCAAGAATAGGTAAAATCTGACTTTATTTTTCTAAAAAATCATATAAATATTTGCTTCCGCGCCCGAACTTTATAATTCTTCATCATATTTTAGCTAAAAGAAAACATTGCAACAAGAATATTGTTATTTCAAGTGCGGTAGGTATTCTAGAATCCAACACATGTAGCTTACAATATACAACGTATTCATTAAATGGCACCCGAAAATTAAATGTTAATTATCTGATTGGTACCACGTTATGGTCACTTTTGCATGTCCAATGCTTAAAACCATCCATAGTATAGATTCTAAAGCATGAATATGAATGTTTTAACAAAAATATCTATTTCAAGAATAGGTCAAATCTGACTTTATTTTTGTAAAAAATCATATAAATATTTGCTTCCGCGCCCGAATTTTATTTATGCAATAAATCTCTGTGCTCACATAAACCTAGATAAAGGTTTAAAAGGACCATTAATAAATATAATTTCAGACAGCCAGGCAACTTTAAAGGCATTGAATGCCTTCACATGTAAATCGAAGCTAGTCTGGAACTGCAGGGAGACCCTCCAATTGCTATCCGAAGCAAACCACGTCACCCTATGGTGGGTACCAGGGCATGAGGGAATCCTAGAAAACGAGAAATCTGATGAACTTGCAAAAAAGCGGCTAAACTTTTATACCACGGGCCGGAACCTTCATGTGGTCTTCCGCAAAGCCACTATAAGAAGGTGGTCAAAAACTGGGAGAAATCTGACATATCTTCATATTGGAAAAATTTTCCGGGCCTTAATCAAGCTCGGAAATTCATTTCCCCAGCTTCGACAAACGCCAAAGAGTTACTAGCTCTCAGCAAAAACGATCTTAATATAATGACAGGAATTCTAACTGGCCACTGTCCTTTAAAGTACCATTTGCACAAAATTGGTATAGCTGAAAATGAAACCTGTCGACTTTGTGAAGAGGACTAAGAATCGTCGGAACACATACTGTGTGAATGTCCAGCCGTAACTGCGCAGAGACTCAATCAACTAGGTAAGAGGTATCTTACGGCGGATAAAATCAAAAACTTACTCCTGGAGCCATAATCGGCTTCATCAAAAACCTGGATCTACTTCCGGAAAACTACGTAAGGGCTGTGTCTCAATAGATCTTTTAGGTCGCGTTGACAAAAAGCGACAAAACGCTAAAGAGGAATCCATACCCCTTGTTCAATATGGTAAATACATGTTTTCGTTGGGGCCACAAAATTGGCTCTATTTTTGACCCGATTTGCATAAACTTTTTTTTTTGTAGCTAAAGGATAAATTTAGGTCTGTCTTGCGCCATTTTTATAATTTTTTTTTTAATAATTTTTATAGGATTCCAAAGTTAAGGTACTTTTAGCTTTAAATAACAAATAAACAGGTATGATATTCAAAAAACTAATATTGGACGCATCTGGCATGGACCTTTATCTACAAGATACAGAAAAGTCTTTGAAAATATTCATAAATAATGTCAATTTCGTGGTCCAAACCAAAACGCTTTTTTGGTATAAAATGCTGTTAGGAGCTAGCGCCGCCATGTAGCAAAGAGGATGAAACTCTATCAAGAATAGGTAAATACTGACTTTATTTTGTAAAAAATCATATAAATATTTACTTCCGCGCCCGAATTTTATAATTCTTTATCCTATTTTAGCTAAAAGAAAACATTGCAACAAGAAAATTGTTATTTCAAGTGTGATAGGTATTTTAGAATCCACCTCATGTAGCTTACAATATACAACGCATTCATTAAAATGATATCTGAAAATTAAATGCTTATTATCTGATTGGTACCACGTTATGGTTACTTTTGCATGTCCAGTGCTTAAAACCATCCATAGTATAGATCCTAAAGCTTGAATATTAATGTTATAACAAAAATATCCATTTCAAAAATAGGTAAAAACTGACTTTATTTTTCTAAAACATCATATAAATATTTGCTTCCGCGCCCGACTTTTATAATTCTTCATCATATTTTAGCTAAAAGAAAACATTGCAACAAGAAAATTGCTATTTCAAATGTAGTAGGTATTCTAGAATCCAGCCCATGTAGCTTACAATATACAACGTATTCATTAAAATGACACCCGAAAATTGAATGTTTGTTATCTGATTGGTACCACGTTTTAGTCAGTTTTGCATGTCCAATGCTTAAAACCATCCATAGTATAGATCCTAAAGCATGAATATGAATGTTTTAACAAAAATATCCATTTCAAGAATAGGTAAATCTGACTTTATTTTTGTAAAAAATCATAAAAATATTTGTTTCCGCGCCCGAATTTTATAATTCTTCATCATATTTTAGCTAAAAAAAAACATTGCAACAAGAAAATTGCTATTTAAAGTGTGGTAGGTATTGTAGAATCCAGCCCATGTAGCATACAATATACAAACGTATTCATTAAGAATAGGTAAAATCTGATTTTATTTTTGTATTAAATCATATAAACATTTGCTTCCGCGCCCGAATTTTATAATTCTTCATCATATTTTAGCAAAAAGAAAACATTGCAACAAGAAAATTGCTATTTCAAGTGTGGTAGGTATTCTAGTATCCAGCCCATGTAGCTTACAATATACAACGTGTCCAATGCTAAAATTATCCATAGTATAGATCCTAAAGCATGAATATGAATGTTTTAACAAAAATATCCATTTCAAGAATAGTTAAAATCTGAATTTATTTTTGTAAAAAATCATATAAATATTTGCTTCCGCGCCCGAATTTTATAATTCCTCATCATATTTTAGCTAAAAGAAAACATTGCAACAAGAAAAATGCTATTTCAAGTGTGGTAGGTATTCTAGAATTCAGCCTATGTATTCAACAATAATAGGTAAAATCTGACTTTATTTTTGTAAAAAATCATATAAATATTTGCGTCCGCGCCCGAATTTCATAATTCTTCATCATCATATACTATTTTGCTAGATTCACTATCTATATATCTATCTGTCTATATTTGGATTCATCACGACGATCAGGCATCGTTTGTCCAGCTCAAACTCCTAGACCATTCGAGTAATTGCTGTAATTTTTTTTCCAAGTTGTAGTGTCTATTGTGCCGGAGTGCCTTTTGGGGGTCTCATATTTTTACTGTGAGTGGCTTTTGTTTAAAAAAATAAAAACTGCGTAAAATTGGTACACTGAAACAATGGATCCCAGAGGCCATGTCTACATTTAAGAAGAATCACGGTTCTCATCCGTCAAATTTGACAATTCAATATGAAACTTTTATTTGATTTTTTTGGAAAATGTGAAGAGATATTATGAATTGAATTATGTTTTCATATATTATAATAGTGAGCGAAATATATACAAATATACTGAATGTTAAATGTGGTGTATTTAAAATATTTCTTTTTTGACATTTCACGTTTATCACATGTTAGAGCCGTCAAAAATTCGTGGTACAAGTTTTATATTTTCAAAGACAAATATACAGAAATAAAAGTAATCTATGTTTAAAAGAATATGTACAATACACTTTGTGATGTAAGTATATCATTTTAAATTTGTTTCACTGTATTTAAATATGTATTTTCATTTCAGTTACAATTTTTAATTGGTTTCCCAAACAAGAGTACATTTATAGAAGAGATATAACATAAAATTACTGATAATAACACTACTGAAATGTAACTGATTATCATAAAAGTACATTGTACATAATAATTTACAGCAAACCTTATTTACAATATTTAAATTTTCATGACTTATGACGTTTGTCAAAACGTCAGTTCTAACCAAGCAATTATAATGCAAGTCTTGTATTTGCTTGGAGAAATATATAGTAAAATTAGTTTAAAAGTAAAATTACACTACATTTTGTAATGTAAGTGTGTAATTTTATATTTTCTTGGCTGTATTTAGATGTGTTTTTATTTCAGTTATAGTTTTTAATTGGTAAGTTATCCAAACAAGATTATATTTATAGAAAAGAAATATCATAAAAATACGGATAATAACACTATTCACATAAAACTAAATTCCGGAAATCAAACAAGGTGCGTCGCATTCAGTCATAAACTCATTTATTTAAAAATACTGACAAACCTTTCCTTCATACCCTTTTGAAAGAAATGTTTAACAATTTATTGTACAATAATTATTTTGAATTTTGTATCTGGATTATATTAAACTGTAAGTAACTGCATTTTATACATTATTTATGCATTTCATCAAATTGAAATGATGAAATTGATTACAACAAAGATTAGATTTTTAAAAATTCTATTATATTTTGTTATGGAGTGAGATGATTTTTTAAATGAAAACGTTTAAAAAAATAAAGTATCTATCCAATTATTCATTTTAATTGATATTTCAAACAATAAACACTTTCTGAAACCAAATATTAATCGAGAAATAAGTTTGATGACATATGCTCTCAGTCGAATGTGACTGTGAATCATATACCTATTAGTAATATACCGCTGATCCTCAGCGATCCACACGATCAACAAAGCGTAATAGAGATATATCTTGCATCGCACACAGCCGTTACAGTGCACTATGTGCGCAGGCTCATCACGCAAGAAAATAGTGTTTCAAAGTCACATTTATTATTTAAAATAAAATAAATAAATATAGAAATTTGAAGAAAGTAATAAATTATCGTACATAATACTGTAATTATCATTTAATATATTGTTTATTGATAATAAAATTACTACATCGCGAAATTTAAAATATTTTAAGCTATGTCCTTCGGTGACACACCTAGCGGCCGGCGCACTCCCTATACAAAACAGCTTAAAATATTATCAATAAACAATATTAAATGATTATTACAGTATTATGTACAATAATTCATTATTTTCTTCAAATTTCTATATTTATTTATTTTATTTAAATATAAATGTGACTTTGAAACACTATCTTCTTGGGTGATGAGCATGCGCAGCAAGTGCACTGTAACAGCTGTGTGCGATGCAAGATATATCTCTATTACGCTTTCTTGAACGTATGGCAATTACATTGTGAAGATAGGGGATCAGCGGTATATTACTAATAGGTAAATGCTGTGAATGAATTGCATGAAAATTAGTTTAAGGTTAATTTTGGATGATGAAAGTTGCGAGCAGGATTTGCAAGTTCTCACAGTTAGTTTTAATTATTATTCTGTAGTTATAAACATATATCATTTTAAAATATATTATTATTCTTTTATATTCATTGGATAGTAAATGAAAATTACTTTATGAACATTATTATTTCATATATTTTATTCAATTAAAATTTGTCGAACGAAGTGTCCCTATTTAAATTATAAGATATATTTTAAAGAGATTTATTTAGAAACAAAAAATATTTAAAATTTAACAATGAGCCTTTAGGTTACCGAAAATTTAAAAGAAAATGGACGGCTTTGATAGCTGCTAATTTGTAAATTTTCGGGATCCTAAAAGCCCATTGTTAATTGTTAAGATATATTTATAATATTTTTATTAAAAAAATATTGTGTTCTAATTAAATTTATTAGTGTCTTTAAATTTTAATATTCACCCTTAATGGTTACATTCAGTAATCCGACTGTGTAACACATATTTGAACGCATCCAAAATATAGTTGTCAAATTATCTTGTCATTTTGACATTGCTGAAAATATAAGTATTAGACTTTATTATGCGTTTAAAATCAATAAGACTAGATATTCATTTTGCTGTATTATCATAAAGAGACTTCATGTTATTAAGAAATGTAAAGAAGTTAGCAATGTATGTGTATCACAACTTGTACAAATGAAACTACTGGAAGAAACAAAGTTGTTGTTTATCATAGGTGTTATTTCTATAATTTTATCTTTAACTATAACTGTGTAGTGAAGTCACATTTAAATAAAAATTCTAAAATACAGTCCAAAACTAATCAGTCTATGATTTGGAACAAGCCTTTACAAGTGCAGTTTAGAAAAATTGAAATTGAAAGCACATTAAATAGGGCTGGAAGTGCAAAAATAAAATCAGTAGAAAGAAGAAATTAAAAAATAAAAACCGTCATAAATATTTCATACGATAGACAAATTCGCAATAATACTATATATTCTGTAATGAACTCTTTCATTGTAGATGTACATATGTACCAATAGAATTAGATTGGTACAGAGAAAATATGACAATGATTATTATAATGAAAATGTTGTTGATAAGAATTAATGGCTACAATTTTTATTGTAATCAAGCTATGCGTTATGGCTTGGAACCGAAAGTAAAACGAAATCAGTATTTCAAGCTTCAACTAATTATATTATACATGAAATTGGACTTGTTGTGTTGTAATATTATCTAACCAACCATACTTAGCATGTAGTGATGATATTTTTATCAAAACCGAAAACGTATTTAAACTTTTGGAAATAAAATGTCCTTATTCCTGTCAAAAAAAAATCATTTTAGATTTACAAAATAAGAAGTCAGCTGTAAATAATTTTCTTCTTTTCACATCATACTGGTGATTTGTAAATAAATAAAACAACACTAGCGCCACCAGTTAGTTTGATATGTCACAAAGTATTCAAAATATTATTATGTTCTTGTTTTTGCTTAGAATAATAAATTTCATTTATGCCTAAAAATAATATTTTTATTCATATATATATAAAATTAAATATAAACATATTTAATTGTTGAATAATTATATCGAATCCTTCTTTAGCAGATGCAATGAAATTCATAAATAGTGACATCTATGTGATTTTTGTTAACTATTAAAATATTGATTTTTTCTGATATACACAGAAACAAATTTTACAAAGACTGGTTTAAACGGTATTGTTAAACCTATAAAAATTATGTGTATATATTATTTAAAAATATAGATTTATTAATTCAAAAATATTATTGTATAGTAATTAAATTTATAAACAAAGTTATAGTTATTTTTAATATAAGAATGCAATAATTTTAAATAAAATAATAAATTATCAATGAGCGGAAAGTGTAAACAGAAAATTTATTCAAAAATTTGTTTCATTTATCAAGGCAATCTTAATTCATGTTCTAAAAAACCTTAAATTTTATTTCATTAATATATCATTAAATATGAATAACTATAAAAGTAAGTTGACTTTATAGGATGCCTTTTTAATTTTTGAACAACTTATATTCCTAGGCTTTTAGCTCTAAAATGAATAGGTAAAGAGATACAGAAGTATGAAAAAAGTAACATTAAAATCTACACTCAGTGTACAGCTGTGCAATAAAATAAAGAACATAGGACTTAAAAATGCGATTTCAAAAAATTTTTAATACTTTCTCTCCTGATATATTTAGAGCAAAACTATAAAAGTACAAAGTTGTTCAAATTTCAATTGTCCATCAGATAAAATCATAATCGATTGTACCGCACGTCTATTGTATGAAATATATTAAATATAAAATGTAACTTTTTCGCTAAAAATCAGACAGTTGTCTGAGAGTTTATTATTGTTATTATATCATTCTAGTAAATGTTATAATTGATATTAATTATTAATTTTTGTTGAAGTCTAAAATTATATTAAAATTAATTGTTTTCTATGTAAATGTTTTCTGTCTTGAATAAATGACAAATATATTTTACGTCGACCGGCTTTTGTTCTTTTCAAAACATTGTTAGAAATATGTCATGTTTGGTATCAAATGAAAAATCTCGTTGTGGGCTAGCGTGCAGAAATGAAAAAATGATACATGTCGATCGACTTTTGTTTTGTGCAAAAAGTTGTCAGAAGTATGTTGTGTTTGATATCAAATGAAAGGTCTCGGTTAAGGCTGGTGTGCATAAATGACAAAAATGTTTCATGTCGATCGGCTTTTGTTTTTTGCAAAAAGTTATTGAAAATATATCGTGTTTGGAATCTAATGAAAGGTTCAGTAAGAGCTAACGAGCAGATATGAAAAAAATTTTTCATGTCGATTGGCATTTGTTTTTTGTACTGACAGCGGAGCTCTAGGGAATGCTCGGCGTAGCCGAGAATTCGCTAGTCCATATACTAAACGATTAGATTCACTATCTATCTATCTATATATCTATCTATAGATTCATCACGAGCATCGAGTAACTTTTGTAATCGCCTACAGCCTGAACCATGCAAGTGATTGTTATAAATTTTTTTTTAATATGTGGGGGCTAATGAGATCTGGTGACTTTTGGGTGTCTTATATTTTTACTATTAGTAGTTTTCGTGTAAAAAATTAAAACTTGGCACAAATGCTGCCTTGAAACAATGGATCCCAGAGGCCATGTCTAACTTTAAGAAGAATCACGCCGTCATCCGTCACTTTTGACAATCTGCCTATGAACTTTAAATGACTATATCTTTTAATAGAACATTGATATAAAAGATTTAAAAACAGTATCATGAATAATAAACTTGAGCAAATGTGTTACAACTAATTTAAGTTTAAAACATAACGTATTTCATTAATATAAATTTTGTCGTTTCCAATGTCAAAAGTCATTGTTGCCAAATGTGTGATGAAGTAACTAAATTAAAACCAAATATTCCTAAACTAACTTCACTGAAGACGGTGGCAGTTGTATTAGGGTTGACAATATAAATTTGTAAATTTAAAAATTAACTACTATTTTTTAATACAAACAGTGTTGCCAAATTATTAAGTAACTAAATAAAAGTCAAATATTCCTAAATAAAATAAATTGAAAACTTTTCTGTGTTTGTTTTCAAAAGAAAGAAAAAAATAAGGGCCAGTTTTAAAATTAAAAAAAAAAATGAGTCATGTCGATCTACATTTGTTTTTCGTAAAAAGTTGTTAGAAGTAGGTCGTCCTTGGGTTTTAAGGAAACGACACAATACGGACTGGTGTGCACGAATGACATAAATTTGTTATATTAGGCTAGGTCACGATGAGGGCTAGCGTGCAGAATGAACAAAAATGTTCTATATCGAACGGCTTTTGTTTTTTGGAAAATGTTGTGAGAAGTATGTGGTGTTTGGTATCAAATGAAAAGGCTCGATAAGGGCTGGCGTGTAGAATTAAAAAAAGGTCAATGTTGATCGGCTTTTGTTTTTGCAAAAATTTCTCAAAGATATGTCGAGTTTGGTCTCAAATGAAAGGTCTCGTTGAGGGCTAGCGTGCAGAATTGACAAAAATGTTCCATGTCGATCGGCTTTTGTTTTGTGCAAAAAGTTGTCAGAAGTATGTCGTGTTTGGTATCAAATGAAAGGTCTCGGAGAGGGCTAGCCTACAGAATTGACAAAAATGTTCCATGTCGATCGGCTTTTGTTTTTTGCAAAAAGTTGTCAGAAGTATGTCGTGTTTGATATCAAATGAAAGCTCTCGGAGAGGGCTAGCGTGCAGAATTGACAAAAATGTTTCATGTCGATCGGCTTTTGTTTTATGCAAAAAGTTGTCAGATATATGTCGTGTTTGGTATCAAATGAAAGGTCTCGGAGAGGGCTAGCGTGCAGAATTGACAAAAATGTTCCATGTCGATCGGCTTTTGTTTTATGCAAAAAGTTGTCAGATGTATGTCGTGTTTGGTATCAAATGAAAGGTCTCGTTGAGGGCTAGCCTGCAGAATTGACAAAAATGTACTATATCGATCGGTTTTTGTTTTATGCAAAAAGTTGTCAGATATATGTCGTGTTTGGTATCAAATGAAAGGTCTCGGAGAGGGCTAGCGTGCAGAATTGACAAAAATGTGCTATGTCGATCGGTATTTGTTTTTTGCAAAAAGTAGTCAGAAGTGTGTGGTGTTTCGTATCAAATGAAAGGTTTCAATGAAGCCTGGTGTGCAGAATTAACGAAAATGGTAAATGTCGATCGGCTTTTGTTTTTCGCAAAAGGTTGTCAGAAGTATGTCGTGTTTGGTATCAAATGAAAGGTCTCGGAGAGGGCTAGCGTGCAGAATTGACAAAAAATGTGCTATGTCGATCGGCTTTTGTTTTTTGCAAAAGGTTGTCACAAGTATATAGTGTTTGGTATCAAATGAAAAGTCTGGGTGTGGGCTAGCGTGTAGATATGATAAAAATGTTTCATGTCGATCGACTTTTGTTTAATGCAGAAAGTTGTCAGAAGTATGTCGTGTATGGTATCAAATGAAAGGTCTCGGTGAGAGTTAGGGTACATAAATGACAAAAATGTTTCATGTCGACCGGCTTTTGTTTTTTGCAAAATATCATTAGAAGTATATCGTGTTTGCAATCTAATGAAAGGTCTCGGTGTGGCCTGACGTGCAAATATGAGATAATTGTTTCATGTCGATCGGCATTTGTTTTTTGCACTGACAGCGGAGCTCTAGGGAATGCTCGGCGTAGCCGAGAATTCGCTAGTCCTATATACTAAACGATTACATTCACTATATATCTATCTATCTATAGATTCATCACGAGCATCGAGTAACTTTTGTAATCGCCTACAGCCTGAACAATGCAAGTGATTGTTATAAATATTTTTTTAATATGTGGGGGCTAATGAGATCTGGTGCCTTTTGGGTGTCTCATATTTTTACTATTAGTAGTTTTCGTGTAAAAAATTAAAACTTTGCACAAATGCTGCCTTGAAACAATGGATCCCAGAGGCCATGTCTAACTTTAAGAAGAATCACGCCGTCATCCGTCACTTTTGACAATCTGCCTATGAACTATAAATGATTATATCTTTTAATACAACATTGATATCAAAGATTTAAAAACAGTATTATGAATAATAGACTTGAGCATATGTGTTACAACTAATTTAAGTTTAAAACATAACGTATTTAATTAATATAAATTTTGACGTTTCTAATGTCAAAAGTCAATGTTGTCAAATGTGTGATGAAGTAACTAAATTAAAACCAAATATTCCTAAACTAACTTCACTGAAGACGGTGGCAGTTGTATTAGGGTTGACAATCTTAATTTATAAATTTAAAAATTAACTACTATTTTTTAATATAAACAGTGTTGCCAAATTATAAAGTAACTAAATAAAAATCAAATATTCCTAAATAAAATAAATTGAATACTTTACTGTGTTTGTTATCAAAAGAAAGGAAACCATAACGGCCAGTTTTAAAATGACAAAAAAAATATGTCATGTCAATCTTCATTTGTTTTTCGTAAAAAGTAGGTCGTCCTTGGGTTTTAAGGAAACGACACAATACGGACTGGTGTGCATGAATGACAAAAATGTTCTACGTAGATTAGAATTTGTTTTTTGCAAAATGTTGTCAGAAAAATGTCGTGTTTGGGTATTTTCGAATTACATAAGTCAATATTGCCAAATGTTTAATAAAGTAACTAAACAAAGAACAAATATTTCCAAATGAACGTTACTGAAGACAGTGAATGTTATATTAGGCTAGGTCACGATGAGGGCTAGCGTGCAAAATAAACAAAAATGTTATATATCGAACGGCTTTTGTTTTTTGCAAAAATTTCTCAAAGGTATGTTGAGTTTGGTCTCAAATGAAAGGTCTCGTTGAGGGCTAGCGTGCAGAATTGACAAAAATGTTCCATATTGATCGGCTTTTGTTTTATGCAAAAAGTTATCAGAAGTATGTCGTGTTTGGTATCAAATGAAAGGTTTCGGAGAGGGCTACCGTGCAGAATTGACAAAAATGTGCTATGTCGATCGGTATTTGTTTTTTGCAAAAAGTTGTCAGAAGTGTGTGGTGTTTCGTATCAAATGAAAGGTTTCAATGAAGGCTGGTGTGCAGAATTAACGAAAATGGTAAATGTCGATCGGCTTTTGTTTTTCGCAAAAGGTTGTCACAAGTATATAGTGTTTGGTATCAAATGAAAAGTCTCGGTGTGGGCTAGCGTGTAGATATGATAAAAATGTTTCATGTCGATCGACTTTTGTTTTTTGCAGAAAGTTGTCAAAAGTATGTCGTGTTTGGTATCAAATAAAAGGTCTTGGTGAGGGCTGCGGTACATAAATGACAAAAATGTTTCATGTCGACCAGCTTTTATTTCTTGCAAAAAATTATTAGAAGTATATCGTGTTTGGTCTCAAATGAAAGGTCTCGTTGAGGGCTAGCGTGCAGAATTGACAAAAATGTTCCATTCCGATCGGCTTTTGTTTTCTACAAAAAGTTCTCAAAGGTATGTCGAGTTTGGTCTCAAATGAAACGTCTTGTTGAAGGCTTGCGTGCAGAATTGACAAAAATGTGCTATGTCGATCGGTTTTTGTTTTTTTTTGCAAAAAGTTGTGAGAAGTATTTGGTGTTTGGTATCAAATTAAAAGGCTCGATAAGGACTGGCGTGTAGAATTAACAAAAAAGGTCAATATTGATCGGCTTTTGTTTTTTACAAAAATTTCTCAAAGGTATGTCGAGTTTGGTCTCAAATAAAAGGTCTCGTTGAGGGCTGGCGTGCAGAATTGACAAAAATGTTCCATATCGATGTCGATTAGTAGTTGTTTTTTGCAAAAAGTTGTCAGAAGTGTGTGGCGTTTACTATCAAATGAAAGGTTTAAATGAAGGCTGGTGTGCAGAATTAATAAAAATGGTCAATGTCGATCGGCTTTTGTTTTTTGCAAAAGGTTGTCACAAGTATATAGTGTTTGCAAAATAAACAAAAATGTTATATATCGAACGGCTTTTGTTTTTTAGAAAAATTTGTCAGAAGTATGTGGTGTTTGGAATCAAATGAAAAGGTTTGATAAGGGCTGGCGTGTAGAATTAACAAAAAAGTTCATTATTGATCGGCTTTTGTTTTTTGCAAAAATTTCTCAAAGGTATGTTGAGTTTGGTCTCAAATGAAAGGTCTCGTTGAGGGCTAGAGTGCAGAATTGACAAAAATGTTCCATATTGATCGGCTTTTGTTTTATGCAAAAAGTTAGCAGAAGTATGTCGTGTGTGGTATCAAATGAAAGGTCTCGGAGAGGGCTAGCGTGCAGAATTGACAAAAATGTGCTATGTCGATCGGTATTTGTTTTTTGCAAAAAGTAGTCAGAAGTGTGTGGTGTTTCGTATCAAATGAAAGGTTTCAATGAAGCCTGGTGTGCAGAATTAACGAAAATGGTAAATGTCGATCGGCTTTTGTTTTTCGCAAAAGGTTGTCACAAGTATATAGTGTTTGGTATCAAATGAAAAGTCTCGGTGTGGGCTAGCGTGTAGATATGATAAAAATGTTTCATGTCGATCGACTTTTGTTTTTTGCAGAAAGTTGTCAAAAGTATGTCGTGTTTGGTATCAAATAAAAGGTCTCGGTGAGAGCTGCGGTACATAAATGACAAAAATGTTTCATGTCGACCAGCTTTTATTTCTTGCAAAAAATTATTAGAAGTATATCGTGTTTGGTCTCAAATGAAAGGTCTCGTTGAGGGCTAGCGTGCAGAATTGACAAAAATGTTCCATTCCGATCGGCTTTTGTTTTCTACAAAAAGTTCTCAAAGGTATGTCGAGTTTGGTCTCAAATGAAACATCTTGTTGAGGGCTAGCGTGTAGAATTGACAAAAATGTGCTATGTCGATCGGTTTTTGTTTTTTTAGCAAAAAGTTGTGAGATGTATTTGGTGTTTGGTATTAAATTAAAAGGCTCGATAAGGACTGGCGTGTAGAATTAACAAAAAAGGTCAATATTGATCGGCTTTTGTTTTTTGCAAAAATTTCTCAAAGGTATGTCGAGTTTGGTCTCAAATGAAAGGTCTCGTTGAGGGCTGGCGTGCAGAATTGACAAAAATGTTCCATATCGATGTCGATTAGTAGTTGTTTTTTGCAAAAAGTTGTCAGAAGTGTGTGGTGTTTAATATTAAATGAAAGGTTTAAATGAAGGCTGGTGTGCAGAATTAATAAAAATGATCAATGTCGATCGGCTTTTGTTTTTTGCAAAAGGTTGTCACAAGTATATAGTGTTTGGTACCAAATGAAAAGTCTCGGTGTGGGCTAGCGTGTTGATATGATAAAAATGTTTCATGTCGATCGACTTTTGTTTTATACAGAAGGGTCTAGCGTGCAGAATTGACAAAAATGTGCTATGTTGATCGGTACTTGTTTTTTTTGCAAAAAGTTGTCAGAAGTGTGTGGTGTTTGGTATCAAATGAAAGGTTTCAATGAAAGCTGGTGTGCAGAATTAACGAGAATGATCAATGTCGATCGCCTTTTGTTTTCTGCAAATGGTTGTCACAAGTATATAGTGTTTGGTATCAAATGAAAAGTCTCGGTGTGGGCTAGCGTGTAGATATGATAAAAATGTTTCATGTCGATCGACTTTTGTTTTATGCAGAAAGTTGTCAGAAGTATGTCGTGTATGATATTAAATGAAAGGTCTCGGTGCGCGCTGGGGTACATAAATTACAAAAATGTCGACCTGCTTTTGTCTTTTGCAAAAAAATACCTAATGAAAGGTCTCGGTGAGGCCTGACGTGGAAATATGAAATAATTGTTTGATGTCGATCGGCATTTGTTTTTTGCACTGACAGCGGAGCTCTAGGGAATGCTCGGCGTAGCCGAGAATTCGCTAGTCCTATATACTAAACGATTACATTCACTATATATCTATCTATCTATAGATTCATCACGAGCATCGAGTAACTTTTGTAATCGCCTACAGCCTGAACCATGCAAGTGATTGTTATAATTTTTTTTAATATGTGGGGGATAATGAGATCTGGTGCCTTTTGGGTGTCTCATATTTTTACTGTTAGTAGTTTTCGTGTAAAAAATTTAAACTGTGCACAAATGCTGCCTAGAAACAATGGATCCCAGAGGCCATGTCTAAATTTAAGAAGAATCACGCCGTCATCCGTCACTTTTGACAATCTGCCTATGAACTTTAAATGATTATATTTTTTAATAGAACATTGATATCACAGATTTAAAAACAGTATCATGAATAATAGACTTGAGCAAATGTGTTACAACTAATTTAAGTTTAAAACATAACGTATTTAATTAATATAAATTTTGACGTTTCCAATGTCAAAAGTCAATGTTGCCAAATGTGTGATGAAGTAACTAAATTAAAACCAAATATTTCTAAACTAACTTCACTGAAGACGGTGGCAGTTGTATTAGGGTTGACAATATTAATTTATAAATTTAAAAATTAACTACTAATTTTTTATACAAACAGTGTTGCCAAATTATAAAGTAACTAAATAAAAATCAAATATTTGATATCAAAAGTAAGAAAACCATAAGAGCCGCTTTTGAAATGACAAAAAAAAATTGTCATGTCGACCTGCATTTGTTTTTCGCAAAAAGTTGTTAAAAGTAGAACGTCCTTGGGTTTTAAGGAAACGACACAATACAGACTGGTGTGAACGAATGACAAAAATGTTCTACGTAGATTAAAATTTGTTTTTTGCAAAATGTTGTCAGAAAAATGTCGTGTTTGAGTATTTTCGAATTACAAAAGTCAATGTTGCCAAATGTTTAATAAAGTAACTAAACAAAGAACAAATATTTCCAAATGAAAGGTTACTGAAGACAGTGAATGTTATATTAGGCTAGGTCACCATGAGGGCTAGCGTGCAGAATGAACAAAAATGTTCTATATCGAACGGCTTTTGTTTATTAGAAAAAGTTGTGAGAAGTATGTGGTGTTTGGTATCAAATGAAAAGGCTCGATAAGGGCTGGCGTGTAGAATTAACAAAAAGGTCAATGTTGATCGGCTTTTGTTTTTTGCAAAAATTTCTCAAAGATATGCCGAGTTTGGTCTTAAATGAAAGATATCATTGAGGGCTAGCGGGCAGAATTAACAAAAATGTGTCATGTCGATCGGCTTTTGTTTTATGCAAAAAGTTATCAGAAGTATGTCGTGTTTGGTATAAAATGAAAGGTCTCGGAGAGGACTAGCGTGCAGAATTGACAAAAATGTGCTATGTCGATCTGTTTTTGTTTTTTGCAAAAACTTGTCAGAAGTGTATTGTGTTTGGTATCAAATGAAAGGTTTCAATGAGGGCTGATGTGCAGAATTAACAAAAATTGTCAATGTCGATCGGCTTTTGTTTTTTGCAAAAGGTTGTCACAAGTATATATTGTTTGGCATCAAATGAAAAGTCTCGGTGTGGGCTAGCGTGCAGATATGATAAAAATGTTTCATGTCGATCGGCTTTTGTTTTATGCAAAAAGTTGTCAGAAGTATGTCGTGTTTGGTATCAAATGAAAGGTCTCGGAAAGGGCTAGCCTGCAGAATTGACAAAAATGTATTATGTCGATCGGTTTTTGTTTTTTGCAAAAAGTTGTCAGAAGTATATCGTGTTTGATATCAAATGAAAGGTCTAGCGTGCAGAATTAATAAAAATATGCTATGTCGATCGGTATTTGTTTTTTGCAAAAAGTTGTCAGAAGTGTGTGGTGTTTGGTATGAAATGAAAAGTCTCGTTGAGGGCTAGCGAGCAGAATTGACAAAAATGTTCCATGTCGATCGGCTTTTGTTTAACGCAAAAAGTTGTCAGAAGTATGTCGTGTTTGGTATCAAATGAAAGGTCTCGGAGAGGGCTAGCGTGCAGAATTGACAAAAAATGTGCTATGTCGATCGGCTTTTGTTTTTTGCAAAAGGTTGTTACAAGTATATAGTGTTTAGTATCAAATGAAAAGTCTTGTTGTGGGCTAGCGTGTAGATATGATAAAAATGTTTCATGTCGATCGACTTTTGTTTAATGCAGAAAGTTGTCAGAAGTATGTCGTGTAAGGTATCAAATGAAAGGTCTCGGTGAGAGTTGAGGTACATAAGTGACAAAAATGTTTCATGTCGACCGGCTTTTGTTTTTTGCAAAATATTATTAGAAATATATCGTGTTTGCAATCTAATGAAAGGTCTCGGTGAGGCCTGACGTGCAAATATGAAATAATTGTTTCATGTCGATCGGCATTTGTTTTTTTCACTGACAGCGGATCTCTAGGGAATGCTCGGCGTAGCCGAGAATTCGCTAGTCCTATATACTAAACGATTACATTCACTATATATCTATCTATCTATAGATTCATCACGAGCATCGAGTAACTTTTGTAATTGCCTACAGCCTGAACAATGCAAGTGATTGTTATAAATATTTTTTTATATGTGAGGGCTAATGAGATCTGGTGCCTTTTGGGTGTCTCATATTTTTACTGTTAGTTGTTTTCGTGTAAAAAATTTAAACTGTGCACAAATGCTGCCTAGAAACAATGGATCCCAGAGGCCATGTCTAAATTTAAGAAGAATCACGCCGTCATCCGTCACTTTTGACAATCTGCCTATGACCTTTAAATGATCATATTTTTTAACAGAACATTGATATCAAAGATTTAAAAACAGTATAATGAATAATAGACTTGAGCAAATGTGTTACAACTAATTTAAGTTTAAAACATAACGTATTTAATTAATATAAATTTTGACGTTTCCAATGTCAAAAGTCAATGTTGCCAAATGTATGATGAAGTAACTAAATTAAAACCAAATATTCCTAAATTAACTTCTCTGAAGACGGTGACAGTTTTATTAGGATTGACAATATTAATTTATAAATTTAAAAATTAACTACTATTTTTTGATACAAACAGTGTTGCCAAATTATGAAGTAGGTAACAAAATAAAAATCAAATATTTCTAAATAAAATAAATTGAACACTTTGCTGTGAAAAAAGAAAAGAAAACCATAAGGGTCGGTTTTAAAATGACAAAAAAATGTGTCATGTCGATCTGCATTTGTTTTGCGCAAAAAGTTGTTAGAAGTATATTGTCCTTGGGTTTTAATTAAACGACACAATGTGGACTGGTGGGCACGAATGACAAAAATATACTACGTCGATTAGAATTTGTTTTTTACAAAATGTTGTCAGAAATATGTTGTGTTTGGAAAAAGTTGTCAGAAGTGTGTGGTGTTTGGTCTCAAATAAAAGGTTTCATTGAGGGCTAGCTTGCAGAATTGACAAAAAAATTCCATGCCGATCGGCTTTTGTTTTTCGCAAATAGTTGTCAGAAGTATGTGGTATTTGGTCTCAAATGAAAGGTTTCATTGAGGGCTAGCGTGCAGAATTGACAAAAATATTCCATGCCGATCGGCTTTTGTTTTACGCAAATAGTTGTCAGAAGTTTGTGGTGTTTGGTATCAAAATAAAGGACTTGATAAGGGTTTCGTCAAAAATTAACAAAATTGCTTATTGTTGATCGGCTTTTGTTTTTTGTGAAAAGTTTTCAGAAATATGTCGAGTTTGGTCTCAAATGAAAGGTTTCATTGAGGGCTAGCTTGCAGAATTGACAAAAATATTCCATGCCGATCGGCTTTTGTTTTTCGCAAATAGTTGTCAGAAGTATGTGGTATTTGGTGTCAAATGAAAGGTTTCATTGAGGGCTAGCGTGCAGAATTGACAAAAATATTCCATTCCGATCGGCTTTTGTTTTTCGCAAATAGTTGTCAGAAGTATGTGGTGTTTGGTATCAAAATAAAGAACTTGATAAGGGTTTCGTGAAAAATTAACAAAATTGCTTATTGTTGACCGGCTTTTGTTTTTCTGAAAAGTTTTCAGAAATATGTCGAGTTTGGTCTCAAATGAAAGGTCTCGTTGAAGGCTAGCATGCAGAATAGAAAAAAGTGTTCCATGTCGATCTGCTTTTCTTTTTACAAAAAGTTGTGAGAAGTTTATAGTGTTTCATATCAAATGAAAGTTCTCGGTGGTGTGGGCTAGCCTGTAGAAATTGCAAATATGTTCCATGTCGATTAACTTTTGTTTTATGCAAAAAAATGTCAGAAGTATGTTGTGTTTGGTATCAAATGAAAGGTCTCGGTGATGGCTGGCGTGCATAATTGGGAAAAATGTTTCAGGTCGACCGGCTTTTGTTTTTTCAAAATGTTATTACATGCATATCGTGTTTAGAATCTAATGAAAGGTATTGGTGAGGGCTGACATGCAGATATAAAAAAACCGGTTTATGTCGATCGTCATTTATTTTTTTTGTACTGACAGCAGAGCTCTAGGGAATGCTCGGCGTAGCCGAGAATTCGCTAGTATTTTAGCTAAAAAGAAAACATTGTAACAAGGAAATTGCTACTTCAAGTGTGGTAGGTATTCTAGTATCTAGCCCATGTAGCTTACAATATACAACGTATTCATTAAAATGACACCCGAAAATTGAATGTTTATTATCTGATTGGTACCACGTTTTGGTTACTTTTGCATGTCCAATGCTAAAATTATCCATAGTATAGATCCTAAAGCATGAATATGAATGTTTTAACAAAAATATCCATTTCAAGAATAGGTAAAATCTGACTTTATTTTTGTAATAAATTATATAAATATTTGCTTCTGCGCCCGAATTTTATAATTCGTCATCATATTTTAACTAAAAGAAAACATTACAACAAGAAAAATGCTATTTCAAGTGTGGTAGGTATTCTAGAATCCAGCAAATGTAGCTTACAATATACAACGTATTCATCAAGATAAGGTAAAATCTGAATTTATTTTTGTAAAATTCATATAACTATTTGCTTCCGCGCTCGAATTTCATAATTTTTCAACATATTTTAGATAAAAGAAAACATTGCAACAAGAAAACTGATATTTCAAGTCTGGTAGGTATTCTAGAATCCAGCCCATGTAGCTCACAATATACAACGTATTCATTAAAATGGAACCCAAAAATTGAATGTTTATTATCCGATTGGTACCACGTTTTAGTCACTTTTGCATGTCCAATGCTTAAAACCTTCCATAGTATAGATGCTAAAGCAAGAATATGAATGTTTTAACAAAAATATATATTTCAAGAATAGATAAAATCTGACTTTATTTTTGTAAAAAATCATATAAATATTTGCTTCCGCGCCCGAATTTTATAATTTTTCATCATATTTTAGCTAAAAGATAACATTGCAACAAGAAAATAGCTATTTCAAGTGTGGTAGGTATTCTAGAATCCAGCTTATGTAGCTTTCAATATACAACGTATTCATCAAGAATAGGTAAATCCTGACTTTATTTTTGTAAAAAATCATATAAATATTAGCTTCCGCGCACGACTTTGTTTTTGTAAAAATTCATATAAATATTTGCTTCCGCGCCCGAATCTTATAATTTTTCATCATATTTTAACTAAAAGAAAACATTGCAACAAGAAAATTGCTATTTTAAGAGTGGTAGGTATTCTAGAATCCAGCCCATGTAGCTTTCAATATGCAACGTATTCATCAAGAATATGTAAAATCTGACTTTATTTTTGTAAAAAATCATATAAATATTTGCTTCCGCGCCCGAATTTTATAATTCTTTATCATAATTTAGCTAAAAGAAAACATTGCAACAAGAAAATTGCTATTTCAAGTGTGGTAATGATTCTAGAATCCAGTCCATGTAGCTTACAATATACAACGTATTCATTAAAATGACACCTGAAAATTGAATGTTTATTATAAAATTGGTACCACGTTTTGGGCACTTTTGCATGTCCAATGCTAAAATTATCCATAGTATAGATCCTAAAGCATGAATATAAATGTTTTAACAAAAATATCCATTTCAAGAATAGGTAAAATCTGACGTTATTTTTGTAAAAAATCATATAAATAATTGCTTTCGCGCCCGAATTTCATATTTCTTCATCACATTTTAGCTAAAAAGAAAACATTGCAACAAGAAAATTGCTATTACAAGCGTGGTAGGTATTCAAGAATCCAGCCCATGTAGCTTACAATATACAACGTATTCATGAAAATGACACCCGAAAATTGAATGTTTATTATCTGATTGGTACAATGTTTTGGTTACTTTTGTATGTACAATGCTTAAAACCATCCATAGTATAGATCCTAAAGCATGAATATGAATGTTTTAACAAAAATATCCATTTCAAGAATGGGTAAAATCTAACATTATTTTTGTAAAAAATAATATAAATATTTGTTTCCGCACCCGAATTTCATAATTCTTCATCATATTTAAGCTAAAATGAAAACAATGCAACAAGAAAATTGCTTTTTCAAGTGTGGTAGGTATTTCAGAATCCAGCCCATGTATCTTACAATATACAAAGTATTTATCAAGAATAGGTATAATCAAACTTTATTTTTGTAAAATATTATATAAATATTTGCTTCCGCGCCCAAAATTTATAATTCTCCGTCATATTTTAGCAAAAAGAATACATTGCAACAAGAAAATTGCTATTTCAAGTGTGGTAATAATTCTAGAATCCAGCCCATGTAGCTTACAATATACAACGTATTCATCAAACATAGGTAAAATCTGACTTTATTTTTGTAATAAATCATATAAATATTTGCTTTCGCGCCCGAAATTTATAATTCTTCATCATATTTTAGCTAAAAGGATACATTGTAACAAGAAAATTACTATTTCAAGTGTGGTAGGTATTCTAGAATTCAGCCTATGTAGCTTACAATATACAAAGCATGGGTAAAATCTGACTTTATTTTTGTAAAAAATCATATAAAAATTTGCTTCCGCGCCCGAATTTTATAATTCTTTATCATATTTTACCTAGAAAAACACATTGCAACAAGAAAATTGCTATTTCAAGTGTGGTAGGTATTCTGGAATCCAGCCCATGTATTCATCAAGAATAGGTAAAATCTAACTTTATTTTTGAAAAAAATCATATAAATATTTCCTTCCGCGCCCGAATTTCATAAGTCTTCATCAAATTTTAGCTAAATAGAAAACATTGCAACAAGAAAATTGCTATTTTATGTGTGGTAGGTATTCTAGAATCCAGCCCATGTAGCTTACAATATACAACGTATTCATTAAAATGACACCCGAAAATTAAATGTTTATTATCTGATTGGTACCACGTTTTAGTCACTTTTGCATGTTCAATGCTAAAACTATCCATAGTATAGATTGAAAAGCATGATAAGAATGTTTTAACAAAAATATCCATTTCAAGATTAGGTAAAATCTGACTTTATTTTTGTAAAAAATTATATAAATATTTGCTTCCGCGCCCAAATTTTATAACTCTTCATCATATTTTAGATATAAGAAAACATTGCAACAGGAAAGTTACTATTTCAAGTGTGGTAGGTATTCTAGAATCCAGCCCATGTAGCTTTCAATATACAACGTATTCATCAAGAATAGGTAAAATCTGACTTTATTTTGTAAAAATTCATATAAATATTTGCTTCCGCGCCCGAATTTTATAATTTTTTATCATATTTTAGCTAAAACAAAACATTGCAACAAGAAAATTGCTATTTCAAGTGTGGTAGGTATACTAGAATCCAGGCCATGTAGCTTACAATATACAACGTATTCATTAAAATGACACCCGAAAATTGAATTTTTATATCTAAATGGTACCACGTTTTGGTCACTTTAGCATGTCCAATGCTAAAATTATCCATAGTATAAATCCTAAAGCATGAATATGAATGTTTTAACAAAAATATCCATTTCAAAAATAGGTAAAATCTGACTTTATTTTTGTAAAAAATTATTTAAATATTTGATTCTGCACCCAAATTTTATAATTTTTTATCATATTTCAGCTGAAGGAAAACATTGCAACAAGAAAATTGCTATTTCAAGTTTGGTAGGTATTCTAGAATCCAGCTCAAGTAGCTTACGTATTCATCAGATATAGGTAAAATTTGACTTTATTTTTGTAAAAAATTATATAAATATTTGCTTCTGCGGCTGAATTTTATAATTCTCCAACATATTTTAGCTAAAAGAAACCATTGCAACAAGAAAATTGCTATTTCAAGTGTGGTAGGTATTCTAGAATCCAGCACATGTAGCTTATAATATACAACGTATTCATCAAGAAAGGTAAAATCTGACTTTATTTTTGTAAAAAATTATATAAATATTTGCTTCCGCGCCCCAATTTTATATTTTTTCATCATGTTTTAGCTAATAGTAAACATTGCAACAAGAAAATTGCTATTTCAAGTGTGGTACGTATTCTAGAATCCAGCCCATGTAGCTTAAAATATACAACGTATTCATGAAAATGACACCCGAAAATTGAATGTTTATTATCTGATTGGTACCACGTTTTGGTCACTTTTGCATGTTCAATGCTTAAAAGCATCCATAGCATAGATCCAAAAGCATGAATATGAATGTTTTAACAAAAATATCCATTTCAAGAATAGGTAAAATCTGACTTTATTTTTGTAAAAACTCATATAAATATTTGCTTCCGCGCCCGAATTTTATAATTCTTTCTCATATTTTAGCTAAAAGAAAACATTACAACAGGAAAATTGCTATTTCAAGTGTGGTAGGTATTCTAGAATCCAGCCCATGTAGCTTTCAATATACAACATATTCATCAAGAATAGGTAAAATCTGACTTTATTTTGTAAAAAATCATATAAATATTTGCTTCTGCGCCCGAATTTTATAATTTTTCATCATGTTTTAGCTAAAAGTAAACATTGCAACAAGAAAATTGCTATTTCAAGTATGGTAGGTATTTTAGAATCCAGCCCATGTAGCTTAAAATATACAACGTATTCATGAAAATGACACCCGAAAATTGAATGTTTATTATCTGATTGGTACTACGTTTTGGTCACTTTTGCATGTTCAATGCTTAAAACCATCCACAGTATAGATCCAAAAGCATGAATATGAATGTTTTAACAAAAATATCCATTTCAAGAATAGGTAAAATCTGACTTTATTTTTGTAAAAACTCATATAAATATTTGCTTCCGCGCCCGAATTTTATAATTCTTTCTCATATTTTAGCTAAAAGAAAACATTACAACTGGAAAATTGCTATTTCATGTGTGGTAGGTATTCTAGAATCCAGCCCATGTAGCTTACAATATACAACGTATTCATGAAAATGACACCGGAAAATTGAATGTTTATTATCTGATTGGTAAACGTTTTGGTCACTTTTGCATGTCCAATGCTTAAAACCATCCATAGTATAGATCCTAAAGCATGAATATGAATGTTTTAAAAAAGTATCCATTTCAAGAATAAGTAAAATCTGACATTATTTTTGTAAAAAATCATATAAATATTTGCTTCCGCGTCTGAATTTTATAATTTTTTATCATATTTTAGCTAAAGGAATACATAGCAACACGAAAATTGCTATTTCAAGTGTGGTGGGTATTCTAGAATCCAGCCCATGTAGCTTACAATATGCAACGTATTCATTAAAATGACACCCCGAAAATTGAATGTTTATTATCTGATTGGTACCACGATTTGGTCACTTGTGCATGATCACTGCTAAAATTATCCATAATATAGATCCAAAAGCATGAATATAAATGTTTTAACAAAAATATCCATTTCAAGAATAGGTAAAATCTGACTTTATTTTTGTGAAAAATCTTATAAATATTTGCTTCCGCGCCCGAATTTTATAATTCTTTATCATATTTTCGCTAAAAGAAACCATTGCAACAGGAAAATTGCTATTTCAAGTGTGGTAGGTATTCTAGAATCCAGTTCATGTACCTTAAAATATACAACGTATTCATCAAGAATAGGTAAATTCCTACTTAATATTTGTAAAAAATCATATAAATATTTGCTTCCGCGCCCCAATTTCATAATTTTTCATCACATTGTAGCTAAAAGAAAACATTGCAACAGGAAAATAGCTATTTTAAGTGTTGTAGGTATTCTAGAATCCAGCCCATGTAGCTTTCAATATACAACGTATTCATCAATAATAGGTAAAATCTGACTTTATTTTGTAAAACATCATATAAATATTTGCTTCCGCGCCCGAATTTTGTAATTCTTCATCATATTTTAGCTAAAAGTAAACATTTCAACATGAAAAATGCTATTTCAAGTGTGGTAGGTATTCTAGAATCCAGCCCATGTAGCTTAAAATATACAACGTATTCATCAAGAATAGGTAAAATCCACCTTTATTTTTGTAAAAAATCATATAAATATTTGCTTCCGCGCCCGAATTTTATAATCCTTCATCAAATTTTACCTAAAAGAAAACATTGCAACAAGGAAATTGCTATTTCAAGTGTGGTAGGTATTCTAGAATCCAGCTCATGTAGCTTACAAAATACAACGTATTCATGAAAATGACACAGGAAAATTGAATGTTTATTATCTGATTGGTACCACGTTTTGGTCACTTTTGCATGTCCAATGCTTAAAACCATCCATTGTATAGATCCTAAAGCATGAATATGAATGTTTTAAAATAAATATCCATTTCAATAATAGGTAAAATTTGACTTAATTTTTGTAAAAACTTATATAAATATTTGCTTCCGCGCCCGAATTTTATAATTCTTTATCATATTTTAGCTAAAAGAAACCATTGCAACAAAAAAATTGCTATTTAAGTGTGGTAGGTATTCTAGAATCCAGCCCATGTAGCTTAAAATATACAACATATTCATCAAGAAAAGGTAAAATCTGACTATATTTTTGTAAAATATCATATAAATATTTGCTTCCGCGCCCCAATTTTATAATTTTTATCATATTTTAGCTAAAAGAAAACATTTCAACAGGAAAATTGCTATTTCAAGTGTGGTAGGCATTCTAGAATCCAGCCCATGTAGCTTTCAATATACAACTTATTCATCAAGAATAGGTAAAATCTGACTTTATTTTGTAAAAAATCATATAAATATTTGCTTGCGCTCCCGTATTTTATAATTCTTCATTATATTTTAGCTAAATGTAAACATGTCAACATGATAATTGCTATTTCAAGTGTGGTAGGTATTCTAGAATCCAGCCCTTGTAGCTTAAAATATACAACGTATTCATCAAGAATAGGTAAAATCGGATTTTATTTTTGTAAATAATCTTATAAATACTTTCTTCCGCGCCCGAATTTTGTAATTCTTCATCAAATTTCAGCTAAAAGAAAACATTGCAACAAGAAAATTGCTATTTCAAGTGTGGTAGGTCTTCTAGAATCCACCACATGTAGCTTACAATATACAACATATTCATTAAAATGACACCCGAAAATTAAAAGTTTATTATCTGATTGGTACAACGTTTTGGTCACTTTTGCATTCTCAATGCTAAAATTATCCATAGTTTAGATCCAAAAGCATGAATATTAATGTTTTAACAAAAATATCCATTTCAAGAATAGGTAAAATCTGACATTATTTTTGTAAAAAATTATATAGATATTTGCTTCCGCGCCTGAATTTTATAATTCTTCATCATATTTTAGCTAAAAGAAACCATTGCAACAAGAAAATTGCTATTTCAAGCGTGGTAGGTTATCTATAATCCAGCCCATGTAGCTTACAATATACAAAGTATTCATTAAGGTGAAACCTAAAAATTAAATGTTTATTATCTGATTAGTACCACGTTTTGGTCACTTTTGCATGTCCAATGCTTAAAACCATCCATAGTACAGATCCTAAAGCATGAATATGAATGTTTTAACAAAAATATCCATTTCCAGAATAGGTAAAATCTGACTTTATATTTGTAAAAAATCATATAAATATTTGCTTCCGCGCCTGAATTTTATAATTTTTTATCATATTTTCGCTAGAAGAAAACATTGCAACAAGAAAATTACTATTTCAAGTGTTGTAGATATTCTAGAATCCTGCCCATGTAGCATACAATATAAAACGTATTCATTAACATGACACCCGAAAATTGAATGTTTATTATCTGATTGGTACCACGTTTTGGTCAGTTTTGCATGTCCAATGCTTAAAACCATCCATAGTATAGACCCTAAAGCATGAATATTATTGTTTTAACAAAAACAGCCATTTCAAGAATAGGTAAAATTTAACTTTATTTTTGTAAAAAATCATATAAATATTTGCTTCCGCGCCCGAATTTTATAATTTTTCATCATATTTTAGCTAGAAGAAAACATTGCAACAAGAAAATTGCTATTTCAAGTGTGGTAGGTATTCTAGAATCCAGCCCAAGTAGCTTACAATATACAACGTATTCATTAATATGACACCTGAAAATTGACTGTTTATTATCTGATTGGTACAACGTTTTGGTCACTTTTGCATGTCTAATGCTAAAATTATCCATAGTATACAGGTTGTTCCATTTAAGCGGGCTACTATTGCTATGTAGAGAACTATAAGAGTTACGAGGTTGGTTAAATTAGCAAAGAACCACCAATTTACAAGACTATTACAATGAGCAAAAAAAATATTTTTTTCGACTAGTGGTTCTTAAAATACGGGACACAACTTTCTTATTTTAAATGGGAACATATGTTTATATTTAGGTTATTCGATAGAGTTTTTTTTCCGAATTCAACGATATGTACATATCATATACTAATATAACAAAATAATTGAGAAAAATGCATGTTAGATTTATTTATATTTTATTTATATCTGGCTGAAACAAAGAGTGCTATGGTTAGAAAACATAGACATAATGTTCTATCTTACATTGTTTGATTATTTTTTGTTAAATTTTATTTTCTTAAACTGTCAGTTTTAAGAAGAAAATGAATTGTTTTCTATCCAAAGCAATCTTATTTTAGCCAGATATAAATAAAATATAAATAAATCTATTATGCATTTTTCTCAGTTATTTTGTTATATTAGTTTATGATATGTTCATATCGTTGAATTCAGAAAAAAATACCCTATCGAATAACCTAAAAATAAACATATGTTCCCATTTAAAATAAGAAAGTTGTGTCCCGTATTTTGAGAACCACTGGTAAAAAAAAATATTTTTTTTCTCATTGTAATAGTCTTGTAAAATGGTGGTTCTTTGCTAATTTAACCAACCTCGTAGCTCTTATAGTTCTCGAGATAGCAATGGTGGCACGCTTAAATGGAACACCCTGTAGATCCTAAAGCATGAAAATGAATGTTTTAACAAAAATATCCATTTCAAGATTAGGTAAAATCTGACTTTATTGTTGTAAAAAATCATATAAATAATTGCTTCCGCGCCCGAATTTTATTATTCTTAATCATATTTTAGCTAAAAGAAAACATTGCAACAAGAAAATTGCTATTTCTAGTGTGGTAGGTATTCTAGAATCCAGCCCATGTAGCTAACAATATACAACGTATTCATTAAAATGACACCCGAAAATTGAATGTTTATTATCTGATTGGTACCACGTTTTGGTCACTTTTGCATGTCCAATGGTAAAATTATCCATAGTATAGATCCTAAAGCATGAATATGAATGTCTTAACAAAAATATCCATTTCAAGAATAGGTAAAATCTGACTTTATTTTTGTAAAAAATCATATAAATAATTGCTTCCGCGTCTGAATTATATTATTCTTAATCATATTTTAGCTAAAAGAAAACATTGCAACAAGAAAATTGCTATTTCAAGTGTGGTAGGTATTCTAGAATCCAGCCCATGTAGCTTACAATATACAACGTATTCATTAAAATGACACCCGAAAATTGAGTGTTTATTATCTGATTAGTACCACGTTTTGGTTACTTTTGCATGTCCAATGCTCAAAACCATCCATAGTATAAATCCTAAACCATGAATATGAATGTTTTAACAAAAATATCTATTTCAAGAATAGGTAAAATCTGACTTTATTTTTGTAAAAAATCATATAAATATTTGCTTCCGCGCCCGAATTTTATAATTCTTTATCATATTTTAGCTAAAAGAAAACATTAGTAGTATAGCTAGACACGTACGGCCTTACTTCCGGTGTTCTCGATGATCGTGGTCATCCACATCTACCATTCTTCAGCTGAAGACATCCAGTGTGTTAGTTCTTCACGTACTTCTTGCACAACCCTCTCGAATTCGCACCCCGTATCATTTCACCCTGTTTTCGACCTCGATGACCGTGGTCATCCTCGTCTACCATTCTTCTTCGCCCACTTCTTGCACAACCCTCTCGAATTCGCACCCCGTTTCATTTCACCCTGTTTTCGACCTCGATGACCGTGTTCATCCTCACCTACCATTCTTCTTCGCCCGCACTTCTTGCACAACCCTTTCGAATTCATCCACCCTGTATGCTCCGCCCCTATGGCATGCACTCTCCACATTAGAATGGAGTGCTTATGGCGGTGCACTCTCCACTTCAGTTAGGAGTGCCCGTGGGAATACACTCTCCACTTCAGTTAGGAGTGCCCGTAGGGGTGCACTCTCCACTTCAGTTAGGGGTGCCCATTGGGTGCACTCTTTACTTCAGTTAGCAGTGCCCGTGGGGTGCACTCTCCACTTCAGTTAGGAGTGCCTATGGGGTGCACTCTACACTTTAGTTATGAGTGTCTTTTGTGGGGTGCACTCTCCACTTCAGTTATGAGTGTCTTTTGTGGGGTGCACTCTTTACTTCAGTTAGGCGTGTCTTTTGTGGGGGGCACTCTCCACTTCGCTCCACTTTAGTTGACAGTGCCCACTCGCCACTTTAGTTAAGAATCTGGATCCGGGATCCGGGATCTATTTCAGCGCGAAATATGAATTTTTATGAATTTTGATCTGGGTCTGGCTGGTTCTGGAATCTGGAATATGAATTTTTATGATTTTTGATCTGGGATCTGGATCTGGGTCTGGGATCTGGATCTGGGATCTGGATCTATCTTACACAGCCTGTGTAATTTCTTTTTGTTGGGGTGATTAGGGGGAGCTGTGATGTAAATAATTAACACATTTTATCTGTTATAATATTTATAGAAAATTATAACCCCATGGGTGTGTATCTGTATATAAATAGTTTATAATTCGTTTGTCGTCAAACGGACTTAAAGCTAACTTATTTTGTTTTATTGTATGTACAACATGTTTCTTAGATCTAACAGAACATTGATTTATATTTATAGTTTTATTGTTAAATAAACAATTATAGTAATCACTAAAAGTTATAGTATTGAGTGCTGCTTTTGTTATGCCCTTTGCTTTTTTATTGATTTTTCCTTTATTAACATCTTGCAAGACTTTGTACGTGTACATTTTTGATCGCAAACCAATAAACTCTGTCATAATTTCGCCATTATTTTCATCCTTCATGAGACCAATATTTTTTTTGTTCACAAGAGGTATGTTGAAAATATTATTATGTGGATAATCAGAAGTATCAAATTTATAAATATCTCGTTTCATTACGTTATAGATATCAATATTTTTAAATAAGTAAATAAGACTATCTGTGTCTGTGTACAATAATTTTGTATTGTTACAAACATTTTTCTTAATATAATTGTAGTGAAAGTCATAAATGTAAGTTTTTGAAATGTCTAAAATAGAGAAACCAACATATATGGGCTTGTTAAAAGTAATATTTTTTTTACTCATTTCTATTAATATAATATCATCATCTAATATGGTACAACTATGAAAATTTGATTGTTGTATGTAAGATTTTGCACCGTATCTTCCCTCCCAATTTGAAACTATTTTTATATCTTTATATTTACAAACGTTCTCCATGGTTTTACCAAACACCGCGTTATTTATTAATTTATAAAAATTCTTTTTAAATTAATTATTTGATTGTTTTCGCATGTTTGTATTTATATCTATATATGTTTTTAACCATGGTCTTTGTTTAAATTTTAGAACTTTATGAATTTTAGATATTTTTAAACCCAATTTCAAACATTGTTTTAAATTTTGATAATGAATCACATAGTTTTTTTTATCATACAAATTTGTTACTAATTTTGGTAGTTTCGATTGAGGTGGTATAACGGCAAATCTTTATGATCATTGTGTAATTCTTTCGGATACTCTAAATCAACTTCAAAAATGTAACCTATGGGAGATTCATTACTTAAATTCATCAAATCTATTTTGTATATGTCTAAAATATCAACCCACTCAAATTCTGAGTAGGGTAAATAATTACACATGGCAGCACCATATAAGTTATTTACATCAAAATACATTAAATAAGAGTCAGATTCATTACAATTATATTTGTCCCCTATATATTTATTATTTGCTTTCCCATATCTATTTGAACACTGTGACACTCCACCCCGGATTCCCTTTTCAATAAACAAAATTTTATCAATGTCTGTTCCCGAGGTTTGAGGTCAACTACCGGGCGCGTCCCCAGGTGGCGGATAGGGGAACGGCCATTTCGCAAGTCATGGTTAGTGACAGCTATACGCTGACCCTCTGGGCTTAAAACCCCGGCATGGGCTTAGCCAAGGCTGTCACCGCGGACCATCCTCCCACGTGTTTGTGCCGTGCGTGGCAACCCGTGTCGGTCGGATGAAGGAATCCTGGTGGCTGAGTCGTCAGACAACACTCCACTTTGGCCCTGATTTCACCTAGACGGGCGGTCGAGACTAACCCACCTCGATCAACCGGCTGCGACGTCGGGTCAGACCGCCGTCAGGGTGAGTCTCTGGGGACTGCGGACACGCAGGGGGCCCAGCCACCGTTGGATTGTTGGTCGCTTTCCTCTGGCTGACTGGCAACCTCCTCGTGTGTTTGTCATCCTTGGAGGCTATATCTCACCGGTAGGCTCTGGCGTTGAAGTTCAACGTCCCCTTTTGGGGCTCCCTGGTGGGTGGAGCGCTGGTGAGATGAAGCTTCTTTTCCCCATGGATGGATTTGTAAAGACCACCATAACCCCAGCGGGCGCGTCTTCGGATACACCGCTAACAACACCAGTGGGTGCGTCTTCGGACACCCCATTACCAATGGGTGCGTCGTCGGACACCCCATCAACTGCTCCCAAGCCCAAGAGGCACCGCATTAGCGGAGCGGAGCAAAAACGTCGGAAGAAGGCACGTGAAGCTGAGCTGGCGAAAGCTAACTCAGCCGGCAAACCACCTTCCGCGTCTTCGGTGCACTTGGGAAAAGCTAACCCCGCTGGCTCTAGACAATCGTCTAAACCGGTGAAGACGGCTGGCTGCCCAGGAAACACCAAACGCCAACGATCGGAAGGGTCGGAACCTTCTCCCAATGTCAGGAAAAGAAACCGCCCTCTCCCATCAGCAAAACCCCCTGCCTCAAGTGTGAGCTACGCAGATGCCTCTAAGAGACATCTGAAAGTGGCGATCATCTGTCGCAGTAATCCCCTTGGGAAGACCTCCTCCTCTCAGGTGCAGATACTGCAGGACCGGCTGTATGAACAACTGGACACCGCATTATTTACCCTGAAGGATGAAGAACAGCCTCCTGTCTTCGATGGATGGCTTCATTCCGGGGAAATTCTTCGCATCACCTGCGGTGACAACCATTCCCTGGAATGGCTGAAATCTGCGGTGAGCAAACTCCCCCCCCTTTGGGACAACGCCCAACTTGAGGTTGTTGGCCTGGACTGCCTTCCTCGGTTGGTGAAGGCAGCTGTCTGGATTCCGGGTAAAGCCGATGACAGGCAGACTGTCCTTCAGAGGCTGGCAGCTCAGAACAAAGACCTCAAGGTTTCCAACTGGTGCGTCTTTCATGATGCACCTAAGGAGAAACCACTGGGCAGATTGTTAGTCTTCGGCGTCAACGAAGAGGATGCCAAAACCCTTACGGAGAGAGGGAAGAAACTTCGGTATCTTTTCTCCTCCCTCACCGTCAAGTTGAAGGTTGGTAGTTCAGTACCACCTCAACCAACCCCTGGGACCGCAGCTCAGTCCTCGCAGAGTGCAACCTCAATGGAGGTTTGCTCCAAAGAGGATGCTGAACTGCAGGAGCTCGAGTCTCTCCTCCTTACATCCGAAACCTTAAATGACCCATCCCAATCCTAAATCTCCCTCTTCTTCACCTCTATCCTTCATCCAAATAAACCTGCAACACTGTCGGGCGGCGACCTCAATATTGAGACGACACCTAGACAGTAGGCAGCACAGTATAGCCCTGGTTCAAGAACCCTGGATTGTAAAATCAAAGATCTGTGGACTAGGCGACAAAAATACCTTTACCTTTACAGGTTTTGGTATTGAAAATCCGAGGACATGTATAGTAGTGCCTAACAACCTTCAGGCTGTTATTCTCCAACACCTGTGTACACGTGATATTACCGCCATCCTTCTTAGTAAAGTCACAAACAACAGCAAGGAAGACATCATTCTTGCCTCCTGCTACCTTCCCTCAGATTCTTCACAATCACCTCCTAGCCTTGAACTTGTCAAACTGGTCGAGTTTTGTGAAGAAAATCACAAACATCTAATTGTAGGATGTGACTCTAACTCACACCATACTGTCTGGGGCAGCAAAGACATTAACCCCAGAGGTAAATCTTTATGTGAATACATCACTAGTACCAATCTAGAAATTCTCAACCAAGGCGATGAACCTACTTTCGTCACGTCTCGTGCACAATCTAGGATTGACATCACCCTGGCAACACCTAAGATATCTAATGACATATCAGGATGGTATGTATCACCTGATGTCTCAATGTCTGATCACAAATCAATTCACTTTACGCTGAACGCTAAGCATATTGATAAAAAGGTCTTTCGGAACCCCAGGAAAACAGACAAAACTCTATTCCTAGATCTTCTTCATTCTAGAATAGAGGGATGTCATATTCCAAATCAAATTAGCAAGGATTCGCTTGAGGATTGCGTCAGCAAACTCCAGCACATTCTTATCAATTCATATGAAAGGGCATGTCCCTTAAGTACAATTAACTCAAAGAACGCCCCATGGTGGTGCAAGGAATTGAGTAAAATGAGAACTTCTATTAGGAAATTGTTCAACAAAGCCAAAAACTCCAAAATGGAAGCTGACTGGCTCTCGTACAAATTGGAGAAAACAAAATACAAAAAAGCTATCAGGCAAAGGCAAAGGAACGCCTGGCAACAATATGTCAGCAATATTGACAAATCTGCCCCCGTAGCTCGCTTGAAAAAAATGTTCTGCAAAGAACCAAACCAACAGCTAGGCTGCCTCAAAAAAGAAGATGGCACCTTCGCTTCCTCAATCATTGAAAACAATGAAATACTTCTAAAATGTCATTTCCCCGGCTGTGTGATCTCTGAAAGATGTACCTGGAAGGACAACGATCACTCCTTTTCAGAGGAGGCGCTCGAGCTCTCTAAGGTAATCATTGATGAGACACGCACAACCTGGGCAATAAACTCCCTAAAGCCTTATAAATCACCAGGTCTAGATGGTATTGTTGCAGCCCTTCTTCAATGGGGCTGCAAGCAATTAACACCTCACCTGGTTTGGATCTTTAGAGCTTGCATTACCCTCGCATATGTCCCTATAGGATGGAGGGAAGTTAAAGTAGTTTACATTCCCAAACCCGGACGCGTAGACTACTCAATACCTAAATCATATCGCCCAATAAGCCTTACCTCAGTTCTTCTTAAAACTCTGGAAAGACTTTGTGATAGATACATAAGGGAAACTGCACTGGTTCAAAATCCGCTGCACCCCAACCAACATGCTTATATTCAGGGAAAATCGACCGAAACTGCTCTTCATGCTGTGGTTAGCAGGATCGAAAACTCTTTGGAACACAACAATTCCTCCCTGGGTATTTTCATAGATATAGAAGGCGCTTTCGACAAAGCTACCTTCAACTCTATAGTCCATGCTCTAGAGTTCCATGAAGTAGAATCTCCTCTTATCAGGTGGATAAAGTTCATACTAGAACATAGGGCGATCGAATTCTCCTCTGGAGAAACAACCATAAGAGGCTATGTTACAAGAGGCTGTCCCCAAGGTGGTGTTCTGTCACCCCTTCTTTGGGCGATATTAGTAAATAATCTTCTGCTACTCCTCAACAACAATGGATATCACTATATTGGATATGCAGACGACATCACTGTTCTGCTAAACGGAAAATTTGAGAACATCCTTGCAAATCTAGCAAGCGCTGCTCTCAAACTCATAGAAAACTGGTGCAAAGACCACTCTCTTTCGGTAAATCCTGCCAAAACTGAAATGGTTCTTTTCACAAGAAAGCGGAAAATTGGCACTCTCACAATGCCAAAAATATTCAATCAGTCTCTAAGTTTGTCCAGTAACGTCAAATATCTGGGAGTCATAATTGACAGCAAACTTAACTGGAGTCTACATTTAAACTACAAAGTTGAAAAAGCCTGCATAGCATTCTGGCAGTGTCGACGGATCTTAGGTAAAACCTGGGGTCTAACTCCAAAACTCGCTTTATGGTTATACGTATCCATAATCAGGCCAATGATCACCTACGGAGCTCTTGTCTGGTGGCCCAGAATCAAACAATCCGTAGCAATATCAAAACTAGAACATGTACAAAGATTGGCATGTCTAGCCATAACCGGTGCAATGCGCACCACACCAACAGCGGCAATGGAAGTCCTTCTATGCCTTCCTCCTCTAAACCTTCACATAGAGGAAGTCGCGCTGAAAGCAGTCCTACGCCTCTCACAATTAGGCCACTGGCCCAAAATAGGACCAAGTTGCAGGCATTGTTCTATTTTCAAAGAAGCAGCTCAAAGTGCTCCTCTTCTGCAAATGAACACTGACTGCATTGCTCCAAAATTATACTTTGATAAACCCTATCGGATTATACTAGACTGTCAGATATCATCAAATCCCGACATTCTAATTTCCACTGACGGTTCCAAAAATGGGAAAGGCTCCGGTTCAGGCATTTTCTCTGAACAAATGAACCTGGACGTCAGTATTCCACTAGGCAAATATGCTACTGTCTTCCAAGCAGAAATGCTGGGGATCCTGCATAGTGCATTGCTGATTAAAGAACACAACGTTCTAAATAAGCATATAAGGATAGCATCTGACAGTAGAGCAGCTCTTCAAAGCCTGAATGGTTTTAAATTTACCTCAGGTTTAACTGAACTCTGTCACACCGCCCTGTCAAACGTATGCCAAGATAATACTCTTGAACTCATATGGGTAAAAGGACATAGTGACAATGGAGGTAACATTCGTGCCGACTATTTAGCAAAGCAAGGCTCATCTATCCCACCTTGTGGGCCCGAGCCCATCTTGCCGCTAAGTAAATCGACTCTTCATAACATCATTCGAACCATTACTTTCGACAAATTTTCAGCTAGTTGGAACACTAGATCTAACTGCAAACAGACGAAATCTTTTATCTTTAAGCCGACTTTCAAGCTGGCTAATTACCTAATAAGGCTTTCGAGGAACAATCTCAAACTCCTTATTGAAGTATTTACAGGGCATGGTCGTTTCAACAAGCACATGCATCGTATAAAAATCTCAAACACCTCACTTTGCAGAGGATGTGATATGGATGATGAAACAGTGGAGCACATTCTTCAGGAATGCCCCACTTTATCATTAAAAAGAGGTTCCATGCTTGGGGATATGTGGCCTTCCGAGGCAACACTCAGCACAACCCCACCTGCCAACTTGTTAGCCTTCTTCCGTAGCGTAGAATGGCTTCAAGATAGCTAGGGAGCTGTGCACCTGGAGGCAGTACAATGGGCCCATATGCGAGGCCTCAGTGCATGTGGAGTTTATCCACCCTCCACCTCAAATCTAAATCTAAATCTAAAATCAATGTCTGTTAAAAGTTCCAATTGTATTTTACTGCATTTTAACATGGCACTAAATGCTAATCCGGATGCAGTTTAGTAATGTAATGCATCTAACTGATATGTTTCTAAGCAACTTTCACGAAAATTTTCAAATATGTCACTTAGTAATAAAACATCAGTTTTTAAATATAAATCGGCATATTGTCCTAAATTTTGAATTTCAAATAAATTCCAAACATTTATAGCATGCTGATAGTCTTCATTTGATATGTTTTCCCCTTTGAGTGAACTGTAAAATTTGTCTATACTAGGCAGTTGTTCCTCATCTAGTTTATCCCAACTATCTAGATATTCATATGGGAATATACCTTTTTTTGTAACTAATATAAATTTCTCTTCTGAATCAGTGTGAGCTCTTGTTATCAACTTTTCACTATCTGTTAGATAAGAAGCTAATTTTTCTAAACTGCTTGCCATAAAGCGGAAAGAGTCTATAAATCTGAAATTAATTTTTGTATTTTTTACGTATTTTGTGAAGGATATATATCGTTCTTTGTTTATTGGCAATAGCGATACAGAGCCTGGAATTTTTGTAGTTATTTCTTTTATAATAAAGTGTGCATCGTACGAAGATAAATTATGAAATACAACAGGTATAGCATGTGAATTTGTATAATTCAAATTGCAATTTTGATGAGCGGCTCCTCTGTATTCTCCAGTTAAATGTGAATGATCACGTACTTTTATGTTAAGCAGAGTGAATACTTCATCGCAAATACGACATTTTTTACTATTTATAAAATTTATTTCTTCATCAGAAGTTAATTTCATCTGTTTAATATCTTTCATTATAGTGTCAATTTGGTTCGCTATATTGTTAAGTTCTTCAACAATACAGTGTCTTCCACGGTAAATATTAAATTTTGAATATGAGTTATTGTATGAACATTTCAGGTAATACGCAATACTAAACGGTACATGTTTCTGTGTATATACCGTATTTTTGCCATGTGCTTCTTCAACTTTTTCCAAAATTGATTCTATATCAGCATATATTACAAACGGTACTTTTTCTTTGTGATGAAAGTTTTTAAATTTCAATATTTTATTTTCTTCCGTGGGCACTGTTATTTTACACTCATTAACATTTCTACAGTTTTCTTTGTGTTTTTCTAAACTACACTCGCTTCTAAAATGATTTAAACATCTATCACAAAAGAATGGTCGATTATTTGAAATTTGACTTCTCAATAATCGTGAAAGATTTTTTATCCACATAAAATGATAATTTTCAAGAGATCTAAGTCGTCTAACATTGTCAGTGATGTCAACATCCATGCTGTCATTATCTTGAATCTGATCTTCTTTTTCCTCCTTCTCCGCTTCCTCATCTCCGGCATACATCAGCAGTAAATGTATTGTTTTATCATATTTGCACTTGGTTAGACGTACTGGTACGACATCATGCTTTTTCTTGCCCACCTTTTCAAGTGTGTAGATGTTTATGTTAAGTCCATTCATTTCTTCAAATTTCACAATATTTTTTAATTTTATTGGAAATTCTATTCCATCATACTTTAGAATTGTTGAAAAATGGGGGTATGCAGATGTACGGTTAGAATTTTTACGTACTGGATATAGCGCTGATGTAACAGCCCAAAGAAAGCAATAATCGTCATCATTGTTAACATTAATAATTGCTTGTTTTGCTTTTATGTCTGCTGGTAACGATATATAACCCTTTCTAGAAGCAGTGATCGGTGAATAATTGTTTATGTTTACTTTCAGGTGTAGAACTTCATATAAAGCCCAGCCTGAGTCTCGTTCTTGAAACTCTTCTAAATCGTTCATTATTTTATCTAATACATTTTCCTTATACCATTCTTTTATGTTTGTTGAATTGTCAATTACTTCATTTCTTGTATTGAATGTTTTAATTTCACTTGTACCTGAACTTGGTAAAATGAAATGTCCACTAAATATAACATTCACTTTTAATATTAATGACTGTAATGCTTTCTTTATTTTATTTTTAAATATTGTAATTGCATGTTGTAGAAATATTTTAGGATCTTTAATTCCCGCTTTGTTTATTATCACACCGGTTTTAATAAGTTTTTGAAAAACAGATTATATATCTTGCCATAGTAAGTTATGTTTTGGTTTTTCGTTTTTAGATAATCCAGATCCAGTTTTAGTTTTTAAGTTTTTTATTTTTTCTTTATATGTTTTTAAAATTGTTAAATTAGCTTCAAGTTTTAATAAATTTTTTCCTTTATTATTTGTATAACCTTTCTTTTTTATATATTTATTTAGTAATGAATTTATTTTATTTTAATGTTTACGCCATCTATTAATTTCATCATCGGTTTTAATTAACTTTATTGCTTTTCGAATATTAGTTATTGTTTGATCACTAAGTGAACTTAGACTACTATTCATTGTTTAGCGGTACACAAAATAGTTATTCTTCAGAACAATGTTTTCAAACAACTGATGAAAACTGCAAGGTGTTTGTATTTTATATGTATAAAATAATATCAGATAAGTTTTACTAATCTAACGTTATTTGCTGTCTTCTTCTTCTTCTTCTAATCTTGAATTTGATGATTTTTGTTTATTCTCTGAACAGGTTTCACCTGCTAATAAGCAGAGAAAACATCATTATATTATTTAATTATTATTAATATTATTACTTACATGAATACTTCTTGTATTTTGATTCTGGTTAAGTTTTAAATGTGTGTATATATATATTTTCTTCAGAACAATTGTTCTTGTTTGCGAGAATTCACTGTGAATATCGTTCTATATGAGTTGTAAACAGGAATTTGTGGTTTTGATAATTTTATATCAACTTGTATGTGGTTCATTATCAAAGTAAATATTTCATTAGTATACATCCGTAGCTAGAAATGGAAACTAGTATTTTATTTTAAAAAATACCTATAGATTTCAAATAATGACTAAAATTCAAATTGTAAATGAATTACATAAACTAGCTCGTCGAAATTATCCACGTAGACGTGTAATAGTGAAGGGAATTGATGATTTATGGCAAGCAGATCTCGTAGAAATGATTCCTTATGCTAAGGAAAATAAAAACTAACTGGTTAAGGATACTATCAAAATTAATTAATAACTATAACAATAAAGTACATAGAACAACACATATGAAACTTGTTGACGTTACTAAGAAAGTTAAGAAATATTTATTAAAATATATTTATAATATTAAGATTTGTTAACAGAGGTAAATACAAAGAAGGTGATTTTGTAAGAATTAGTAAACATAAACATATATTTCAAAAAGAGTATGAACGTAATTGGGCAACAGAAATTTTTGTAATCGATAAAGTTCATTACTAACAAATTAAGAGATTTACAAAATAATCAAATTGAATGTGGGTTTAAGTTAAAGTTAGTCATTTCAAAAATGAGTGTCAACAAGTTTCAACAATATTCTGAACTAACGTATACTGCGTTATCTTTAGACTTACAAAGCAAATTTTCAACACAAATAAAAATAAAAATATTATTTGGTTAGAAAACATATATACAACATGTTTTAATAATAACAACACAACTAGACAGTTCTCTTTGGTAAATAATAAAATAAAAGAAGAAGTTCAAAAATCAAATCAATTGACTTGGAATCAAATTAAAACTAACATGGAAATGATTATCAAAAAATATAGCTACAGAAAATAAAAAAAAATAGTAGAAGTTCAAAATCAAATCAATGGAATTGAAGACATTTTTAAAACTAACATGCACGTGATTAACAAATATATAAATGATTTAAAAAAAATAATTTAAAACCAAATCAATGAAATTGAAAACACTATGAAAGTAACATGCACATGATTAACAAAAATGAACACTAAATCAAAGAAATTTTTGTAATCGATAAAGTTCATTACTTACAAATTAAGAGATCTACAAAATATTCCAATTGAATGTGGGTTTAAGTTAAAGTTAGTCATTTCAAAAATGAGTGTCAACAAGTTTCAACAATATTCTGAACTAACGTATACTGCGTTATCTTTAGACTTACAAAGCAAATTTTAAGCACATATAAATAATTTAAATAAAAATAAAAATATTATTGGGTTAGAAAACATATATACAACATATTTTAATAATAATAACATACTCATGATTAGACAGTTCTCTTTGTTTCCATTTGAAGTCTGATGAATCTCTATCATTAGAAGTTAAGTAGAATTAAAAACATTCTGCACTAATGTTACCCAGCAAATCTGTCAAATCATCACGTGTTACAACAGATTTTTACAAAGAATCTTTAATAAATTTTATGGATAATTCTTCGCCATCTGTTTCCACATTAATTTCACTGCAAAGTACAAATAGTGTTGTTTTTGGTATTTGAAAAGGTGTCTACCTCACTTTTTTAGGTTTTTAGAACTTCTTACAGAAGTAAATGTAGAATAAAATGTGTTTATTTTTACTTCCTTGTACAAAATAAAGGAAGTATTGTAATCGAGAAAAATTTCGATTTTTAGATTTTAACGGAAATACACGTTTTAACTAGTTTAGGCGCGACGTCTGTACGTAGGTATGTATCTCGCATAACTTAAAATATTACTAACCATATAAAATTGAAATTTTGTATATTCAACTACTATAACATCTAGTTGTATCCCTCCCTTTTGTTCTACAATCAGCTGTGTCAAAAAGGGTACTTTGCTCGTAGTGTTTTTGAATTTTTGTCATAACTCAAAAACGATTAGTCGTAGAATGTTGACATGGTTACAATTAACCTGATCACAAGGATAATGTAATTTTGATTATTTCACACATGTCATTTTCATCCAATCAGAATGCTTCATTTGAGAGTCGTACGTAGTTTTTCATTGAAGAAATTTGATAAAATTTTACTAGCGTATTCATGGTTACATTTTGTTGATAACAAAAATTTTATGTTTGAACTGTTGTCATTCGGGAAATAATCAAGCAAATATAATTCGAGCTATGAATTTAATTGATCAAATTTATGAATAATTGTTGAGTAGTAATAGGCAAACGAGTGTCAAAAAATTAATTTAGATTATGACAACGAAGCTGGAGTGATTTAAGAGTCATTTTTGACCCGAATTGTCGTTAATTCGCAGGAATTATTCATAAATTTTATCAATAAATTTATAGCTCTTATTATATTACTTATGAAAAAACTTAATAAAAATTATAATTTAGCTGGCTTTTAATTTTAGTGGGAAACATTAAATTTATTATTAATAAATTGACATTGACAAATGTTAGAATATCTGTGAAATATGTACCAAGTAAATGAATACAATATATCTTTCTTTACAATATTTGAACGATGAAAATAATTTTATGTAGCGCAATAGAGAATAGTGAGAAACATTTTAATAAAATTTTCAAAAATGATCCATTTCGAAGGAAAGTTCAAAGGAATGAAACGAATGGATGTTGAAGAGCGATTAGCACTTTTAAGCGAAATAAGTTTGAATAAAAATGTGTATAATTTAACATAGAAGGAAGTCATAAGTCATGTGGTACCCCCAAGAGATTTTTTTAATATTTATTATGGCTTTTCTCTTTTTAATATTTTCGGGAATCAATATATGATCTTCTAGAATTTATTGGTGTATTATTTTAATTTTGAGCCTTCAGAAATTGAATAAACACACTTGAAGATTTGTTAAAAAAAGTATCCAGTGTGTGATAATTTGAAAAAATTAATTTCGAAATAACCGTCAAAATATTTTTGAATTAGTTTGTGAATACTATTTATTGAAATTGGTACTATTACATTTTCACCATAAAAGGTTTTTATAGCGAATCTTCTCAATAGTAAATATTTTTATGATATTAAAGATAGACATCAAATTTTCGATTATGTTTTAAACAAATCATGGTTAAACATGATTTCACGGTTAAGTGTTGTAAAATTTTGAACAAATTAATAAAAGTTACAGTTAAAAAATGAATAAGTTTGTTATAAAATTAATAAAATAAATAATTTCCTTTAGATTTTTGTAATTATAAACACTTGAAATTATAATAAGGGACAACAATCTACGAAAAAAAAAACGGTTTTCTCATGTTAAATTATTATACTCTCAAGTATTTACCTGGTATATGTACCCCACTATTGCTTGTTTGAAATAAATAAAACAAATAAACAAAATTTAAACATAAATATAGTTTTTTTTATTACAATATATACAAATATGTACATAAAAATGATTTTTTTTATTACAACATATACAAATTATTTTCGTGGTTCTGGTTTATGAGTTTTTAAAAATAATTATTTTATTCACAAATATTAAATTTAATGTTTTCCAAGCAAGATACAAGTCCAGACTGAATATAATATTACTTTACAATCTTTTACATGTGTTTTTGATACAGAGTAATACAATATGATAACATGATAACAGGATGTCGGGAACTGCTGATGGTTGCAACTCCGGGGCAGGTAACACCTTCCTCCTTAAGAAGAAACTCTAGGGCGGAGCGACTTGTGTTTCGTCAATCTGCGTGGGAGTCCTGGGAATTGTATTCTGGAAAAATTTATTTTTTATTTTGAACAAAAAATATGTTGCGATCACCAATGACAGGCAGATGACTCCTATTATTGCGGCCACGGAGTATTTGTATTCTGTCTTCATCGGATCGATGTCGATTTCTTCAATTTCTTGTAGTTGAAGTTGATGTAGTTTGTCCAGTGGTGTCTTGTCCAGTTTTAGTTTTTCAACTTGTAGGGTTGTAGGACTTCTTATGTTGATTTTTTTTAAGTTGATTGGATGACCAGGTATGGAGTTTATTTTATTAGAATACACATAGGATGAGATTTTGATTGAGCAGTTTGGTGGTATAATGAATAGATAGGTTCCTTGAAGGGAAGCGATGGTATTTCTACTGCACGTTGTTTTTATTTGTTGCGGTGTAGGAAATATTCCAATGTAATGTGCTTTATTTATTTCTAATACAATTTTTTGTCTAATTTTTACTGGCACATGTTGACAATTATTGGCAGTGGTATCGGAGGTTAATATTGAAGTTAGACATTCTTCATCTTTTTCCATTGGAAGGAGATTTGTGTTGTCGCATAGGAATTTCGACTCTAGGTCTATACACTTCTCGTTGGTGTATTGGTATGCGTTGTTGTTTAAGGATAGATAAGTAGCAGGTGGGATAATTGTAGATTGATTAACGTTTGGAATGGAGTATAAATGGTAATGATCGAATGTTTCTGGGTGTACCAGCGGGAAATCAAGTGAAAACATAATTTTTTCGTTACTAATATGTACTTTAATTTTAATAACGTGATAATATCTAGAAACGTCTTCAATGTTTGGAAATAATAATTGTTTGTGATCGTAAATGGATAATAATTCGCTAATGGTATGTTTCAAATCTTCAAAGGAAATTATGCTTGGGTGTACAGTTTCCAAAATGGCAAATGTTACCGCGTTTTCAATTTCTTCCAAATAGTGCACTAATGAATCAATATTATATTTAATTTCTTCTTAAATTTCTTGTATAATCAAATAATGGGAAAACGAGAAACTTGAGTTATTAATTGATTTGATTATCTCATTTGTTTTATTTTCTATATCATTTTGATTTTTGATTATTGATGTCATCGTTTCGTTGATAGAAGACATTATATTTTTAGAAAGTGATATCTGATTATTTAATTTAGTTACGATTGATTTTTGATTACTTTGTAATTTAAGTATGTTATCATGAATTTCTTCGGCGTCAGCATTATCCATATTTCCTGTTATAAACTTGATAAGAGATCCTAAAGGATTGAAAATACCACGTTTTTGCCGTTTTTCTGGGTAGAAATTTCTTAATTTTTTAGTTACAACTGATAATTGGTATTTCAAGTGTTCGTAATAATTGTTTAATACAGTGAAAATGTCGGGGGTAGCAGAGTTTATTGTTTCTTTTATTTTAGATAGGCTTTCATTTAATAAATCTACTCGGTTAGATAGGGATTTGAGGTCAACATAGTGAAGGAATGTGTGGGAAGCGGTTTTAATTCTTGCTTGTCCTAATTTAAATGGGAGGATTCCAGGATTGTTGGATAGATTTTGGATTAGAACTTCTTGTGTCTTCGTCATCGTTATGTACAGAGTCGAGAGTCTGTGAAATTATGCTGGTTTTAGAATATTATTTTCTAAGATTTTGAATTTGTTTTTTGTCTTATTCTGTTTTTTAAAGTCATAGGTTTTTTGTCTGGGTCTTTTTATGTTACTTAGGTGGATGGATGGATGGATTGTAGAAGTGTTGCCGTGTTGTGGTTTTATTTCGGCGGTTTTTAGATTTGGATTAATTTTTTCAATTTCTTCTGATTTGAATTTGTTATTCGTTTTGCTTTGCTTTTGTTTATTTTTTACGTAAATTGTTTTAGGTATTTCAGGTAGATCTTCGCGATTTTTATTTGCATAATCAATAGTTTTTTGTTTGTATTGCTCGTTTGTATCTCTGATTTTATTGTATAGCAGTTTAATTTTTTGCTTGTGATTGATTATATAATTATTAACTAGTTGCTTTTCCAATTCAAGGTCTAGGGGTGAGTTTACGTCAATGTGTCCTGATATAATTTCGCACGGTTTAAATTTTGTAGCAGAATGGATAGAATTATTGTATGCTAGCAAAGCGTAGTTGACTTTCATTTCAATTGGTTCTTTGTTATATTCGTTCTGATTGTTTAGTAGTCTTATATGTTCCACAAGGGTCGAATGAAATCTTTCAATTAACCCGTTTGATTCTGGGTGTTGTGATGTTATAAAATGGAGTTTTACTTTATGTACTTCTAATAATTCTTTAACTAATGAATTTTTAAATTCTAAGCCATTGTCCGAAATTATTTGATTTGGTATCCCATGATGGGTGAAATATTTAACAAGATTATTCACAACTTCTATGCCTTGTCCGGAATTCAATCTATAGGTTTGAGCATATCTTGAGAAAGCATCAATTATCGTTAAGAATTTTTGTTTTTCTAAAGTTATCGAGTCAATATGTAAAATTTCAAAAGGTTTAGTTGGGGTTGGTGAAATATTAAATTTTGGTTTAATAGGGATTCTGTCATATTTAGTTTTTAAACATACTTCACATTCATTTATGTAAGTTTGAACTGATTTCCTCAAATTAGGCCAGTAGTATTTCTTTCTAATTTCTTTCTCTGTTTCATCGATTCCTCTGTGATTAGTTTTGCTTTCGTGATAATTTTGAATAGTTTACTTTAATATCTTCTGAGTCTACGACATCTAATAATTTTTGAGTATATCTTACCAAATTTATTTGTGAGTTTTTGAAATATTTTTGAATAATTGAACTGAATTTTTCATATATTGGATCTTCAAAGTATAAGCAATATTTAACTTTCGGGATGATGTATTCTTTTATGAAATTAATTATATCTCTAGCGAAATTGTTTTTCGAAATTTGTACAAGGAAACGTTGTGTGTTTTCAAATAATTTTATAATTTTTGGTTTTTGGGGATCAAAATTTACTTCTGATATAATAATTTGGTTTGTTCCGAAATTAACTGGTTTATCACAAATAGGTATTCCTACGATCGGATTTTCTGTGTTCGTGTGAACTGTTTCATCGTCTGAAATAATTTCATCTTGATTTTCATTATCGGTTTGTACTACCAAAGAGACATTATCTAAATTATTTTCATTCTCTTTTTTATTGGTGCTAGAAATTTTTTTGTTAAAATTTTCTATGTATTCGAATATTCTTTCGGAGTTCCCATTTGTTTCGTTGGCATTGATTTGAATACGAGATAATGCGTCTGCGTTTAAATTTAGTGAACCTTTTTTATAAACAATTTGGTAATCATATTCTTCTAGTTTAAGTCGCCATCTTACGAGTTTTGAATTGGGTTCTTTTAATGAAAACAACCATTGTAAAGGTCTGTGGTCCGTATAGATGACAAATTTACGACCAAATAGATAAGGCCTGAAATGTTTCACTGCCCATACTATGGCTAGTAGCTCCTTTTCAATTGTGGAGTATTTAGTCTCTGAATCATTTAACGTACGGCTGGCATAAGATATAGGCAGATCTGATCCTACTTTTCCTTGTGACAGTACGGCACCAATCGCGAAATTGCTCGCGTCTGTCGTTAAAATGAAAGGTTTCTCGAAATCAGGGTGTTGCAAAATAGGTTCATTAACTAACAAATTTTTACAGGTATTGAAACATTTTATGTAATTTGGATTTTGTGTATCGATTTTGGCGTCTTTTTTCAAGCATGAAGTTAAAGGTTTTGTTAGATTTGCGAAATTTTTTATGAATTTGCGATAATATCCGAGTAATCCCAAAAATGCTTTTATTTCTCGCGTAGTTTTTGGTAAGGGGTAATTTCTAATTGCTTTGATCTTCTCGGGGTTAGGTTTTATGCCGTCTGATGTAATTAAGTAACCTATAAATGTGACTTCTGTTTTTAGAAATTCGGACATATCGAGTTGTACCTTAAGGTTACTTTCGCGTAATTTTTGGAAAATACTTTTTAAATTTAAAATATGCTCTTGGAAGAGATGCAGAAAATACTATTGTATCGTCCATAAAAACAAAGCAAATTTTGTTTAGATATTCTCGTAATATGTTATCCATAACTCGCTGAAAAGTGGCTGGTGCGTTCTTTAAGCCAAAAGGTGTTCGTAAAAATTCATAGTGTCCGTGTTCTACGTTAAAAGCGGTTTTCTGTATGTCGTCCGGGTGCATTTCAATCTGATGAAATCCACTTGCCAAGTCTAATGTTGAAAAGTATTTTGATCGTCCAACTCGGTCTAGAATGTCGGATATATTCGGGATAGGGTAACGGTCATCTACTATCTTGCGATAATCGACGACTATACGCCATTTTTGTTTGCCAGAAGCATCAACCTTTTTTGGAACGATCCAAATAGGTGATGACCAAGGCGAATCACTGGGTCGTATGATTCCCTGTTCTAACATGTTGTTAATTTGTTTCTCGACTTCGGGTTTGTGAATGAATGGATATCTATAGGATTTTGAGTGTACTGGAATTTCATCTTTTGTGATTATTCGATGTTTGATCTTGTTTGTAAAAGTTAGTGGAGTTCCTTCTCGATAAAATATATCAGAAAATGATTTGACTAATTTTGAAATTTGATGTGTTTCTTCCGTATTCATATGGTCGGTTCTAATTAGATTAGTTAAGTCTGATTTGTCTTGATATTGGATATTATTTACATCGTCATTGACTGTGACATTAAATAATTCGAATACAGAATTATAAAATGGGTTGGCATTAATTGGTTCGTACAAATAAATTTCTTGTGGTTCATATGTATTATTACAAATATCTACAGGGGCATAACCGTTTTGACAATTTGATAAACAATTTCTAATTAAACAATTCGAAATGTTTGTGGGTGGTATTAATACATCGCCGTCGGGTGCATGTACTGGAATTTTTACGGTTTCTAGAGTGTTTGGTTCTATTCGAGCAAAGAACAATAATTTTTGTTTCGATTCGTAGTGTGATAGTTTTAAACTCGTGTTTGGGGTTTTCAAGATAGAATGTTTTATATTTAGTTCGACGTTTAAGTCTTTTAACGTGTAATATCCAATTAATCCATCGAAAAAGTGATGAAATTTAAACAAATAGAATTTTATATTTTTGTCGGTATTGAATTCGGGGAATGCTGGAATTTCAATACAAGAATCGCGTTTAGTAGTTTGAAATATTGAACTAATTGTAAAATTTTCCTTTTTAATAAATGGTTTAAAATATTTTTCTGCAAAATCTGGATTTAAAAATGATTTTGTCGCTCCGGTATCTATTAACAATTTTAAGGGTGGATTCGAAATTTTTATAAAGGGTAAATCTTTTTTATCATAGATGGAATGAATTTCTATGTTTGGTTCTGAGACTGGCTCGTTTCGCAAAAATTTTGATTATCTTCATAAGAGTCGGGTTCGTACACGTCGTATTCGGTTTCATTTGTGTCGACCGAAGTGTTTTGTCCGTATTGTTCGTAATTTTCCACTTCATTATAATTATCGTAATAATATTCTACTGGTTCGTAAAATTCGGTGGGCTCTACATTACATAGTTCCTCGGATACAAATTTTTGTTGTCCGCTATTTTGGAATTTTGATATAGTACCATGTGATATTCCACTCATGGGGGTTGGTTTGGGAAATTGTTGACGGGTGGCAGAACCTTGTGGTTTCCACACGTTTGTAGAATTGGGTCTAGGTTGAGGTCTTCCAAATACTTGTTGGTTTGTAAAGGTTCTTTGAGGTTGAATTGGTCTAGGCTGTAAAGCTATTGGAGCACTGGGAAATGGTCGGGGTTGATTATAAAATTGTTGTTGCGGAGAATTATAGGTTGTTGGAGATTGATATCTCGGAAATTGCATTGGGATTTGTCTTTGAATGTGCATATTAGGCTGAGGTTTTTGAGTAATTTTATTATTGAAAGCAGGTGTTTGTAAATGCCTGATGTTATTTTCCGCTACTATATATTGTCTACTTTCTGCTAAACTAGTAGGCTTCATTGCGCGAATTGTTGAACCAAGTGGTTTTTTTAATCCAGCTAAAAATATTTTCAACGCATGTGTATTATAAAAATTTTTCTTTACTGTTTTAATTGTGTCTTCTGATTCATGAATTTCAACATAATTATGAAGAAAGCTTAAATTTTGCATTACTTTTGTGTAAAATTGAAGTGCTGATTCATCTTTTTGTCTCAGTTGATCTAAATCAAATAATAAGCCATTTTCATCTCGCTGGTCGCCGAAATGGGCAACTAACGTTTCTTTTACTGTTTTCCAGTCTTTGGTTATACAAGTAGTGTATACTTCGCGGGCTGCTCCGGATAATTTTGCATATATTCCGTATACTACTGTAATATTTTGAACGCAATGTAAATTTTCAGGTTTCGGGTCCCAAGAAGTTTTTATTAGGGCATTTGCAATTTCTAGGAATCCTGCTAATTCTGCTGGATTTCCATTGAAGTTTGGAACGATTTCAAGTAATTTAGTTTCAAATTTGGGTAATTGTGACATATTTTTGCTTATAGATAAATTAGAAAGAACTGAATTAATTATTGTTAAATCTACTTTTTGATTTCGGTAAGAATTCGTAAAATCTAAGTCTAAATCTAACTCGTTCTCACTGTTTTCCGCGGTGGAAGGGTAAGATGAAAGCGAGGAGTCGGACATAAAAATGAAAACAACTCACACAACCAATTTGATGAAGAGTCGCATTCCTGGCTGATTTCCTCGATGGAGATCTGCTGGGTCGGAGGGTGATTCCTTGGATTCTCGATGAATCTTGTAGAATTTCGGTCCGTCGCGAGTTAACAGTTGATACTGCAGGTTTTTTCACGATGAATTACCTCTCAGTATCCTACCGACTGCGCCAATTATTTTCGTGGTTCTGGTTTATGAGTTTTTAAAAATAATTATTTTATTCACAAATATTAAATTTAATGTTTTCCAAGCAAGATACAAGTCCAGACTGAATATAATATTACTTTACAATCTTTTACATGTGTTTTTGATACAGAGTAATGCAATATGATAACATGATAACAGGATGTCGGGAACTACTGATGGTTGCAACTCCTGGGCAGGTAACATACATATATATTGTTATTATTATTCTTCACTATCAGTCAGAATGTGGTGGTGTCATATCAAAGTCATCGTAGCATTTAATAACGTGCAAACAATTTATACAATCTTTATGAGTTCCAGTCACACGGCATAACACTACACATTTATTATAAATATATGGTAGCTCTTCTTCTTCAACAAAATAATTACATTTATATCGGAATGTATTTAATATCCAACTTTTATGAGATGTTTTGAATAGTATGTCTATATCCGATGGTTGTGGTAAAATTTTAAAAACATCATCTAAATAATCACCATGTTTGTTTGAATGAGTTTTATATTGATAATATTTTAGATCAGTTTTCGGTCTTATATAATCTAATTTAAATCTATACACTTGTCTTCGATAAAATTCAATGTAGAATTTTAAAAAATCACATATCCCATTTTCATCTTCAATACGTAAATCAATTAGTTCATTATGAATAGGTTCTTTATATTTTATACGTAGAACAATTGTACTGTCTCTAGTTGTAAATATTGCCTTATCACTATTTACATATAATCCAGAAATAATTTCAAAAATCAATTTTTTTATATCAGCACTATTCTTAATAGTACAAATATACAAAAACATTTTTATACAAACAAAATATATTTAATATCTCCCTACTATTATTTATTTATGGATGTTGATCAAATGTATAGTCTGAAAAAAAATATTAAAATTAAAATAATAAGAATAAGTAATAAGAATTTTAAATTATATTTACTTCGTGATTTGGCTTGTTGTATGATTTAATTTACATTCTAGTTGTTGTGGATTGCTATGTGTTAGTTTCAAACTGTCTATATATATATATATATATATATATATATATATATATATATATATATATATATATATATATATATATTTAGTTGTGAACACATGTTAATCAGAGAAAAAAATAATGAACCACAGTGATATTTTATAAAATTATCAAAACCACGAATTCCTGTTTACAACTTAGTTTGATAAAGAGCAAAAAATCATCATGAATTCTTTTAGGTGATTTTTTTTTACAGGTTCATCCTCATTTTTACTTCTCTGTACAAGTGTGCACTCTCCACTTTAGTTGACATTGCCTACCCCACTCTCCACTTTAGTTAAGAATCTGGATCCGGGATCCGTGATCTATTTAGTCGCGCGCGTGAAATACCGGATCCAGATTCTTGGGGGGGTACGCAATGCCAACTAAATCCTAATATCATGTTATCATATTGTATTACTCTGTATCAAAAACACATGTAAAAGATTGTAAAGTAATATTATATTCAGTCTGGACTTGTATCTTTCTTGGAAAACATTAAATTTAATATTTGTGAATAAAAAAATTATTTTTAAAAACTCATAAACCAGAACCACGAAAATAATTTGTATATGATGTAATAAAAAAAATCATTTTTATGTACATATTTGTATATATTGTAATAAAAAAAACTATATTTATGTTTAAATTTTGTTTATTTGTTTTATTTATTTCAAACAAGCAATAGTGGGGTACATATACCAGGTAAATTCTTGAGAGTATAATAATTTAACATGAGAAAACTTTTTTTTTTTTTCGTAGATTGTTGTCCCTTATTATAATTTCAAGCGTTTATAATTACAAAAATCTAAAGGAAATTATTTATTTTATTAATTTTATAACAAACTTATTCATTTTTTAACTGTAACTTTTATTAATTTGTTCAAAATTTTAGAACACTTAACCGTGAAATCATGTTTAACCATGATTTGTTTAAAACATAATCGAAAATTTGATGTCTATCTTTAATATCATAAAAATATTTACTATTGAGAAGATTCGCTATAAAAACCTTTTATGGTGAAAATGTAATAGTACCAATTTCAATAAATAGTATTCACAAACTAATTCAAAAATATTTTGACGGTTATTTCGAAATTAATTTTTTCAAATTATCACACACTGGATACTTTTTTTAACAAATCTTCAAGTGTGTTTATTCAATTTCTGAAGGCTCAAAATTAAAATAATACACCAATAAATTCTAGAAGATCATATATTGATTCCCGAAAATATTAAAAAGAGAAAAGCCATAATAAATATTAAAAAATTCTCTTGGGGGTACCACATGACTTATGACTTCCTTCTATGTTAAATTATACACATTTTTATTCAAACTTATTTCGCTTAAAAGTGCTAATCGCTCTTCAACATCCATTCGTTTCATTCCTTTGAACTTTCCTTCGAAATGGATCATTTTTGAAAATTTTATTAAAATGTTTCTCACTATTCTCTATTGCGCTACATAAAATTATTTTCATCGTTCAAATATTGTAAAGAAAGATATATTGTATTCATTTACTTGGTACATATTTCACAGATATTCTAACATTTGTCAATGTCAATTTATTAATAATAAATTTAATGTTTCCCACTAAAATTAAAAGCCAGCTAAATTATAATTTTTATTAAGTTTTTTCATAAGTAATATAATAAGAGCTATAAATTTATTGATAAAATTTATGAATAATTCCTGCGAATTAACGACAATTCGGGTCAAAAATGACTCTTAAATCACTCCAGCTTCGTTGTCATAATCTAAATTCATTTTTTGACACTCGTTTGCCTATTACTACTCAACAATTATTCATAAATTTGATCAATTAAATTCATAGCTCGAATTATATTTGCTTGATTATTTCCCGAATGACAACAGTTCAAACATAAAATTTTTGTTATCAACAAAATGTAACCATGAATACGCTAGTAAAATTTTATCAAATTTCTTCAATGAAAAACTACGTACGACTCTCAAATGAAGCATTCTGATTGGATGAAAATGACATGTGTGAAATAATCAAAATTACATTATCCTTGTGATCAGGTTAATTGTAACCATGTCAACATTCTACGACTAATCGTTTTTGAGTTATGACAAAAATTCAAAAACACTACGAGCAAAGTACCCTTTTTGACACAGCTGATTGTAGAACAAAAGGGAGGGATACAACTAGATGTTATAGTAGTTGAATATACAAAATTTCAATTTTATATGGTTAGTAATATTTTAAGTTATGCGAGATACATACCTACGTACAGACGTCGCGCCTAAACTAGTTAAAACGTGTATTTCCGTTAAAATCTAAAAATCGAAATTTTTCTCGATTACAATACTTCCTTTATTTTGTACAAGGAAGTAAAAATAAACACATTTTATTCTACATTTACTTCTGTAAGAAGTTCTAAAAACCTAAAAAAGTGAGGTAGACACCTTTTCAAATACCAAAAACAACACTATTTGTACTTTGCAGTGAAATTAATGTGGAAACAGATGGCGAAGAATTATCCATAAAATTTATTAAAGATTCTTTGTAAAAATCTGTTGTAACACGTGATGATTTGACAGATTTGCTGGGTAACATTAGTGCAGAATGTTTTTAATTCTACTTAACTTCTAATGATAGAGATTCATCAGACTTCAAATGGAAACAAAGAGAACTGTCTAATCATGAGTATGTTATTATTATTAAAATATGTTGTATATATGTTTTCTAACCCAATAATATTTTTATTTTTATTTAAATTATTTATATGTGCTTAAAATTTGCTTTGTAAGTCTAAAGATAACGCAGTATACGTTAGTTCAGAATATTGTTGAAACTTGTTGACACTCATTTTTGAAATGACTAACTTTAACTTAAACCCACATTCAATTGGAATATTTTGTAGATCTCTTAATTTGTAAGTAATGAACTTTATCGATTACAAAAATTTCTTTGATTTAGTGTTCATTTTTGTTAATCATGTGCATGTTACTTTCATAGTGTTTTCAATTTCATTGATTTGGTTTTAAATTATTTTTTTTAAATCATTTATATATTTGTTAATCACGTGCATGTTAGTTTTAAAAATGTCTTCAATTCCATTGATTTGATTTTGAACTTCTACTATTTTTTTTTATTTTCTGTAGCTATATTTTTTGATAATCATTTCCATGTTAGTTTTAATTTGATTCCAAGTCAATTGATTTGATTTTTGAACTTCTTCTTTTATTTTATTATTTACCAAAGAGAACTGTCTAGTTGTGTTGTTATTATTAAAACATGTTGTATATATGTTTTCTAACCAAATAATATTTTTATTTTTATTTGTGTTGAAAATTTGCTTTGTAAGTCTAAAGATAACGCAGTATACGTTAGTTCAGAATATTGTTGAAACTTGTTGACACTCATTTTTGAAATGACTAACTTTAACTTAAACCCACATTCAATTTGATTATTTTGTAAATCTCTTAATTTGTTAGTAATGAACTTTATCGATTACAAAAATTTCTGTTGCCCAATTACGTTCATACTCTTTTTGAAATATATGTTTATGTTTACTAATTCTTACAAAATCACCTTCTTTGTATTTACCTCTGTTAACAAATCTTAATATTATAAATATATTTTAATAAATATTTCTTAACTTTCTTAGTAACGTCAACAAGTTTCATATGTGTTGTTCTATGTACTTTATTGTTATAGTTATTAATTAATTTTGATAGTATCCTTAACCAGTTAGTTTTTATTTTCCTTAGCATAAGGAATCATTTCTACGAGATCTGCTTGCCATAAATCATCAATTCCCTTCACTATTACACGTCTACGTGGATAATTTCGACGAGCTAGTTTATGTAATTCATTTACAATTTGAATTTTAGTCATTATTTGAAATCTATAGGTATTTTTTAAAATAAAATACTAGTTTCCATTTCTAGCTACGGATGTATACTAATGAAATATTTACTTTGATAATGAACCACATACAAGTTGATATAAAATTATCAAAACCACAAATTCCTGTTTACAACTCATATAGAACGATATTCACAGTGAATTCTCGCAAACAAGAACAATTGTTCTGAAGAAAATATATATATACACACATTTAAAACTTAACCAGAATCAAAATACAAGAAGTATTCATGTAAGTAATAATATTAATAATAATTAAATAATATAATGATGTTTTCTCTGCTTATTAGCAGGTGAAACCTGTTCAGAGAATAAACAAAAATCATCAAATTCAAGATTAGAAGAAGAAGAAGAAGACAGCAAATAACGTTAGATTAGTAAAACTTATCTGATATTATTTTATACATATAAAATACAAACACCTTGCAGTTTTCATCAGTTGTTTGAAAACATTGTTCTGAAGAATAACTATTTTGTGTACCGCTAAACAATGAATAGTAGTCTAAGTTCACTTAGTGATCAAACAATAACTCATATTCGAAAAGCAATAAAGTTAATTAAAACCGATGATGAAATTAATAGATGACGTAAACGTTTAAATAAAATAAATTCATTACTAAATAAATATATAAAAAAGAAAGGTTATAAAAATAATAAAGAAAATAATTTATTAAAACTTGAAGCTAATTTAACAATTTTAAAAACATATAAAGAAAAAATAAAAAACTTAAAAACTAAAACTGGATCTGGATTATCTAAAAACGAAAAACCAAAACATAACTTACTATGGCAAGATATATAATCTGTTTTTCAAAAACTTATTAAAACCGGTGTGATAATAAACAAAGCGGGAATTAAAGATCCTAAAATATTTCTACAACATGCAATTACAATATTTAAAAATAAAATAAAGAAAGCATTACAGTCATCAATATTAAAAGTGAATGTTATATTTAGTGGACATTTCATTTTACCAAGTTCAGGTACAAGTGAAATTAAAACATTCAATACAAGAAATGAAGTAATTGACAATTCAACAAACATAAAAGAATGGTATAAGGAAAATGTATTAGATAAAATAATGAACGATTTAGAAGAGTTTCAAGAACGAGACTCAGGCTGGGCTTTATATGAAGTTCTACACCTGAAAGTAAACATAAACAATTATTCACCGATCACTGCTTCTAGAAAGGGTTATATATCGTTACCAGCAGACATAAAAGCAAAACAAGCAATTATTAATGTTAACAATGTTGACGATTATTGCTTTCTTTGGGCTGTTACATTAGCGCTATATCCATTACGTAAAAATTCTAACCGTACATCTGCATACCCCCATTTTTCAACAATTCTAAAGTATGATGGAATAGAATTTCCAATAAAATTAAAAAATATTGTGAAATTCGAAGAAATGAATAGACTTAACATAAACATCTACACACTTGACAAGGTGGGCAAGAAAAAGCATGATGTCGTACCAGTACGTCTAACCAAGTGCAAATATGATAAAACAATACATTTACTGATGATGTATGCCGGAGATGAGGAAGCGGAGGAGGAGGAAAAAGAAGATCAGATTCAAGATAATGACAGCATGGATGTTGACATTACTGACAATGTTAGACGACTTAGATCTCTTGAAAATTATCATTTTATGTGGATAAAAAATCTTTCACGATTATTGAGAAGTCAAATTTCAAATAATCGACCATTCTTTTGTGATAGATGTTTAAATCATTTTAGAAGCGAGTGTAGTTTAGAAAAACACAAAGAAAACTGTAGAAATGTTAATGAGTGTAAAATAACAGTGCCCACGGAAGAAAATAAAATATTGAAATTTAAAAACTTTCATCACAAAGAAAAAGTACCGTTTGTAATATATGCTGATATAGAATCAATTTTGGAAAAAGTTGAAGAAGCACATGGCAAAAATACGGTATATACACAGAAACATGTACCGTTTAGTATTGCGTATTACCTGAAATGTTCATACAATAACTCATATTCAAAATTTAATATTTACCGTGGAAGACACTGTATTGTTGAAGAACTTAACAATATAGCGAACCAAATTGACACTATAATGAAAGATATTAAACAGATGAAATTAACTTCTGATGAAGAAATAAATTTTATAAATAGTAAAAAATGTCGTATTTGCGATGAAGTATTCACTCTGCTTAACATAAAAGTACGTGATCATTCACATTTAACTGGAGAATACAGAGGAGCCGCTCATCAAAATTGCAATTTGAATTATACAAATTCACATGCTATACCTGTTGTATTTCATAATTTATCTTCGTACGATGCACACTTTATTATAAAAGAAATAACTACAAAAATTCCAGGCTCTGTATCGCTATTGCCAATAAACAAAGAACGATATATATCCTTCACAAAATACGTAAAAAATACAAAAATTAATTTCAGATTTATAGACTCTTTCCGCTTTATGGCAAGCAGTTTAGAAAAATTAGCTTCTTATCTAACAGATAGTGAAAAGTTGATAACAAGAGCTCACACTGATTCAGAAGAGAAATTTATATTAGTTACAAAAAAAGGTATATTCCCATATGAATATCTAGATAGTTGGGATAAACTAGATGAGGAACAACTGCCTAGTATAGACAAATTTTACAGTTCACTCAAAGGGGAAAACATATCAAATGAAGACTATCAGCATGCTATAAATGTTTGGAATTTATTTGAAATTCAAAATTTAGGACAATATGCCGATTTATATTTAAAAACTGATGTTTTATTACTAAGTGACATATTTGAAAATTTTCGTGAAAGTTGCTTAGAAACATATCAGTTAGATGCATTACATTACTAAACTGCATCCGGATTAGCATTTAGTGCCATGTTAAAATGCAGTAAAATACAATTGGAACTTTTAACAGACATTGATTTTAGATTTAGATTTAGATTTGAGGTGGAGGGTGGATAAACTCCACATGCACTGAGGCCTCGCATATGGGCCCATTGTACTGCCTCCAGGTGCACAGCTCCCTAGCTATCTTGAAGCCATTCTACGCTACGGAAGAAGGCTAACAAGTTGGCAGGTGGGGTTGTGCTGAGTGTTGCCTCGGAAGGCCACATATCCCCAAGCATGGAACCTCTTTTTAATGATAAAGTGGGGCATTCCTGAAGAATGTGCTCCACTGTTTCATCATCCATATCACATCCTCTGCAAAGTGAGGTGTTTGAGATTTTTATACGATGCATGTGCTTGTTGAAACGACCATGCCCTGTAAATACTTCAATAAGGAGTTTGAGATTGTTCCTCGAAAGCCTTATTAGGTAATTAGCCAGCTTGAAAGTCGGCTTAAAGATAAAAGATTTCGTCTGTTTGCAGTTAGATCTAGTGTTCCAACTAGCTGAAAATTTGTCGAAAGTAATGGTTCGAATGATGTTATGAAGAGTCGATTTACTTAGCGGCAAGATGGGCTCGGGCCCACAAGGTGGGATAGATGAGCCTTGCTTTGCTAAATAGTCGGCACGAATGTTACCTCCATTGTCACTATGTCCTTTTACCCATATGAGTTCAAGAGTATTATCTTGGCATACGTTTGACAGGGCGGTGTGACAGAGTTCAGTTAAACCTGAGGTAAATTTAAAACCATTCAGGCTTTGAAGAGCTGCTCTACTGTCAGATGCTATCCTTATATGCTTATTTAGAACGTTGTGTTCTTTAATCAGCAATGCACTATGCAGGATCCCCAGCATTTCTGCTTGGAAGACAGTAGCATATTTGCCTAGTGGAATACTGACGTCCAGGTTCATTTGTTCAGAGAAAATGCCTGAACCGGAGCCTTTCCCATTTTTGGAACCGTCAGTGGAAATTAGAATGTCGGGATTTGATGATATCTGACAGTCTAGTATAATCCGATAGGGTTTATCAAAGTATAATTTTGGAGCAATGCAGTCAGTGTTCATTTGCAGAAGAGGAGCACTTTGAGCTGCTTCTTTGAAAATAGAACAATGCCTGCAACTTGGTCCTATTTTGGGCCAGTGGCCTAATTGTGAGAGGCGTAGGACTGCTTTCAGCGCGACTTCCTCTATGTGAAGGTTTAGAGGAGGAAGGCATAGAAGGACTTCCATTGCCGCTGTTGGTGTGGTGCGCATTGCACCGGTTATGGCTAGACATGCCAATCTTTGTACATGTTCTAGTTTTGATATTGCTACGGATTGTTTGATTCTGGGCCACCAGACAAGAGCTCCGTAGGTGATCATTGGCCTGATTATGGATACGTATAACCATAAAGCGAGTTTTGGAGTTAGACCCCAGGTTTTACCTAAGATCCGTCGACACTGCCAGAATGCTATGCAGGCTTTTTCAACTTTGTAGTTTAAATGTAGACTCCAGTTAAGTTTGCTGTCAATTATGACTCCCAGATATTTGACGTTACTGGACAAACTTAGAGACTGATTGAATATTTTTGGCATTGTGAGAGTGCCAATTTTCCGCTTTCTTGTGAAAAGAACCATTTCAGTTTTGGCAGGATTTACCGAAAGAGAGTGGTCTTTGCACCAGTTTTCTATGAGTTTGAGAGCAGCGCTTGCTAGATTTGCAAGGATGTTCTCAAATTTTCCGTTTAGCAGAACAGTGATGTCGTCTGCATATCCAATATAGTGATATCCATTGTTGTTGAGGAGTAGCAGAAGATTATTTACTAATATCGCCCAAAGAAGGGGTGACAGAACACCACCTTGGGGACAGCCTCTTGTAACATAGCCTCTTATGGTTGTTTCTCCAGAGGAGAATTCGATCGCCCTATGTTCTAGTATGAACTTTATCCACCTGATAAGAGGAGATTCTACTTCATGGAACTCTAGAGCATGGACTATAGAGTTGAAGGTAGCTTTGTCGAAAGCGCCTTCTATATCTATGAAAATACCCAGGGAGGAATTGTTGTGTTCCAAAGAGTTTTCGATCCTGCTAACCACAGCATGAAGAGCAGTTTCGGTCGATTTTCCCTGAATATAAGCATGTTGGTTGGGGTGCAGCGGATTTTGAACCAGTGCAGTTTCCCTTATGTATCTATCACAAAGTCTTTCCAGAGTTTTAAGAAGAACTGAGGTAAGGCTTATTGGGCGATATGATTTAGGTATTGAGTAGTCTACGCGTCCGGGTTTGGGAATGTAAACTACTTTAACTTCCCTCCATCCTATAGGGACATATGCGAGGGTAATGCAAGCTCTAAAGATCCAAACCAGGTGAGGTGTTAATTGCTTGCAGCCCCATTGAAGAAGGGCTGCAACAATACCCTCTAGACCTGGTGATTTATAAGGCTTTAGGGAGTTTATTGCCCAGGTTGTGCGTGTCTCATCAATGATTACCTTAGAGAGCTCGAGCGCCTCCTCTGAAAAGGAGTGATCGTTGTCCTTCCAGGTACATCTTTCAGAGATCACACAGCCGGGGAAATGACATTTTAGAAGTATTTCATTGTTTTCAATGATTGAGGAAGCGAAGGTGCCATCTTCTTTTTTGAGGCAGCCTAGCTGTTGGTTTGGTTCTTTGCAGAACATTTTTTTCAAGCGAGCTACGGGGGCAGATTTGTCAATATTGCTGACATATTGTTGCCAGGCGTTCCTTTGCCTTTGCCTGATAGCTTTTTTGTATTTTGTTTTCTCCAATTTGTACGAGAGCCAGTCAGCTTCCATTTTGGAGTTTTTGGCTTTGTTGAACAATTTCCTAATAGAAGTTCTCATTTTACTCAATTCCTTGCACCACCATGGGGCGTTCTTTGAGTTAATTGTACTTAAGGGACATGCCCTTTCATATGAATTGATAAGAATGTGCTGGAGTTTGCTGACGCAATCCTCAAGCGAATCCTTGCTAATTTGATTTGGAATATGACATCCCTCTATTCTAGAATGAAGAAGATCTAGGAATAGAGTTTTGTCTGTTTTCCTGGGGTTCCGAAAGACCTTTTTATCAATATGCTTAGCGTTCAGCGTAAAGTGAATTGATTTGTGATCAGACATTGAGACATCAGGTGATACATACCATCCTGATATGTCATTAGATATCTTAGGTGTTGCCAGGGTGATGTCAATCCTAGATTGTGCACGAGACGTGACGAAAGTAGGTTCATCGCCTTGGTTGAGAATTTCTAGATTGGTACTAGTGATGTATTCACATAAAGATTTACCTCTGGGGTTAATGTCTTTGCTGCCCCAGACAGTATGGTGTGAGTTAGAGTCACATCCTACAATTAGATGTTTGTGATTTTCTTCACAAAACTCGACCAGTTTGACAAGTTCAAGGCTAGGAGGTGATTGTGAAGAATCTGAGGGAAGGTAGCAGGAGGCAAGAATGATGTCTTCCTTGCTGTTGTTTGTGACTTTACTAAGAAGGATGGCGGTAATATCACGTGTACACAGGTGTTGGAGAATAACAGCCTGAAGGTTGTTAGGCACTACTATACATGTCCTCGGATTTTCAATACCAAAACCTGTAAAGGTAAAGGTATTTTTGTCGCCTAGTCCACAGATCTTTGATTTTACAATCCAGGGTTCTTGAACCAGGGCTATACTGTGCTGCCTACTGTCTAGGTGTCGTCTCAATATTGAGGTCGCCGCCCGACAGTGTTGCAGGTTTATTTGGATGAAGGATAGAGGTGAAGAAGAGGGAGATTTAGGATTGGGATGGGTCATTTAAGGTTTCGGATGTAAGGAGGAGAGACTCGAGCTCCTGCAGTTCAGCATCCTCTTTGGAGCAAACCTCCATTGAGGTTGCACTCTGCGAGGACTGAGCTGCGGTCCCAGGGGTTGGTTGAGGTGGTACTGAACTACCAACCTTCAACTTGACGGTGAGGGAGGAGAAAAGATACCGAAGTTTCTTCCCTCTCTCCGTAAGGGTTTTGGCATCCTCTTCGTTGACGCCGAAGACTAACAATCTGCCCAGTGGTTTCTCCTTAGGTGCATCATGAAAGACGCACCAGTTGGAAACCTTGAGGTCTTTGTTCTGAGCTGCCAGCCTCTGAAGGACAGTCTGCCTGTCATCGGCTTTACCCGGAATCCAGACAGCTGCCTTCACCAACCGAGGAAGGCAGTCCAGGCCAACAACCTCAAGTTGGGCGTTGTCCCAAAGGGGGGGGAGTTTGCTCACCGCAGATTTCAGCCATTCCAGGGAATGGTTGTCACCGCAGGTGATGCGAAGAATTTCCCCGGAATGAAGCCATCCATCGAAGACAGGAGGCTGTTCTTCATCCTTCAGGGTAAATAATGCGGTGTCCAGTTGTTCATACAGCCGGTCCTGCAGTATCTGCACCTGAGAGGAGGAGGTCTTCCCAAGGGGATTACTGCGACAGATGATCGCCACTTTCAGATGTCTCTTAGAGGCATCTGCGTAGCTCACACTTGAGGCAGGGGGTTTTGCTGATGGGAGAGGGCGGTTTCTTTTCCTGACATTGGGAGAAGGTTCCGACCCTTCCGATCGTTGGCGTTTGGTGTTTCCTGGGCAGCCAGCCGTCTTCACCGGTTTAGACGATTGTCTAGAGCCAGCGGGGTTAGCTTTTCCCAAGTGCACCGAAGACGCGGAAGGTGGTTTGCCGGCTGAGTTAGCTTTCGCCAGCTCAGCTTCACGTGCCTTCTTCCGACGTTTTTGCTCCGCTCCGCTAATGCGGTGCCTCTTGGGCTTGGGAGCAGTTGATGGGGTGTCCGACGACGCACCCATTGGTAATGGGGTGTCCGAAGACGCACCCACTGGTGTTGTTAGCGGTGTATCCGAAGACGCGCCCGCTGGGGTTATGGTGGTCTTTACAAATCCATCCATGGGGAAAAGAAGCTTCATCTCACCAGCGCTCCACCCACCAGGGAGCCCCAAAAGGGGACGTTGAACTTCAACGCCAGAGCCTACCGGTGAGATATAGCCTCCAAGGATGACAAACACACGAGGAGGTTGCCAGTCAGCCAGAGGAAAGCGACCAACAATCCAACGGTGGCTGGGCCCCCTGCGTGTCCGCAGTCCCCAGAGACTCACCCTGACGGCGGTCTGACCCGACGTCGCAGCCGGTTGATCGAGGTGGGTTAGTCTCGACCGCCCGTCTAGGTGAAATCAGGGCCAAAGTGGAGTGTTGTCTGACGACTCAGCCACCAGGATTCCTTCATCCGACCGACACGGGTTGCCACGCACGGCACAAACACGTGGGAGGATGGTCCGCGGTGACAGCCTTGGCTAAGCCCATGCCGGGGTTTTAAGCCCAGAGGGTCAGCGTATAGCTGTCACTAACCATGACTTGCGAAATGGCCGTTCCCCTATCCGCCACCTGGGGACGCGCCCGGTAGTTGACCTCAAACCTCGGGAACAGACATTGATAAAATTTTGTTTATTGAAAAGGGAATCCGGGGTGGAGTGTCACAGTGTTCAAATAGATATGGGAAAGCAAATAATAAATATATAGGGGACAAATATAATTGTAATGAATCTGACTCTTATTTAATGTATTTTGATGTAAATAACTTATATGGTGCTGCCATGTGTAATTATTTACCCTACTCAGAATTTGAGTGGGTTGATATTTTAGACATATACAAAATAGATTTGATGAATTTAAGTAATGAATCTCCCATAGGTTACATTTTTGAAGTTGATTTAGAGTATCCGAAAGAATTACACAATGATCATAAAGATTTGCCGTTATGCCCTGAACATTTTATACCACCTCAATCGAAACTACCAAAATTAGTAACAAATTTGTATGATAAAAAAAACTATGTGATTCATTATCAAAATTTAAAACAATGTTTGAAATTGGGTTTAAAAATATCTAAAATTCATAAAGTTCTAAAATTTAAACAAAGACCATGGTTAAAAACATATATAGATATAAATACAAACATGCGAAAACAATCAAATAATTAATTTAAAAAGAATTTTTATAAATTAATGAATAATGCGGTGTTTGGTAAAACCATGGAGAACGTTCGTAAATATAAAGATATAAAAATAGTTTCAAATTGGGAGGGAAGATACGGTGCAAAATCTTACATACAACAACCAAATTTTCATAGTTGTACCATATTAGATGATGATATTATATTAATAGAAATGAGTAAAAAAAATATTACTTTTAACAAGCCTATATATGTTGGTTTCTCTATTTTAGACATTTCAATAACTTACATTTATGACTTTCACTACAATTATATTAAGAAAAATGTTTGTAACAATACAAAATTATTGTACACAGACACAGATAGTCTTATTTACTTATTTAAAAATATTGATATCTATAACGTAATGAAACGAAATATGTATAAATTTGATACTTCTGATTATCCACATAATAATATTTTCAACATACCTCTTGTGAACAAAAAAAATATTGGTCTCATGAAGGATGAAAATAATGGCGAAATTATGACAGAGTTTATTGGTTTGCGATCAAAAATGTACACGTACGAAGTCTTGCAAGATGTTAATAAAGAAAAAATCAATAAAAAAGCAAAGGGCTTAACAAAAGCAGCACTCAATACTATAACTTTTAGTGGTTACTATAATTGTTTATTTAACAATAAAACTATAAATATAAATCAATGTTCTGTTAGATCTAAGAAACATGTTGTACATACAATAAAACAAAATAAGTTAGCTTTAAATCCGTTTGACGACAAACGAATTATAAACTATTTATATACAGATACACACCCATGGGGTTATAATTTTCAATAAATATTATAAAAGATAAAATGTGTTAATTATTTACATCACAGCTCCCCCTAATCACCCCAACAAAAAGAAATTACACAGGCTGTGTAAGATAGATCCAGATCCCAGATCCAGATCCCAGACCCAGATCCAGATTCCAGACCCAGATCCAGATCCCAGATCAAAAATCATAAAAATTCATATTCCAGATTCCAGAACCAGCCAGACCCAGATCAAAAATCATAAAAATTCATATTTCGCGCTGAAATAGATCCCGGATCCCGGATCCAGATTCTTAACTAAAGTGGCGAGTGGGCACTGTCAACTAAAGTGGAGCGAAGTGAAGAGTGCCCTCCACAAAAGACACGCCTAACTGAAGTAAAGAGTGTACCCCACAAAAGACACTCATAACTGAAGTGGAGAGTGCACCCCACAAAAGATTCTCATAACTAAAGTGGAGAGTGCACCCCCATAGGCACTCCTAACTGAAGTGGAGAGTGCAACCCACGGGCACTCCTAACTGAAGTGGAGAGTGCACCCCATGGGCACTCCTAACTGAAGTGGAGAGTGCACCCCCCACGGGCACTCCTAACTGAAGTGGAGAGTGTACCCCTACGGGCACTTCTAACTGAAGTGGAGACTGCACCGCCATAAGCACTCCATTCTAATGTGGAGAGTGCATGTCATAGGGGCGGAGCATACAGGGTGGATGAATTCGAAAGGGTTGTGCAAGAAGTGCGGGCGAAGAAGAATGGTAGGTGAGGATGAACACGGTCATAGAGGTCGAAAACAGGGTGAAATGAAACGGGGTGCAAATTCGAGAGGGTTGTGCAAGAAGTGGGCGAAGAAGAATGGTACACGAAGATGACCACGGTCATCGAGGTCGAAAACAGGGTGAAATGATACGGGGTGCGAATTCGAGAGGGTTGTGCAAGAAGTACGTGAAGAACTAACACACCGGATGTCTTCAGCTGAAGAATGGTAGATGTGGATGACCACGGTCATCGAGAACACCGGAAGTGAGGCCGTACGTGTCTAGCTATACTACTAACATTGCAACAAGAAAATTGCTATTTTAAGTGTGGTAGGTATTCTAGAATCCAGCCCATGCAGCTTGCAATATACAACGTACTCATCCAAAATAGGTAAAATCTGACTTTATTTTTGTAAAAAATCATATAAAAATTTGCTTCCGCGCACGAATTTAATAATTCTTCATCATAATTTAGCTAAAACAAAACATTGCAACAAGAAAATTATTATTTCAAGTGTGATAGGTATTCTAGAATCCAGCCCATGTAGCTTACAGTATACAACGTATTCATCAAGAATAGGTAAAATCTGACTTTATTTTTTTAAAAAATCATATAAATATTTGCTTCCGCGCCCGAATTTTATAATTTTTCATCATATTTTAGCTAAAAGAAAACATTGCAACAAGAAAATTGCTATTTTAAGTATGGTAGGTATTCTTCAATCCAGAACACGTAGCTTACAATAAACAACGTATTTATCAAAAATAGGTAAAATCTGACTTTATTTTTGTAAAAAATCATATAAACATTTGCTTCCGCGCCAGAATTTTATAATTCTTCATCATATTTTAGCCAAAAGATAACATTGCAACAAGAAAATGGCTATTTCAAGTGTGGTAGGTATTCTAGAATCCAGCCCATGTAGCTTACAATATACAACATATTCATCAAGAATAGGTAAAATCGGACTATTTTTTTGTAAAAAATCATATAAATATTTGCTTCCGCGCCCGAATATTATAATTCTTCATCATATTTTAGCTAAAAGAAAACATTGCAATAAAAAAATTGCTATTTCAAGTGTGGTAGGTATTCTAGAATCCAGCACATGAAGCTTACAATATACAACGTATTCATTAAAATCACACCTGAAAATTGAATGTTTATTATCTGTTTGCTAGCACGTTTTGGTAATTTTTGCATATCCAATGCTAAAATTATCCATAGTATAAAACCTAAAGCATGAATATGAATGTTCTAGCAAAAATATCCATTTCAAGAATTGGTAAAATCTCACATTATTTTTATAAAAAATTATATAAATATTTGCTTCCGCGCCTGAATTTTATAATTCTTTATCATATTTTAGCTAAAAGAAAACACTGTAACAAGAAAATTGCTATTTCATGTGTGGTAGTTATTCTAGAATCCAGCCCATGTAGCTTACAATATACAAAGTATTCATCAAGTAAAGGTATAATCAGAATTAATTTTTTTTAAAAATCATATAAATATATGCTTCCGCGCCCGAATTTCATAATTCTTCATCATATTTTAGCTAAAAGAAAACATTGCAACAAGAAAATTGCTATTTTAAGTGTGGTAGGTATTCTAGAATCCAGCCCATGTAGCTTACAATATACAACCTTTTCATCAAGAAAAGGTAAAATCTTACTTTTTTTTTTGTAAAAAATTATATAAATATTTGTTTCCGCGCCCGAATTTTATAATTTTTTATCATATTTTAGTCAAAAGAAAACAATGCAACAAGAATATTGCTATTTCAAGTGTGGTAGGTATTCTCGAATCCAGCCCATGTAGCTTACAATATACAACGTATTCATTAAAATGACAACCGAAAATTGAATGTTTAATATCTGACTGGTACTACGTTTTGGTCATTTTTGCATGTCCAATGTTTAAAACCATCCATAGTATAGATCCTAAATCATGAAAATGAATGTTTTAACAAAAATATTCATTTCAGGAATAGGTATAATCTGACTTTATTTTTGTAAAAAATCATATAAATATTTGCTTCCGCGATCAAATTTTATAATTCTTTATTATATTTTAGCTAAAAGAAAACATTGCAACAAGAAAATTGCTATTTCAAGTGTGGTAGGTATTCTAGAATCCAGCACATGTAGCTTACAATATACTTCGTATTCATTAAAATCACACCCGAAAATTGAATGTTTATTATCTGATTGGTACCACGTTTTGGTCACTTTTGCATGTCCAATGCTAAAATTATTCATAGTATAGATTCTAAAGCATGAATATGAATGTTTTAACAAAAATATCCATTTCAAGAAAAGGTAAAATCTGACTTTATTTTTGTAAAAAAATCATATAAATATTTGCTTCCGCGCCCGAATTTCATAATTCTTTATCATATTTTAGCTAAAAGAAAACATTGCAAGAAGAAAATTGTTATTTCAAGTGTGGTAGGTATTCTAGAATCCAGCCCATGTAGCTTACAATATACAACGTTTTCATCAAGAATAGGTAAAATTTGACTATATTATTGTAAAAAATCATGTAAATATTTGCTTCCGCGTCCGAATTTTATAATTCTTCATCATATTTTAGCTAAAAGAAAACATTGCAACAAGAAAATTGCTATTTCAAGTGTTGTAGGTATTCTAGAATCCAGCCTATGTAGCTTACAATATACAACGTATTCATTAAAATGACACCCGAAAATTTAATGTTTATTATCTGATTGGTACCACGTTTGGCCACTTTTGCATGTCCAATGCTTAAAACCATCCATAGTATAGATCCTAAAGCAAGAATATGAATGTTTTAACAAAAATATCTATTTCAAGAATAGGTAAAATCTGACTTTATTTTTGTAAAAAATCATGTAAATATTTGCTTTCGCGCCCGAATTTTATAATTCTTTATCATATTTTAGCTAAAAGAAAACACTGCAACAAGAAAATTATTATTTCAAGTGTGGTAGGTTTTCTAGAATCCAGCCCATGTAGCTTACAGTATACAACGTATTCATCAAGAATAGGTAAAATCTGACTTTATTATTGTAAAAAATCATATAAATATTTGCTTCCGCGCCCGAATTTTATAATTCTTCATCATATTTTAGCTAAAAGAAAACATTGCAACAAGAAAATTGCTATTTCACGTGTGGTAGGTATTCTAGAATCCAGCACATGTAACTTACAATATACAACGTATTCATCAAGAATAGGTAAAATCTGACGTTATCTTTGTAAAAAATCATATAAATATTTGCTTCCGCGCCCGAATTTTATAATTCTTCATCATATTTTAGCTAAATGAAAACATTGCAATAAGAAAATTGCTATTTCAAGTGAGATAGGTATTCTAGAATTCAGCCCATGTAGCTTACAATATACAACGTATTCATCAAGAAAAGGTAAAATCTGACTTTATTTTTGTAAAAAATCATAAAAATATTTGTTTCCGCGCCCGAATTTTATAATTTTTTATTATATATTAGTCAAAAGAAAACACTGCAACAAGAAAATTGCTATTTCAAGAGTGGTAGGTATTCTAGAATCCAGCCTATGTAGCTTAAAATATACAACGTATTTATTAAAATGACACCCGAAAATTGAATGTTTATTATCTGATTGGTACCACGTTTTAGTCACTTTTGCATGTCCAATGCTAAAATTATCCATAGTATAGATCCTAAAGCATGAATATGAATGTTTTAACAAAAATATCCATTTCAAGAATAGGTATAATCTGACTTTATTTTTGTAAAAAATCATATAAATATTTGCTTTCGCGCCCGAATTTCATAATTCTTCATCATATTTTAGCTAAAAGAAAACATTGCAACAAGAAAATTGCTATTTTAAGTGTGGTACGTATTCTAGAATCCAGCCCATGTAGCTTACAATATACAACGTTTTCATCAAGAAAAGGTAAAATCTGACTTTTTTTTTGTAAAAAATTATATAAATATTTGTTTCCGCGCCCGAATTTTATAATTTTTTATCATATTTTAGTCAAAAGAAAACAATGCAACAAGAAAATTGCTATTTCAAGTGTGGTAGGTATTCTAGAATCCAGCCCATGTAGCTTACAATATACAACGTATTCATTAAAATGACAACCGAAAATTGAATGTTTATTATCTGACTGGTACTACGTTTTGGTCATTTTTGCATGTCCAATGCTTAAAACCATCCATAGTATAGATCCTAAATCATGAAAATGAATGTTTTAACAAAAATATCCATTTCAAGAATAGGTATAATCTGACTTTATTTTTGTAAAAAATCATATAAATATTTGCTTCCGCGATCAAATTTTATAATTCTTCATCATATTTTAGCTAAAAGAAAACATTGCAACAAGAAAATTGCTATTTCAAGTGTGGTAGGTATTCTAGAATCCAGCACAAGTAGCTTACAATATACTTCGTATTCATTAAAATCACACCCGAAAATTGAATGTTTATTATCTGATTGGTACCACGTTTTGGTCACTTTTGCATGTCCAATGCTAAAATTATTCATAGTATAGATCCTAAAGCATGAATATGAATGTTTTAACAAAAATATTCATTTCAAGAAAAGGTAAAATCTGACTTTATTTTTGTAAAAAAATCATATAAATATTTGCTTCCGCGCCCTAATTTCATAATTTTTCATCATATTTTAGGTAAAAGAAAACATTGCAAGAAGAAAATTGTTATTTCAAGTATAGTAGGTATTCTAGAATCCAGCCCATGTAGCTTACAATATACAACGTTTTCATCAAGAATAGGTAAAATCTGACTTTATTTTTGTAAAAAATCATGTAAATATTTGCTTTCGCGCCCGAATTTTATAATTCTTTATCATATTTTAGCTAAAAAAAAAAACACTGCAACAAGAAAATTATTATTTAAAGTGTGGTAGGTAATCTAGAATCCAGCCCATGTAGCTTACAGTATACAACGTATACATCAAGAATATTTAAAATCTGACTTTATTATTGTAAAAAATCATATAAATATTTGCTTCCGCGCCCGAATTTCATAATTCTTCATTATATTTTAGCTAAAAGAAAACATTGCAACAAGAAAATTGCTATTTTAAGTGTGGTAGGTATTCTAGAATCCAGCCCATGTAGCTTACAATATACAACGTTTTCATCAAGAAAAGGTAAAATCTGACTTTTTTTTGTAAAAAATTATATAAATATTTGTTTCTGCGCCCGAATTTTATAATATTTTATAATATTTTAGCTAAAAGAAAACATTGCAACAAGAAAATTGCTATTTCAAGTGTGGTAGGTATTCTAGAATCCAGCACATGTAGCTTACAATATACTTCGTATTCATTAAAATCACACCCGAAAATTGAATGTTTATTATCTGATTGGTACCACGTTTTGGTCACTTTTGCATGTCCAATGCTAAAATTATTCATAGTATAGATCCTAAAGCATGAATATGAATGTTTTAACAAAAATATCCATTTCAAGAAAAGGTAAAATCTGACTTTATTTTTGTAAAAAAATCATATAAATATTTGCTTCCGCGCCCTAATTTCATAATTCTTCATCATATTTTAGGTAAAAGAAAACATTGCAAGAAGAAAATTGTTATTTCAAGTGTCGTAGGTATTCTAGAATCCAGCCCATGTAGCTTACAATATACAACGTTTTCATCAAGAATAGGTAAAATCTGACTATATTATTGTAAAAAATCATGTAAATAATTGCTTCCGCGTCCGAATTTTATAATTCTTCATCATATTTTAGCTAAAAGAAAACATTGCAACAAGAAAATTGCTATTTCAAGTGTTGTAGGTATTCTAGAATCCAGCCCATGTAACTTACAATATACAACGTATTCATCAAGAATAGGTAAAATCTGACGTTATTTTTGTAAAAAATCATATTAATATTTGCTTCCGCGCCCGAATTTTATAATTCTTCATCATATTTTAGCTAAACGAAAACACTGCAACAAGAAAGTTGTTATTTCAAGTGTAGTAGGTATTATAGATTCCAGCCCATGTAGCTTACAATATACATCATATTCATCAAGATTAGGTAGTTAAGAAACACAATCTGCCTACTATCAACATGAACATGAAACCTACTTGTAGAGATAACGTACATTATAAAACAGCCTGTACATGTTATGTATTTTGTTTTTTGTACTTCTTACACGAATAAAGAACGTAGGTTAGACCCGTTGTAATTTTAATTCTTTTTAAAAACTCACTTTCCCGGAGAACTAACAAAATTGGCGTAGTCGGTAGGATACTCGAAATTATTCGTATCGAACGGGTAATTTCTGTCTCAACAGTTAATCGAGTATCACATTTCGGTACGGGAGTGAAAATCGAGCGCATATCGGTTTAACACGAGCCCAGCAGCCGAAATCGGGAGACGAGTCTTGAGAGAGAAGAAAATACAACGCCCTGGTGAAGAACAGCATCGCCGTAGCCAGATCTTAGACTAGGAAGACCTGGGAGAGGAACAAAAATCGTCCAAACCTATAGGCATTATGTTAAGAAGAATGAAAATATAAATATTTATGTAAGTACAAACAAAGCTCATATCCCAAACAAAACTATTCCCACATACCGTAGCAACAGTTTCAACTAGAATAAAAATAATTTAAAATAAGCCACAACCGAAATATTAATGTCTAATAACGACATCCTAAACTTATCTGAAATACTAATTCAATTTAATTTGGGAGACACAGATACAGAAATGTCACCACCACCTACCCAAGCTCAACCCTAAATAACAACCCTAGTCAATTACCAACTCTTAAAATTGTATGTAGATTTGATTCCACACTATGAAGGCAATCCCCACACATTAAATATATTTCTTGATTCTTGTCAAAATTTAATTAATACTTTTGGAACTCATACAAATATAACATTAAACAATTTCCTTGTAAGAGCTATATTAGGAAAATTAACACACAGAGCTCTTATTTTAATTGGATCCCGTACAGAACTCAGTACATGGGAGGAAGTAAAAAATGCTCTAAGATTAAGTTTTGGAGATCAAAGAAACATTGATTGTCTAGTTCAGGATTTGATATCGCTTCGTCCAAACAAAAATGAACCACTCTATAATTTTGGTATGAGATGTCAAGTTTCACGTAGCTTAATTACGTCTGAATTAAATAGTTTCGAAATTACTGCTGAAAGAAGATAAAACAAGAAAATTATAATGATTTAGCATTAAAAACATTTATTCGCGGCTTACCACCTAACATACAAACAAACATCAGATTACGGAACCCTGACAGTTTAGAGAAAGCTATGAGTTTAGTTATTGAAGAAGAAAATTTCCTCTATTCTACACAGAGGCAAAGTTCAATAATCTCGCAATCAAATTTTAAACCTGATCATAGAATTTTACCAGCCAGACAACAAATAACGTCCAATTATAGCCAAAATTACCAATACCGACCAAATCCAATTCTTACACCAAATTACCAAATCTCTCAACAACGTCCTACATTGCATTTACCTCCAAAAATGAATCCTTTCCAAAACTACTCAACCTAATTATAGACCCGTGCATTATGCACAAAGACAACCACAAATCCAAATGCGTCCACCTACATTTCAACATATCCAGAGACCAGTAAATTTCCCACAGAATTTCTCACGTCCAAATATACAACAAAATACCTTCCGTCCTAATTTCCAACAAAATTTTACACGACCAAATCAACCCCAACCATTTAAACCCGAACCGATGGACACTTCATCAATCCATTCTAGAAGAAGTAACTCTCAAAAAACATTCACATCAACCCAATTATTTAATCAGAATATCCAGTCTGACACCGAACAATCACCCCTAACTTCCCAAGATATATCCTACAACACCGAATATGAAACCTATGAGAACAATCCCGTAGACTATGAATATGACACGTATTATGACTATTCACACACTTTAACTTACGACGATTCCTATTACAACAATGATGATAACATCACGTATGAAGAACCCGTTATCAACAATGCTGAATCAAAAGTAAATTTTCCTATGACCAACAATGCCAACAATCAGACGTAGTACAATTAAACACAATAAAAGCAAATTTGCCCCACATATATATCCCCGAATTAAATGTCAATTTTTTGATAGATACTGGTAGCACTAAAAGTTTAATAAATCCGGAATTAGCATACACATTTTATCCAAATTATATTTATAATCAAAATTTTAATATTCAAACAGCACATAATGTATCATACCACAATGAAGTTGCAGAAATCCCTATTTTCGAAATTTTTAATATTCCCGAAACTCATAAATTCTATTTGTTTAAATTCAGTAACAAATACGATGGCCTCATCGGTGTTGATCTTTTAAGACAATTAAACGCAAATGTAAATGTCACAAACAAACAACTAACAACACCATACGCCGTTATACCCATAATTTTCAATCCCGACAACGAAATAAAAGTCCATAATAATTCAGTCCTTTTACATTCCATTATTGTACCACCTCGAATGTCATTTGTAGTAAAATTACTTGTTAAAATGAAAAACGGTATAGGAATTTTAAATCATACAAATTTTGAAAATGGCGTACAAATGCCAAAAGCAGTTGTAAACGTTTCACACAATTTTGCTATTACTACATTAACAAATATTAACGAGAACCCTGTTCAGATAAACATATTAGAACCATTAGAAATTGAACCTTTAGACCCTATCGAAATTAATTTTGTTGAAAAAATGGAAATTGATGAAGAACCCGATATACAATACGATAATCTTTTAAAACAAAATTTAAAAAATATTAGAATAGATCATTGTAATAAAGAAGAAAAAGAATCAATTAGAAAATTATGTATCGAATATAGAGATATATTTTATTGCGAGAAAACACCTTTGAGTTTTTCGAACGAAATAACCCACAAAATTAAATTGAAAGACGATACACCAATTCTTGTAAAATCATATCGATTCCCCGAAATTCACAAAAACGAAGTCAAGTCCCAAATTAATAAAATGCTTGAGCAAGGTATAATACAAGACAGCGTATCCCCTTGGTCCAGTCCTATCTGGATAGTCCCGAAGAAACTCGACGCTTCTGGTAAGAAGAAGTGGCGCGTAGTTATAGACTACCGAAAATTGAACAAACAAACCATTGACGACAAGTACCCATTACCAAACATTTCTGACATACTAGACAAACTTGGCAAAGCAACTTACTTTTCGACTTTAGACGTAGCTAGCGACTGTCATCAGATAGAAGTAGATCCTAATGATATTCAAAAAACTGCATTTTCTGTAGAAGGCGGGCATTATGAATTTAAACGCATGCCATTCGGTTTAAAAAACGCCCCATCAACCTTCCAACGAGTTATGGACAATGTTCTTTGCGGCCTTTAGCACGAGACATGTTTAGTATACCTCGATGATATAATTATTTTTAGTTCATCCCTTCAGGAGCATATTGAAAGACTAAAATCAGTATTTAATCGTTTACGAATCAGTAACTTCAAAATTCAACTTGACAAAAGCGAATTTCTTCAAAAAACCGTTCAATATTTAGGACATGTAATTACCTCAGATGGTGTAAAACCTAACCCAGATAAAATTTCCCCATACCTCGAACACCAAAAGAAATTAAAAGCTTTTTAGGATTACTAGGTTACTATAGACGTTTTATCAAAGACTTTGCAAAAATAACGAAACCCATGACCAAATGTTTGAAAAAAGACGCCAAAATTATTCACGACAAAGAATTCATAGACAGTTTCAATACATGTAAATAACTACTTACAAACGATCCCATATTACAGTACCCTGATTTTGACAAACCCTTTGTACTAACGACAGACGCCAGCGATTTCGCGATTGGTGCCGTTCTTTCGCAAGGCGAAATTTCACGTGACAAACCTATAGCTTACGCATCTAGAACTTTGAATGATACTGAGACACGCTACTCCGCTATCGAAAAAGAACTATTAGCGATAGTTTGGGCTTGTAAGCATTTCCGTCCGTATCTTTATGGTAGAAAGTTCACAATAATGACTGACCACCGACCTCTTACTTGGTTATTTAATATTAAAGAACCAAATTCTAAACTTGTTAGATGGCGATTAAAATTAGAAGAATACAACTATGACATACAATACAAAAAAGGAAAATTTAACACCAACGTTGACTGTCTTTCTAGAATAAAATTAAATGCCATTGAAACAGAATCCATAATTAATAATCCCGGCGAAATTAATAACGACATTATTGAATATTTTAGAAACATTGCTGAAAATTTTTCACCCGATAAAAATGAATTACATCCCCAACCTTCCACTAGTAAACCGACTAAACTAAAAATCAAAATCTTATCCAACATCCGAATTAAACCCCCAAACACTACATATACTAATTCCCAACAAAACATTGATAACGAAGACATAGGCGTAGACACAGACTCTGAATCTATTACAGAACACTCCACTGAGAATGACAATACAAACACCGGCATAACAATATTAGACGAAATTCACGTTTTTCCTCATATATATAGCAAACCTTCTAATACGCATAACAATTACGAACATCAAAAAATTATTAAAATCAAATTACCGGAATAAAATAATCACCAATTTATATTTGAATTCTTAAGAGACTATACCGACTCAAAAAATATTTATCATCTTTATTTTCACACTGACAAACTTTTCCTCGATTTCTCAAAAGTCTATTTAGATAAATATTCACTGAAAGGTCCGAAATTAATTAAATGCACTAAAATTATTAACACCGTAACTGACAAAGAAGAACAAATTTTGCTTATAAAAAATCATCACGAAGGTAGTACTAACCATAGAGGCATTAATGAAACTTTGGAATATCTTAAAAGAAATTATTATTGGAAACATATAAAAACAACAATAACAAATTTTATAAATGCATGTGAAATTTGTCAAAGAGCGAAACATGCTAGGAAAAAACCATATGTCCCGCTCATGCTTACTGAAACAGCCTCACGACCTTTTCAGATAATACACGTAGATATCTTTATGTTTGATAATAAAAATTATCTTATTCTTGTAGATGCTTTTACAAAATTCGTACAAGCTATATTTATAGAAGGAAAAACTGCTATTCATACTAGTAATGCCTTAATAAAATATTTTGCTTCATTTGGCATACCAGAAAATTTAATTTTGGATAACGGTAAAGAGTTCAAAGAACTTTTAAAATTGCATAAAATTAATGTCCATTTTACCACCCCTTTACATCACGAATCAAATTCCATTGTAGAACGATTTCATTTAACAATAATTGAACATCTAAGAATTCTAAAAGAAATGTATCCGGACGATAACACTGATCAAATGCAATATGCAATAATTGATTACAATAACTCCATTCACAGCGCTACAAATTACACCCACTTTGAATTAGCATTCGGACACACAAATTCCAGAAATCCAAACGAAATATTCCTTCCCAATTCCTTTTACAACGACTACATTCAGAATCATAAAGACAAATTAAAACATGTTTATCAAGAAGTCTCTGATAAACTACATTCCGATAAAAAGAAGATAATAACGAAACATAACACCCACGGTGATACAAATTACGCTTTTAAAATAGGACAAACCGTTTATAAACAAAATCCTTTAAATAGAAGTAAAAAGTCATTGAAATTTTTAGGACCAATTAAAATAACTAAACTTTTAGATAAAAATTAAGTTGAAATTTGCAATGAAAAGAAAAAGAATAAGGTTGAAATTATACATATAAAAGAACTGAGACAACCACCTGTTTCAGATCCCTTATCCTCATCATCACCACCGCAACTCTCGAAATTCCAAAATTCCACAACCTGAACAACAACCCTGGACTGTTACCATTAAAACTTGGACATGCTCAGATTAAAACAGATCAATGGACTTTCGTACAAATTTACGATATTACAGATATTGTAACAGTGACTGTGACCGTGGAGCACAGATCTGTTCACGTGCTGATTATTGAATAAGGAAAAGATATACTTACCTGATAATCCACGGCGATACTCCTTTCCCTGGAGATTCTCACAGTAGAGAGGATGGACAGGATGCACGAATAAATAAACTTTACGACGCAAATTATGGTGACAAAGTAAAAATAATATATTTAACAAATAATAATTACACTATAAAGGAACCAATAAACAAAACCAAACAAATAAATTAAACCGACCGAAATAACATACCTGTCAATTCCCGACTGACTAACTAACCCGGCATTAAGTTGATCGAGTCATTATATACTTCGCAAATATCGATGGAATGTCTTACATACAACTTTTGCGATCATTGACATCCATCGATATTTGCAGTTTTTGTATAATCTAATTTGCGTCACAATTACTAAACTGCAATTCAGAGGTAATACATTGCGTACAAGCGCGGTTTATTGAACTATTACTAAATACAACTGACAATGCAATTTGGAAGAATCGCGCTTGTTACACTGCCCTCCTCTTTACAGATGACTCGGTCAACTTAATCTCGAAAATTTTAACCTAATCTACACATAACTACCTATTCAATTATGATTGTGCTCACGAACATTCATGGGACCCACGTGCTGACGTAAGCCTTGATAATCCGCCATATGTCCATGTGGTAGATAACCGGGCGGGGAAAGTAACTGCATCGGTGGAGCCAGGACTTGCTGTGGTGGGGGCGAGACTTGCTGCGGGGATGCGGCCTCCAATGGAGTAGAAGAAGTCGCTGGAACCGTGGTATGGGGCTGTATATTTTTAATTAACAGCAGCTGAGCCAAAGAGTCCCAAAAATTTGGCCACAAAAATAGCCTGGGTCTTGGTTGATTACTGGCAGCTTTCCTCAAATTGGAGAAATTTAGAATTACCCCGAAGCAATATTTTAATATTGTGAATATAACGTAGACCAGGGAAATTGTTGAAAAAATATTTCCCAACCGTGACATGAATCCCCAGACTTCTTCTGCCGCATTCCATGCCATGTTGGAGAATTCACCCTCTGTAAACACATTGGGTAGATGGAAGCCTTGCGTATCTGCTGTTACTCCCGCCACACGTCGAGACACTATATTTGTGATAGCTCTCCGTTCGCTCGGGAACAGTAACGTTTGCTGGAAAGCTTCCATCTCTTCTCGTGTGTACACCCCATGGGCACTGATCGGTGCTACTCGCATCATGGGTACCTGCTCATCGTTGACATTAGCATTGAGAGTAATAGGCTCCGTTGCGCTGTGCTTTAGATTTGGATCCGCCTCCAGCCACTTCCCATCTAGATAGAACATCGGCGGTAGCCTGCTACCACAGTCGATTTCTGTCCCGTGTTCTTAGATGATACGTGTGATGGGCATCATGAATCGACTGTTATTCTCATATGTAATCGGCAACTCTTGGTAGCAACCTGATGTTCTCCTAAACTCTACAATCTTTGCACGGCATCTTACCACATACAGAACTTCACCTATTACTCTCCCCATGTGCCCCGCAGCTTCTTTCACAATGCTACTCACGATGTCGGGGGTTGTAGCTGCCAAGGCCAATCGGTTTCGTAGCATACTCTCGCGCAGATGACATCGTTTTAAAATGGCGTCATAAACCAAGTCCCTCGTATTCTGCTTAAAAGCAATCTCTAGGAAAAGCAGTTTACTTAGGACTTGCGCCATTAAATCTGTGTTCTGGTCAACTCTCCGTGTCTTCTTGAAGTAGAAACCCAGAGTAGACTCGAAGATGATTATGAGTCTACTTTGTTCCGTCCTCCACACTTGTTGGAAACAGAGGGTTTCTACGTTGACCAGACGTAGTGCGAAAACCGTATCCCTAGCCTCGACCACTATGTACTGGGATTTCGTGTGATTGACTGTGAGTAGCACTGCTGTCCCGATACCCGTCTGAGAACACCGATCCATTGACTCGCCGCTCCACGTAACTTCTCCCGCACCGTCGTCGAAGCAATAGTGATCTGAATATTGGCATATTGTACCAGATCTGAGTTTCAGGCTATTTTCTTCTACGTTAGCGACGGCGAGATAGTCATGAAGTTTGATCGTGATGGCGGCGCTAACCACGACGTCTTCATATACCACCCCATTCACTGTTACATTGGCGCAGTCGTCGATAGGATTTTTAGGATAAATTTAACATTTACCCTGAATTAATCCGAAAAGTTCCTATGTTCAAATTCAGTACATCAGTTTTGTGACATTGAGGGAGGATGTTTACGACCACGACACCTGCGATGAGGGCGACGCAGCAGCTTCCACCATGGTTTTTCCCGGTATGTATGCCTCAGATTCTTCCGACTGTTTACGGACATCAGGTGGTTCATCAACCACAGGTGCAATTTGGGTTGCCTCCATACGGCCATTGCCAGACGGCAGATAATGGGTGTGGAGTGCAAAGTGTTCCCTACGAGCTCGGTCCAGTACGAGTAGATGGTTACGGAACCCAGGAGCTGCCAGTAGCAAACATAAGCGCGGCTGAGTTTGAAGCTTTGCTGGCAGCAGAGGTGCGTCCTGAGGTGGTTGGGATACCACGTCCACGTGAAGAGGAAGAGTTAGCTATTATCTCTACCAAGTTTGGGGATAGGGACACAAAGCTACCGAAGGTAAGAGGGAAAGATTATCGGTCGAAGGAAACGACCGAGAGGATTCCTTACGGGCTTGGTTCAGTTCGAGCAGATAGGTGCGAAACCCGGGAGCTGCCAGTAGCAAACATAAGCGCGGCTGAGTTTGAAGCTTTGCTGGCAGCAGAGGTGCGGCCTCAGGTGGTTGGTATACCACGTGCAGAGGAAGATGTGGCAACAGTAGCCACAAAGTATGTAGATGGAGGCATACAGGAACCGGAAGTAAAAGATGATCATCTGTTGGAGGAGTCGACGAAACAGGTAACTTCGATAAAAGACGAGGTGGTGGAGTTGATAGAAGGCACGATCAGCGTGAAAATGTTTCAAGATCAGCAGGAAAGCAGCCAGCACCTAGAGCACAACGTTGGAGATAACAACAATGCCAAAGACATGGATACGAGCCAGGAAAACGACGAAGATTATCGCGAAGACCGGGGAAGCATCTTCGAGGAGGACGAAGAAGTCAGTGCAGTGCGTGATCTAAATATTAGTGAGACCGACCCTGTGGTGAGTGACATTATAGTGATCAAGAAACATGCCGCAACCAAACATTTTATTGTATCCGGACAGGGACCGCTGTGGAACGAAGAACCCCCGCCCCTGTGTTAAATGAGCCAGCCTAAAGTGTTTTCATTTGACATTGATATGCCCCGATGATAAGTTTATGTTTAGGCTGTGGATTTACGGATTAGATAAGTATTAGTTTAGAAATGCTTAATAGTTAAGGATTTGGTTTCAATCATATATTTATGATTGTAATGTTTATGTTTGACATTATGATTTTGTTTTTGAATTTGTGAAAGTTTTGTAAGTTTTCATTGCTTAATATTCAGTCATCTGTTTATGATTGTATTGTTTGTTTGTTAATTCGATTTTTGTGATTTTGTTTTATGTATTTGTTCAAATTTTTGGTCATTGTTTAATAGTTGTATTTGTTTGTCTTAGCTATGATTTACGCTTAGAAAAGACAGCATTCCATTTAGAAATAAATATATCGTGGTCAAACGATATATTTATGTTTTAAGGGGAGGATAGTGTAACAAGATGAAAAAACGACAAGGCTTTTCATCTTGTTACGGCTTGTCATAGTTCTGAGGTCTATGATTCTGGTGTTGGTAGGTCAGCAAAATGCTGACTTCAGCAAATAGCAACGGCCGTCTTTGCTGATTAAGCAGACTATGATAATACCGGCCAGAACACGAGTCATAGATTCAGAACAATGGATTTAATTATATCTTCTGCGAAGATATAATTAAATCTTTAAGGGGTGGTAATGTAACAGTAATTGACGAATTATTCCAAATCATTATTGTTTGATAGATTTCAGAATATAAATTGCGCGTTAACAAAAATGCACCGTGGACAAGTTATATTTCGTAAAGTTTAATAACCTATTAACGTTTTGTAACTTTTCCACGTGCGATGTGCGTAATAGTTACATTGCCAACCCTAGCACTTTTTAGGATATAAATAGGATTTAATTTAGTAGAGTAGGGTCAGTCAGAGTCAGTAGAGTCGGTTAAGCAGAGTAGAGTCTTAAGTGGTAAGTTGATGTCGCAATGTAGTCAACGATTCAGTAGCAGTCATCTGACATGGTTCAGACTGACTTTAGTCCAAAGTGACTAGCTCTGTAGTATTTGTTTTGGTTTTATTTTAGTGTTCTTATTGTAAATAATGTAAATAAATTTAAAGTTAGTTAAAGCAAATATGTGTGTGCCATGTTGTCGTTATCCTGGTTCAACCGTCATCACCAGTTAGTATCATCTAGTATCATCATGTCCTCCTCGAAGTAAAAATGACAACATCCATCGCTTTCAGCGTCATCAACCCCCACTGTTACAATATCATAAATGAGTATAATAACTTACGTAATTCCTTCTCATAAATAAAACATGAAATTCAAACCTCAAAACAAAATAAAGAAAATTATCAGATTACAACAATTTTGGAAGAAAAAGTGTCATTACAAATTCAACAACTAAACCCATTATCGCATAGAAAAAACAGAGGTATAATCGATGGTCTCGGATCCGTAATAAAAGCCATAACTGGCAATCTCGATCAAAACGATGCTGAAAAATACGATAAAGCTATATCAAGGCTGACAAACAATCAAAATCAATTTAAAACTATAATGGATGATCAAATAACTATCTTACAAACCTCAATATCAAAATTTGACAACAACGTAAATATTCTTTCAAAAAATCAACAATCCCTTAATTCCAAAATTAACGAATTAGAAAAATTCATAAATAGTACATACATAAAAAGAGTTGAAACAGCTAATTGCTTTTTCCTCTAAACCGTCCTTACTCAATACATAACAAGCCTATAAATTATTTACGATTTCTTAGAAAAAATTGAAGTGGCTATTTCCTTTTCGAAACTTAACACCTTTCATAATTCAATCATTGAACCAAAGGATTCACTATCAGAAATTATCCAAATAAATAAACTTTTAAACGACAATAAGTTCCCATTTGAACTATCTTTAGAAAACCTTCTTTTATTCGAAAAAATTATTGAAATCAAAAGTTTTAGTAAAAATAATCAAATCACATTTTTAATCGAAATTCCAATAGTCAAAACTGAAAGCTTCACCTACTATCATCTATATCCTTTACCAACCCCACATCAGAATATATTTAAAACCATAATACCCCGAAATAAATTCCTTGCTTCCAATGAGCATGCTTACGCATTCTTCGAGACCAAATGCCAGGAAATTATCCCAGAAGAGTTCCTGTGTTATGAGGTGCATACAGCAACAATAAATTCCGACACCCCATGTGAAGTTCAACTATTGAATTACAATACAAATTCCACTAATTGTAAACAAATAGCCGTCAATATTCCAAACACCACCATCCGAAAAATCGAAGGACATCAATGGATCATCATCGCCCCGAACACCATCGTAGTCACCCAAAGATGCAGCAAAAACGTCGACAACATCCCTCTATTTGGCTGCTACCTCCTTGAACTAAATAGTGAATGTGAAGTGAAAGTGAAAGATTCCGTGCTCAAAACATATCAGTCCCAAAAAACAAATTTCAAAAACATTAATTTACCTAATATACCCATTTCGAACAATTTTAGTGATAAAGACATTTTTAATTTTAAAACATTTAAATTAGATTCTGTAAACCTAGATGACACAGATCACATATTGTCCCTTATTAGTAAACATAAGAACAATCCAAAAGAAATAAATAATGAACCCATTTATTATAATAGAATAAGTATTTTTACCATTGTTTTGTATTGTTTCATAATTATTTGCTTTGTATGTATAATACTATATTATATGTCATTTTCATCGAACTTTGTGGCTAAAACCCCACAGTTCTCATCTAAGGCCGGAGGAGTTAAGAAACACAATCTGCCTACTATCAACATGAACATGAAACCTACTTGTAGAGATAACGTACATTATAAAACAGCCTGTACATGTTATGTATCTTGTCTTTTGTACTTCTAACACGAATAAAGAACGTAGATTAGACCCGTTGTAATTTTAATTCTTTTTAAAAACTCACTTTCCCGGAGAATGAACAAAATTAGGTAAAATCTGACTTTATTTTTGTAAAAAATCATATAAATATTTGCTTCCGCGCCCGAATTTTATATTTCTTTATAATATATTAGCTAAAACAAAACATTGCAATAAGAAAATTGCTATTTCAAGTGTAGTAGGTATTCTATAATCCAGCCCATGTAGCTTACAATATACAACGTATTCATTAAAATGAAACCCGAAAATTGAATGTTTATTATCTGATTGGTACCACGTTTTGGTCACTTTTGCTTGTCCATTGCTAAAATTATCCATAGTATAGAACCTAAAGCATGAATATGAATGTTTCAACAAAAATATCCATTTCAAGAATTAGTAAAATCTGACTATATTTTTGTAAAAAATCATATAAATATTTGTTTCCGCGCCTGAATTTTATAATTCTTTATCATATTTTAAGTAAAAGAAAACACTGTAACAAGAAAATTGCTATTTCAAGTGTGGTAGTTATTCTAGAATCCAGCCCATGTAGCTTACAATATACAACGTATTCATTAAAATGACAACCGAAAATTGACTGTTTTTTATGTGACTGATACTAAGTTTTGGTCACTTTGCATGTCCAATGCTTAAAACCATCCATAGTACAGATCCTAAAGCATGAAAATGAATGTTTTAACAAAAATATCCATTTCAAGAATAGGTAAAATCTGACTTTATTCTTGTAAAAAATTATATAAATATTTGCCTCCGCGCCCGAATTTTATAATTTTTTATCATATATAAGACAAAAGAAAACATTGCAACAAGAAAATTGCTATTTCAAGAGTGGTAGGTATTCTAGAATCCAGCCCATGTAGCTTACAATATACAACGTATTCATTAAAATGACAACCGAAAATTGATTGTTTTTTATGTAACTGGTACTACGTTTTGGTCACATTTGCATGTCCAATGCTTAAAACCATCCATATTACAGATCCTAAAGCATGAAAATGAATGTTTTAACAAAAATATCCATTTCAAGAATGCGTAAAATCTGACTTTATTTTTGTAAAAAATCATATAAATACTTGTTTCCGCGCCCGAATTTTATAATTCTTCATTATATTTTAGCTAAACGAAAATATTGCAACAGGAAAATTGCTATTTTAAGTGTGGTAGCTATTCTAGAATAGCTTACAATATACAACGTATTCATCAAGAATAGGAAAAATCTGACTTTATTTTTGTAGAAAATCATATAAATATTTGCTTTCGCGTCCGAATTTTATAATTCGTCATCATATTTTAGCTAAAAGAAAATATTGCAAATAGAAAATAGCTATTTCAAGTGTGGTAGGTATTCTAGAATCCAGCCCATGTAGCTTATAATATACAACGTATTAATCAAGAATAGGTAAAATTTGACATTATTTTTGTAAAAAGTCATATAAATATTTGCTTTAGCGCCCGAATTTTATAATACTTCATCATATTTTAGCTAAAAGAAAATATTACAACAAGAAAATTGCTATTTCAAGTGTGATAGAAATTCTAGAATGCCGCCCATGTAGCTTACAATATACAACGTATTCTTTAACATGACACCCGAAAATTGAATGTTTATTATGTGTTTCGTACCACGATTTGGTCACTTTTGCATGTCCAATGCTAAAATTATCCATAGTATAGGTTCTAAAGCATGAATATGAATGTTTTAACAAAAATAACCATTTCAAGAATAGGTAAAATCTGACTTTATTTTTGTAAAAAATCATATAAATATTTGCTTCCGCGTCCGAATTTTATAATTTTTCATTATATTTTAGCTAAAAAAAACATTGCAAATAGAAAATTGCTATTTCAAGGGTGGTAGGTATTCTAGAATCCAGCCCATGTAGCTTACAATATACAACGTATTCATTAAGAATAGGTAAAATCAGACTTTATTTTTGTAATAAGTTATATGAAAATTTGCTTTTGCGCCCGAATTTTATGATTTTTCGTCATATTTTAGTTAAAAGAAAACATTGCAACAAGAAAATTGCTATTTCATTTGTGGTAGGTATTCTAGAATCTAGCCCATGTAGCTTACAATATACAACGTATTCATGAAGATGACACCTGAAAATTGAATGTTTAATATCTGATTGGTACCACGTTTGGTTACTTTTGCATGTCTAATGCTAAAATTATACCTAGTATAGATCCTAATGCATGAATATGAATGTATTAACAAAAAAATCCATTTCAAGAATAGGTAAAATCTGACTTTTTTGTTGTAAAAAATTAAATAAATATTTTCTTTTGCGCCCGATTTTTATAAATCTTTATCATATTTTAGCTAAAAGAAAACACTGCAACAAGAAATTTATTATTTCAAGTGTGGTAGGTATTCTAGACTCCAGCGCATGTGGCTTACAATATACAACGTATTCATCAAAAATAGGTAAAATGTGACTTTATTTTTGTAAAAAATCATATAAATATTTGCTTCCGCGCCCGAATTTTATAATTCTTTATCATATTTTAGCCAAAAGAAAACATTGCAACAAGAAAATTACTATTTCAAGTGGGGTAGGTATTCTAGAATCCAGCCCATGTTGCTACAATATACAACATATTCATCAAGAATAGGTAAAATCTGACTTTGTTTTTGTAAAGAAGCATATAAATATTTAACTGACACACGGTTTTTACACAGTAAAGTTGTAGTATTTAGTTATTACGGTGTGGTTCGTTAACCACCAAGTGTGTCAAAGTCGTCAGCAAGTATTCAATGCTCGAAAGAGAGTATACTTGCAAAAACACGGCAACACACAGGAGAAAGATTCATGAACGTCACGGGACTTTGTAGCTTAGTTGGTAGAGCATCCTACTAGAAATGGGAAGGCCCTGGGTTCAAATCCCAGTGAAGTCCATGAATTTTTCAAAAATATATTCTTCATTATATAAATATTTGCTTCCGCGCCCGAATTTTATAATACTTCATCATATTTTAGCTAAAAGAAAACATTGTAACAAGAACATTGCTATTTCAAGTGTGATAGGTATTCTAGAATCCAGCTCATGTAGCTTACAATATACAATGTATTCATTAAAATGTCACCCGAAAATTGAATGTTTATTATCTGAATGGTACCACGTTTTGGTCACTTTTGCATGTCCAATGCTTAAAACCATCCATAGTATAGATCCTAAAGCATGAATATGAATGTTTTAACAAAAATATCCATTTCAAAAATATGTAAAAACTGACTTTATTTTTGTAAAAAATTATATAAATTTTTGCTTCCACGTCTGAATTTTATATTTTTTCATTATAATTTAGCTATAAGAAAACATTGTAACAAGAAAATTGCTATTTCATGTATGGTAGGTGTTCTAGAATCCAGCCCATGTAGCTTGCAATATACAACGTATTCATTAAAATGACACATGAAAATTGAATGTTTATTATCTGATTGGTACCACGTTATGGTCACTTTTGCATGTCCAATGCTTAAAACCAACCATAGTATAGATCCTAAAGCATGAATATGAATGTTTTAACAAAAATATCCATTTAAAAAATATGTAAAAACTGACTTTATTTTTGTAAAAAATCATATAAATTTTTGCTTCCACGCCAGAATTTTATAATTCTTCATCATACTTTAGCTAAAAAAAAACATTGCAACAAGAAAATTGCTATTTCAAGTTTGGTAGGTATTCTAAAATTCACCCCATGTAGCTTACATTATACAACGTATTCTTTAAAATGACACTCGAAAATTGAATGTTTAATATCTGATTGGTACCACGTTTTGGTCACTTTTGCATGTCCAATGCTTAAAACCATCCATAGTATAGATCCTAAATCATGAATATGAATGTTTTAACAAAAATATCCATTTCAAGAATATGTAAAATCTGACTTTATTTTTGTAAAAAATCATATAAATTTTTGCTTCCACGCTAGAATTTTATAATTCTTCATCATATTTTAGCTAAAAGAAAACATTGCAACAAGAAAGTTGCTATTTCAAGTGTGGTAGGTATTCTAGAATCCAGCCCATGTAGCTTACAATATACAACGTATTTATTAAAATGACACCTGAAAATTGAATGTTTATTATCTGATTGGTACCACGTTTTGGTCACTTTTGCATGTCCAATGCTTAAAACCATCCATAGTATAGATCCTAAAGCATGAATATGAATGTTTTAACAAAAATATCCATTTCAAGAATAGGTAAAATCTGACTTTATTTTTGTAAAAAATCATATAAATATTTGCTTCCGCACCCTAATTTTATATTTTTTTTATTATATTTTAGCTAAAAGAAAACATTGCATCAAGAAAATTACTATTTTAAGTGTGGTAGGTATTCTAGAATCCAGGCCATGTAGCTTAAAATATACAACGTATTCAATAAAATGACACCTGAAAATTGAATGTTTATTATCTGATTGGTACCAAGTTTTGGTCACTTTTGCATGTCCAATGCTAAAATTATCCATAGTATAGATCCTAAAGCATGAATATGAATGTTTTAACAAAAATATTCATTTCAAGAATAGGTAAAATCTGACTTTGTTTTTGTAAAAAATCATATAAATATGTGCTTCCGCGCCCAAATTTTATAATTCATCAATATAGTTTAGCTAAAAAAAACATTGCAACAAGAAAATTGCTATTTCAAGTGTGGTAGGTATTCTAGAATCCAGCCCATGTAGCTTACAATATACAACGTAATCATTAAAATGACACTTGCAAATTGAATGTTTATTAAATGATTGGTACCACGTTTTGGCCACTTTTGCATGTCCAATGCTTAAAACCATCCATAGTACAGATCCTAAAGCATGAATATGAATGTTTTAACAAAAATATCCATTTCAAGAATAGGTAAAATCTGACTTAATTTTTGTAAAAAATCATATAAACATTTGCTTCCGCGCACGAATTTTATAATTCTTCATCATATTTTAGCTAAAACAAAACATTGCAACAAGAAAATTCCTGATCCACGTGTGGCAGGTATTCTAGAATCCAGCCCATGTCGCTTAAAATATACAACGTATTCATTAAAATAACACCTGAAAATTGAATGTTTATTATCTGATTGGTACCACGTTTTGGTCACTTTTGCATGTCCAATGCTAAAATCATCTATAGTATTGATCCTAAAGCATGAATATGAATGTTTTAACAAAAATATCCATTTCAAAAATAGTTAAAATCTGACTTTGTTTTTGTGAAAAATCATATAAATATGTGCTTCCGCGCCCGAATTTTATAATTTTTTAATATATTTTAACTAAAAGAAAACATTGCAACAAGAAAATTGCTATTTCAAGTGTGGTAGGTATTCTAGAATCCAGCCCATATAGCTTACAATATACAACGTAATCATTAAAATGACACTTGAAAATTTAATGTTTATTAACTGATTGGTACCACGTTTCGCCACTTTTGCATGTCCAATGCTTAAAACCGTCCATAGTACAGATCCTATAGCATGAATATGAATGTTTTAACAAAAATATCCATTTCAAGAATAGGTAAAATTTTAACTTTATTTTTGTAAAAAATCATACAAACATTTGCTTCCGCGCACGAATTTTATAATTCTTTATCATATTTTAGCTAAAAGAAAACATTGCAACAAGAAAATTCCTATTACAAGTGTGGTAGGTATTCTACAATTCAGCCCATGTAGCTTACAATATACAACGAATTTATAAAGAATAGGTAAAATCTGTCTTTATTTTTTTAAAAAATCATATAAATATTTGCTTTCGCGCCCGAATTTAATAATTCTTCATCATATTTTAGCTAAAAGAAAACATTGCAACAAGAAAATTGCTATTTTATGTGTGGTAGGTAATCTAGAATCCAGAACTTGTTGTTTACAATATACAACGTGTTCATCAAGATTAGGTAAAATCTGACTTTATTTTTGTAAAAAATCATGTAAATATTTGCTTCCGCGCTCGAATTTTATAATTCTTCATCATATTGTAGCTAAAAGAAAACATTGCAATAAGAAGATTGCTATTTCAAGTGTGGTAGGTATTCTAGAATCCAGCAAATATAGCTTACAATATACAACGTATTCATTAAAATGACACCCGAAAATTGAATGTTTATTACCTGATTGTTACCACGTTTTAGTCACTGTTGCATGTCCAATGCTAAAATTATCCATAGTATAGATTCTAAAGCTTGAATATTGTAACGTTTTATTTATTTAGGTGAAGTGTAAAATTGATTAAAACACTAATATTTATATAACTAAGTTTAATTAAAGAAATATGAATTGTAAAGAATAATGAAAAATAACTAACACTAAGAATTAACAACTATAAACAATAATTTAAGACTAACAATTATTAATAAAGACTTAAACACTAAGGTAATTTATTTAAACAATTAGAACTACGCAATATTTATTTCAACAATATTTATATCACTATTTATTTATTTATATCACCATCTGTTTACTACACGTATCAACAGAATACTGTTCTCGCGATCTTTTTCTCGGGGTATTTATATTAAAACACTTCATTCTAGAATATTCTTTGATTCTTTGGAAATCGGAACAATGGGGAGCGGACGGACGTGTTCTGACCTGTTCGCTAGCGGCCGCCGCCCGCGCCGCGACCCTGTGTTCGCTACATTGCGCCCTCCTTAAGACTGTTTCCTCCCGGTACAGTTCGTTATGACGAAATCTGCTACCGTACAAATATTTGTAGAAGTGCTCCACGGATTTCACGACTGCCAAAAGTTCTTTTCTGGTGACGCAATAATTCCTCTCTGGTTTTCACAAGGTCTTACTAAAATAGGCAATAACCTTTTCTTGTCCGTCTTGTATCTGGGAAAGAACGCCACCAATTCCAACGTTGCTGGCATCTGTATCTAAAACGAATTCTCCTTCTGGTAAATGATAACTTAGAACAGGTGCGCTTGTCAAGGAATATTTAAGTTGTTTGAATGCGGCTTGACAGTCCATCTTCCAGATAAATCTTCTACCTTCTTCAGTAAGCCTTGTCAATGGCTTCGCTATGTTGGCAAATCCAGGTACATAACGTCGGTAGTATGTACAGAAACTAAGGAAACTTCTCAATTCATGTTTATCCCTCGGTACTGGCCAGTCACTCACAGCCCTTATTTTCTCCGGGTCAACTGCAATACCCTTACCAGAAACTACGTGTCCAAGATAATGAACTTCTTTTTGAAATAAGTGACACTTCTTTGGACTGAGTTTCAGGTTAGCCTTCCTCAATCTTTGGAAAACCTCTTCCAAGTTCTTCATGTGGTCCTCGAACGTTTTTCCTACCACAATAATATCGTCGAGGTAAACCAAACATGTTTTCCACGACAGTCCAGCCAACACGGTTTCCATAAGTCGTTCAAACGTTGCAGGGGCATTGCAGAGCCCAAATGGCATAACAGTAAATTGCCAAAGACCGGTACCGATTGTAAATGCCATCTTTTCTTTGTCTCTTGGGTCTAAATCTACTTGCCAGTATCCGCTCTTTAGATCAAGAGTAGAGAAGATCTTTGATCCTGCCAGTGTGTCCAGTGTATCGTCTATTCGGGGTAGCGGGTAGCTATCCTTCTTCGTCACGTTGTTAAGTTGACAATAATCAACGCAAAATCTTGTAGAGCCATCCTTCTTCTTTACTAGCACCACTGGTGAAGCCCATGGACTGTTTGAAGGTTCAATCACACCTTCCGTCCTCATATCCTCTATAATTTTTTTCAGCTTTTTCCCGCTTCGCCAGTGGTAATCTTCTTGCTGTTTGGCGGATGGGTCTTGCGTCTCCGGTGTCTATTTTATGATGGACTACATTGGTTCGTCCTTTGTCCTTCTTGTCAAATTGGAACACATCTTGAAAGGTTTCAATTAAGTTCTTAGCCTTGGTTTTCTGGTCGGCAGTCAAGTCCTGGAACGATGATGACAGCTCCTTGATTAGAATATCTGGAACTTCGCAGGATGTGTTGTCTTTGGCCTTTACAGTTCGAATAATTGATGATACCGCTGAACATTCACCTACTACGGTCCCTTTTTTTAGTATAACAGGATAAAAATTAATGAAAGGAAGGAAAACTACTGGAATTCAGTCAATGGGATAAAATTTTATTTCCTCTCCTACCGGTTTCGACCCCACATGGGTCTTCCTCAGGGAGTGAAAGTCATTTTATACAATATTAATGTGTTGTAAATACATTTGTCGAAAATTGTAACAAAACAGTTAAAATTAAATCGTGATGTTTTATAAACTCACAAGTCAAACCTATGTAAAGCTTTTTTATAAATGCAGATACTAAATGGAGAGTTATTTTAATAATTTTATTTTTCACAAAAACGTGGTTTTGTGCACCTACGGTAAAAACGAGCTAAGCATTGTTACAATGCTTAGCTCGTTAATTAATATTGTATAAAATGACTTTCACTCCCTGAGGAACACCCATATGGGGTCGAAACCGGTAGGAGAGGAAATAAAATTTTATCCCATTGACTGAATTCCAGTAGTTTTCCTTCCTTTCATCAATTGACCAGTCAAGAAAAATCCGTCTACCATAAAAATTAATGTTCATTACTCGAACTGGGATTATCTTGTCGGTTTTGAGCAAGGTTTTTCCAATTACAACTCCAGTCCCAGTTTTAGCATCATCATTTTTCGGCTGGAGCATGACAATGTTTCCCTCACAGAAGCTACCCTCTATTTGTGCTTTCACGATTGATTCACTCCGTTCTGGGAGAGTTACATCTTCCGTTATTAATACTCTCATGGCATTGTCGTCTCGTGGATTTAATAGTAGTTCTTCATCATTGACTATTATCACACCATTCTACGTCAGCTACCAGCACACGATGCTTAATGTACGTTTTTCCAATAATTATGCTCAAATCTATTTCTCCAGATGCGGTAGCTTGTTCTCCGGTGGTTGTGCGTATCTGCCACTTTGTTGGAAGTAGATGTTTTCTGCACAGTTTTCTTGCTAAGTCGGGTCTGATTATTGTTTTTGTCGCACCCGTATCCAGCAACATTTTAAGCGGCCTGCTGTCGATAGAGCCGTCTACATAGACACTGTTAGCTTGATGATGAAGGGATGCGACATAACTAATGGATTCTGGGGCTACTGGAATACGGGTCGACGATTGCCCCTTTGCATCAACCCGACTTAGTTTCCCGTCTTCCTTTCTTGCTTCTGCTTTCCTCTGTTGTTTTCTGCAGAGCCTTTGCGGGTGACCTACTTCACCGCAATTCCAACAGGGGAGTTTCTTTCTTACAGAAGCATGAATTTCGGATGTATTACGTCTTATCCTATCATCTAGGTCCTCGATACTCTCAGCATCGATATTTCGCACTCGCGACTGGTTACGTGAAGCTTGTTTGGCTGCTTCATGATCTAACGCATATGAAAGTGCGTCAACCAGAGTTTTTGGTCGAGCCAATCGTAGTGCCTGCTGAGTTTCATTGTCTCTGACCCCATAGATAAATGCTTGTGTAGCTAGGCATTCCAAGACGCTGTCAGGAGCTGTAGGGTGTGCAAGACGAACCAGGCGAGCTATGTCGGCTTCAAATTCTTGCAAGTTCTCTTTAGAATTTTGATACCGGTTTCTTAATTGCATTTGGTACACCTGCTCCAGATGCGCATTGCCATATCGCATATCCAACTGCTTCACAAGGTGGTCATAATCTTCCTGTTCATCCTCTTTTAGCGTCTGGAGGATATCGATAGCTGTCAGCGCTGTAGCCTTTTCCTTGGAAGTCCAGCCATTTGCTTTTGCAGCGGCTTCAAATTGTTTTACATAATTCGGCCATGATTACTTGCCGTCGAATTCGTGTGTTTTAATGTGCAGTCTTGAATTATGTTCCGCTTTTACTGTTTTGTTTTCTTGAATTATATCAGTCTTAACTGTGTTAGAATTTGAAACCGATGGTAACGTAATTTTAAAGAAATTTTGCTGTAACTCTTCAAGTTTCTTCTCATAAGTTTCTATTCTCACTTCTAATATTCCTGAACTTTCTTTCAATTGTTCTTTAAATTGTTCGTTTAGTTTAACCTCCAAACTTCTAGAATTTTCCATTAGTTTCTCTTCTAAAATTCTAGAATTTTCATTTAATTCTTCTTTTAATGTTTGAGAATTTTCCGCCAACTCTTCTTCTAAACTTCTAGAATTTTCTAGCAACTCTTCTTTCAATGTTCGAGAATTTTCTTCAGATTTTCTAGAACTTTTCTCTAATTTTTGTTCCAATGTTTTAGAACTTCCTTTCATTTCTTCTAATTTTTGTTCTAATGTTCGAGAATTATCCGTCAATTTTTGTTCTAAATTTTCTATCAATTCTGCTTTCAATGTTCTAGAATTTTCCGCTAACTTTTTCTCCATAGTTTTACCAAAATCGGTGAAACCACCCGCAATTCGAACACAAACTCATCTGGATTTTCACCAGCTTCTACTAAAGCTTGCCGTAGACGAAATTCCAGAACAGCCTTGGATCCTGATGTCTCTAACTCTCGGTCTTCCAGCTCCCTCTTGAGATCGGTTACTTTTAATTCACTTAATTTTACTTGTTTACTCGCCAGTTTATGTATTTTTATTTACACTTCACAGTTTATTAATAATCCCACTTCTGACACCAATTGTAACGTTTTATTTATTTAGGTGAAGTGTAAAATTGACTAAAACACTAATATTTGTATAACTAAGTTTAATTAAAGAAATATGAATTGTAAAGAATAATGAAAAATAACTAACACTAAGAATTAACAACTATAAACAATAATTTAAGACTAACAATTATTAATAAAGACTTAAACACTAAGGTAATTTATTTAAACAATTAGAACTACGCAATATTTATTTCAACAATATTTATATCACTATTTATTTATTTATATCACCATCTGTTCACTACACGTATCAACACAATACTGTCCTCGCGATCTTTTTCTCGGGGTATTTATATTAAAACACTTCATTCTAGAATATTCTTTGATTCTTTGGAAATCGGAACAATGGGGAGCGGATGGACGTGTTCTGACCTATTCGCTAGCGGCCGCCGCCCGAGCCGCCGCCCGCGCCGCGACCCTGTGTTCGCTACAATATCAATGTTTTAACAAAAATATCCATTTCAAGAATAGATAAAATCTGACTTTATTTTTGTAAAAAATCATATAAATATTTGCTTCCACGCCCGAATTTTATAATTCTTCATCATATTTTAGCTAAAAGAAAACATTGCAACAAGAAAATTGCTATTTCAAGTGTGGCAGGTATTCTAGAATTCAGCCCATGTAGCTTACAATATACAACATATTCATTAAAATGACACCCGAAAATTGAATGTTTATTATCTGATTAGTACCACGTTTTGGTCACCTTTGCATGTCCAATGCTAAAAACCATTCATAGTATAGATCCTAAACCATGAATATGAATGTTTTAACAAAAATATCCATTTCAAGAATAGGTAAAATCTAACTTTATTTTTGCAAAAATCATGAAAATATTTGCTTCCGCGCTCGAATTTTATAATTCTTAATCATTATTTAGGTAAAAAAACATTGCAACAAGAAAATTGCTATTTCAAGTGTGGTACAGCTTACAATATACAACGTATTCATGAAGAATAGGTAAAATTTGACTTTATTTTTGTAAAAAATATTATAAATATTTGCTTTCGCGCTCGAATTTTATAATTCTTCATCATATTTTAGCTAAAAGAAAACATTGCGACAAGAAAATTGCTATTTCAAGTGTGGTAGTTATTGTAGATTCCAGCCCATGTAGCTTACAATATACAACGTATTTATTAAAATGACACCCGGAAATTGAATGTTTATTATTTGATTGGTACCACGTTTTGGTCACTTTTGCATGTCCAATGCTTAAAGCCATCCATAGTATAGATCTTAAAGCATGAATATGAATGTTTTAACAAAAATATCCATTTCAAGAATAGGTTAAATCTGAGTTTATTTTTGTAAAAATCATATAAATATTTGCTGCCGCGCCCGAATTTTATATTTTTTTATCATATTATAGCTAAAAGAAAACATTGCAACAACAAAATTGCTAGTTCAAGTGTGGTAGATATTCTAGAATCCAGCACATGTAGCTTACAATATACAACGTATTCATCTAGAATAGGTAAAATCTGATTTTTTTTTCTACAAAATCATCTAGATATTCGCTTGCGCGCCCGAATTTTATAATTCTTTATCATATTTTAGCTAAAAGAAAACATTGCAACAAGAAAGGTGCTATTTTAAGTGTGGTAGAAATTCTAGAATCCAGCCCATGTAGCTTAGAATATACAACGTATTCATTAAAATGACACGTGAAAATTGAAAGTTTATTATCTGATTGGTACCACGTTTTGGTCACTTTTGCATGTCCAATGCTAAAATTATCTATAGAATAGATCCTAAAGCATGGATATGAATGTTTTAACAAAAATATCCATTTTAAGAATAGGTAAAATTTAAGTTTATTTTTGTAAAAAATCATATAAATATTTGCTTCCGCGCCCGAATTTTATAATTTTTCATCACATTTTAGCTAAAAGAAAACATAGCAACAAGAAAATTGCTATTTCAAGTGTAGTAGGTATTTTAAAATCCAGCCTATGTAGCTTACAATATACAAGGTATTCATCAAGATTAGGTAAAATCTGACTTTATTTTTGTAAAAAATCATATAAATATTTCCTTCCGCGCCCGAATTTAATAATTTTTCATCATACTTTAGCTAAAAGAAAACATTGCAACAAGAAAATTGCTATTTCAAGTGTGGTAGGTATTTTAGAATCCAGCCCATGTAGCTTACAATATACAACGTATTCATCAAGAAGAGGTAAAATCTGACTTTAGTTTTGTAAAAAATCATATAAATATTTGCTTAAGCGCCCGAATTTTATAATTCTTTATCATATTCTAGCTAAAGGAAAACATTGCAACAAGAAAATTGCTATTTCAAGTGTGGCAGTTATTGTAAAATCCAGCCCATATAGCTTACAATATACAACGTATTTATTAAAATGAAACCCGGAAATTAAATGTTTATTACTTGATTAGTACCACGTTTTGGTCACTTTTGCATGTTCAATGCTTAAAGCCATCCATAGTATACTCGTAGATCTTAAAGCATGAATATGAATGTTTTAACAAAAATATCCATTTCAAGAATAGGTAAAATCTGAGTTTATTTTTGTAAAAAATCATATAAATATTTGCTTTTGCGCATGAATTTTATATTTTTTCATCATATTTTAGCTAAAAGAAAACATTGCAACAACAAAATTGCTATTTGAAGTGTGGTAGGTATTCTAGAATCCAGCACATGTAGCTTACAATTTTATAATTCTTCATCATATTTTAGCTAAAAATAACATTGCAACAAGAAAATTGCTATTTCAAGTGTGGTAGGTACTCTAGAATCCAGCCTATGTAGCTTACATTATACAAACGTATTCATCAAAAATAGGTATATTCTGACTGTATTTTTGTAAAAAATCATATAAATATTTGCTTCCGCGCCCGAATTTAATAATTCTTCATCATATTTTAGCTAAGAGAAAATATTGCAACAAGAAAATAGCTATTTCAAGTGTGGTAGATATTCTAGAATTCAGCCCATGTAGCTTACAATATACAACGTATTCATTAAAATGACACCCGATAATTGAATGTTTATTATCTGATTGGTACCACGTTTTGGTCACCTTTGCATGTCCAATGCTTAAAACCATCCATAGTATAGATCCTAAAGCATGAATATGAATGTTTTAACAAAACTCTCCATTTCAAGAATAGGTACAATCTTACTTTATTTATATAAAAAATCATATGAATATTTGCTTCCGCGCCCGAATTTTATAAATCTTTATTATATTTTAGCTAAAAGGAAACATTGCAACAAGAAAATTGCTATTTCAAGTGTGGTAGGTATTCTAGAATCCAGCCCATGTAGCTTACAATATACAACATATTCATTAAAATGACACTTGAAAATTGAATGTTTATTATATGATTGGTACCACCTTTTTGCCACTTTTGCATGTCTAATGCTTAAAACCATCCATAGTATAGATCCTAAAGCATGAATATGAATGTTTTAACAAAAATATCCATTTAAAGAATAGGTAAAATCTGACTTTATTTTTATGAAAAAATCATATAAATATTTACTTACGCGCCAGAATTTTATAATTCTTTATCATATTTTAGTTAAAAGAAAACTTTACAACAAGAAAATTGCTATTTCAATTGTGGTAGGTATTACAGAATCCAGCCCATGTAGCTTACAATATACAACGTATTCATCAAGAATAAGTAAAATCTTACTTAATTTTTGTATAAAATCATATGAATATTTGCTTCCGCGCCCGAATTTTATAATTTTTCGTCATATTTTAGCTAAATGAAAACATTGCAACAAGAAAATTGGTATTTCAGGTGTTGTAGGTATTCTAAAATCCAGGCTATGTAGCTTACAATATACAACGTATTCATAAAGAATAGGTAAAAACTGACGTAATTTTTGTAAAAAATCATATAAATATTTGCTTAAGCGCCCGAATTTTATAATTTTTCATCATATTTTAGCTAAAAGAAAACATTGCAACTAGAAATTTGCTATTTCAAGTGTGGTAGGTATTCTAGAATCCAGCCCATGTAGCTTACAATATACAACGTATTCATCAAGAATAGGTAAAATCTGACTCTATTTTTGTATAAAATCATATGAATATTTGCTTCCGCGCCCGAATTTTATAATTCTTCATCATATTTTAGCTGAAAGAAAACATAACAACAAGAAAATTGTTATTACAAGTGTGGTAGGTATTCTAGAATCCAGTCCATGTAGCTTACAATATACAACGTATTCATTAAAATAACACCCGAAAATTTAATGTTTATTATCTGATTGGTACCACGTTATGGTCACTTTTGCATGTCCAATGCTTTAAACCATCCATAGTATAGATCCTAAAACATGAATATGAATGTTTTAACAAAAATATCCATTTTAAGAATAGGTAAAATCTGACTTATTTTTTATGAAAAAATCATTTAAATATTTGCTTACGCGCCAAAATTTTATAATTCTTTATCATATTTTAAGTAAAAGAAAACGTTACAACAAGAAAATTGCTATTTCAAGTGTGGTAGGTATTCTAGAATCCAGCCCATGTAGCTTACAATATACAACGTATTCATCAAGAATAGGTAAAATCTTACTTTATATTTGTATAAAATCATATGAATATTTGCTTCTGCGCCCGAATTTTATAATTTTTCATCATATTTTAGCTAAAAGATAACATTTCAACAAGAAAATTGCTATTTCAAGTGTGGTAGGTATTCTAGAATCCAGCCCATGTAGCTTACAATGTACAACGTATTCATCAAGAATAGGTAAAATCTTACTTTATTTTTGTATAAAATCATATGAATATTTGCTTCTACGCCCGAATTTTATAATTTTTCATTATATTTTAGCTAAAAGATAACATTTCAACAAGATAATTGCTATTTCAATTGTGGTAGGTATTCTGGAATCCAGCCCATGTTGCTTACAATATACTACGTATTCATCAAGAATAGGTAAAATCTGACTTTATTTTTGTAAAAACCCATATAAATATTTGCTTCCGCGCCCGAATTTTATAAATTTTCATCATATTTTAGCTGAAAGAAAACATAACAACCAGAATATTGCTATATCAAGTGTGGTAGGTATTCTAGAATCCAGCCCATGTAGCTTACAATATACAAAGTATTCATTAAAATGACACCCGAAATTTGAATGTTTATTATCTTATTGGTACCACGTTTTGCTCATTTTTGCATGTCCAATGCTAAAATTATTCATAGTATAGATCCTTAAGCATGAATATGAATGTTTTAACAAAAATATCCATTTCAAGAATAGGTAAAATCTGACTTATTTTTTATGAAAAAATCATTTAAATATTTGCTTACGCGCCAAAATTTTATAATTCTTTATCATATTTTAAGTAAAAGAAAACGTTACAACAAGAAAATTGCTATTTCAAGTGTGGTATTTATTCTAGAATCCAGCCCATGTAGCTTACAATATACAACGTATTCATCAAGAATAGGTAAAATCTTACTTTATTTTTGTATAAAATCATATGAATATTTGCTTCTGCGCCCGAATTTTATAATTTTTCATCATATTTTAGCTAAAAGATAACATTTCAACAAGAAAATTGCTATTTCAAGTGTGGTAGGTATTCTAGAATCCAGCCCATGTAGCTTAAAATATACAACGTATTCATCAAGAATAGGTAAAATCTGACTTTATTTTTGTATAAAATCATATGAATATTTGCTTCTGCGCCCGAATTTTATAATTTTTCATCATATTTTAGCTAAAAGATAACATTTCAACAAGATAATTGCTATTTCAAGTGTGGTAGGTATTCTGGAATCCAGCCCATGTTGCTTACAATATACAATGTATTCATCAAGAATAGGTAAAATTTGACTTTATTTTTGTAAAAACCCATATAAATATTTGCTTCCGCGCCCGAATTTTATAATTTTTCATCATATTTTAGCTGAAAGAAAACATAACAACCAGAATATTGCTATTTCAAGTGTGGTAGGTATTCTAGAATCCAGCACATGTAGCTTACAATTTTATAATTCTTCATCATATTTTAGCTAAAAAAAACATTGCAACAAGAAAATTGCTATTTCAAGTGTGGTAGGTACTCTAGAATCCAGCCTATGTAGCTTACATTATACAAACGTATTCATCAAAAATATGTATATTCTGACTGTATTTTTGTAAAAAATCATATAAATATTTGCTTCCGCGCCCGAATTTAATAATTCTTTATCATATTTTAGCTAAGAGAAAATATTGCAACAAGAAAATAGCTATTTCAAGTGTGGTAGATATTCTAGAATTCAGCCCATGTAGCTTACAATATACAACGTATTCATTTAAATGACACCCGATAATTGAATGTTTATTATCTGATTGGTACCACGTTTTGGTCACCTTTGCATGTCCAATGCTTAAAACCATCCATAGTATAGATCCTAAAGCATGAATATGAATGTTTTAACAAAACTCTCCATTTCAAGAATAGGTACAATCTTACTTTATTTATATAAAAAATCATATGAATATTTGCTTCCGCGCCCAAATTTTATAAATCTTTATTATATTTTAGCTAAAAGGAAACATTGCAACAAGAAAATTGCTATTTCAAGTGTGGTAGGTATTCTAGAATCCAGCCCATGTAGCTTACAATATACAACATATTCATTAAAATGACACTTGAAAATTGAATGTTTATTATATGATTGGTACCACCTTTTTGCCACTTTTGCATGTCTAATGCTTAAAACCATCCATAGTATAGATCCTAAAGCATGAATATGAATGTTTTAACAAAAATATCCATTTCAAGAATAGGTAAAATCTGACTTTATTTTTATGAAAAAATCATATAAATATTTACTTACGCGCCAGAATTTTATAATTCTTTATCATATTTTAGTTAAAAGAAAACGTTACAACAAGAAAATTGCTATTTCAATTGTGGTAGGTATTACAGAATCCAGCCCATGTAGCTTACAATATACAACGTATTCATCAAGAATAAGTAAAATCTTACTTTATTTTTGTATAAAATCATATGAATATTTGCTTCCGCGCCCGAATTTTATAATTTTTCGTCATATTTTAGCTAAATGAAAACATTGCAACAAGAAAATTGGTATTTCAGGTGTTGTAGGTATTCTAAAATCCAGGCTATGTAGCTTACAATATACAACGTATTCATAAAGAATAGGTAAAAACTGACGTAATTTTTGTAAAAAATCATATAAATATTTGCTTAAGCGCCCGAATTTTATAATTTTTCATCATATTTTAGCTAAAAGAAAACATTGCAACTAGAAATTTGCTATTTCAAGTGTGGTAGGTATTCTAGAATCCAGCCCATGTAGCTTACAATATACAACGTATTCATCAAGAATAGGTAAAATCTGACTCTATTTTTGTATAAAATCATATGAATATTTGCTTCCGCGCCCGAATTTTATAATTCTTCATCATATTTTAGCTGAAAGAAAACATAACAACAAGAAAATTGTTATTACAAGTGTGGTAGGTATTCTAGAATCCAGTCCATGTAGCTTACAATATACAACGTATTCATTAAAATAACACCCGAAAATTTAATGTTTATTATCTGATTGGTACCACGTTATGGTCACTTTTGCATGTCCAATGCTTTAAACCATCCATAGTATAGATCCTAAAACATGAATATGAATGTTTTAACAAAAATATCCATTTTAAGAATAGGTAAAATCTGACTTATTTTTTATGAAAAAATCATTTAAATATTTGCTTACGCGCCAAAATTTTATAATTCTTTATCATATTTTAAGTAAAAGAAAACGTTACAACAAGAAAATTGCTATTTCAAGTGTGGTAGGTATTCTAGAATCCAGCCCATGTAGCTTACAATATACAACGTATTCATCAAGAATAGGTAAAATCTTACTTTATATTTGTATAAAATCATATGAATATTTGCTTCTGCGCCCGAATTTTATAATTTTTCATCATATTTTAGCTAAAAGATAACATTTCAACAAGAAAATTGCTATTTCAAGTGTGGTAGGTATTCTAGAATCCAGCCCATGTAGCTTACAATGTACAACGTATTCATCAAGAATAGGTAAAATCTTACTTTATTTTTGTATAAAATCATATGAATATTTGCTTCTACGCCCGAATTTTATAATTTTTCATTATATTTTAGCTAAAAGATAACATTTCAACAAGATAATTGCTATTTCAAGTGTGGTAGGTATTCTGGAATCCAGCCCATGTTGCTTACAATATACAACGTATTCATCAAGAATAGGTAAAATCTGACTTTATTTTTGTAAAAACCCATATAAATATTTGCTTCCGCGCCCGAATTTTATAATTTTTCATCATATTTTAGCTGAAAGAAAACATAACAACCAGAATATTGCTATTTCAAGTGTGGTAGGTATTCTAGAATCCAGCCCATGTAGCTTACAATATACAAAGTATTCATTAAAATGACACCCGAAATTTGAATGTTTATTATCTTATTGGTACCACGTTTTGCTTATTTTTGCATGTCCAATGCTAATATTATTCATAGTATAGATCCGAAAGCATGAATATGAATGTTTAACAAAAATATCCATTTGAAGAATATGTAAAATCTGACTTTATTTTTGTAAAAAATCATATAAATATTTGTTTCCGCGCCCGAATTTTATAATTCTTTATTATATTTTAGCTAAAAGAAAACATTGCAACAAGAAAATTGCTATTTCAAGTGTGGTAGGTATTCTAGAATACAGCCCATGTAGCTTACAATGTACAACGTATTCATCAAGAAAAGGTAAAATCTGACATTATTTTTGTAAAAAATCATACAAATATTTGCTCCCGCGCCCGAATTTTATAATTTTTCATCATATTATAGATAAAAAAAAGCATTGCAACAAGAAAATTGCTATTTCAAGTGTGGTAGTTATTCTAGAATCCAGCCCATGTAGCTTACAATATAAAACATATTCATCAAGAATATGTAAAATCTGACTTTATTTTTGTAAAAAATCATATAAAAATTTGCTTCCGCGCCCGAATTTTATAATACTTCATCATATTTTAGCTAAAAGAAAACATTGCAACAAGAAAATTGCTATTTCAAGTGTTGTAGGTATTCTAGAATCCAGCCCATGTAGCTTACAATATACAACGTATTCATTAAAATGACACCCGAAAATTGAATGTTTATTATCTGATTTGTACCACGTTTTGATCACTTTTGCATGTCCAATGCTTAAAACCATCCATACTATAGATCCTAAAGCATGAATATGAATGTTTTAACAAAAATATCCATTTTAAGAATAGGTACAATCTTACTTTATTTTCGTAAAAAATCATATAAATATTTGCTTCCGCGCCTGAATTTTATAATTCTTTATCATATTTTAGCTAAATGAAAACATTGCAACAAGAAAATTGGTATTTCAGGTTTGGTAGGTATTCTAAAATCCAGCCTATGTAGCTTACAATATACAACGTATTCAAAAAGAATGGGTAAAATCTGACTTTATTTTTGTAAAAAATCATATAAATATTTACTTAAGCGCCCGAATTTTATAATTTTTCAGCTACATGGGCTGGATTCTAGAATACCTACCACACTTTAAATAGCAATTTTCTTGTTGTTATGTTTTCTTTCAGCTAAAATATGATGAAGAATTATAAAGTTCGGGCGCGGAAGCAAATATTTATATAATTTTTTACAAAAATAAAGTCAGATTTTACCTATTCTTGATGAATACGTTGTATATTGTAAGCTACATGAGCTGGATTCTAGAATACCTACCACACTTGAAATAGCAATTTTCTTGTTGCAATGTTTTCATTTAGCTAAAATATGAAGAAGAATTATAAAGTTCAGGCGCGGAAGCAAATATTTATATAATTTTTTACAAAAATAAAGTCAGATTTTACCTATTCTTGATGAATACGTTGTATATTGTAAGCTACATGGGCTGGATTCTAGAATACCTACCACACTTGAAGTAGCAATTTTCTTATCGAAATGTTTTCTTTCAGCTAAAATATGATGAAAAATTATATAATTCGGGCGCGGAAGCAAATATTCATATGATTTTATACAAAAATAAAGTTAGATTTTACCTATTCTTGATGAATACGTTGTATATTGTAAGTTGCATGGGCTGGATTCTACAATACCTACCACACTTGAAATAGCAAATTTCTAGTTGCAATGTTTTCTTTTAGCTAAAATATGATGAAAAATTATAAAATTCGGGCGCTTAAGTAAATATTTATATGATTTTTTACAAAAATTAAGTCAGATTTTACCTATTCTTTATGAAAACGTTGTATATTGTAAGCTACGTAGGCTGGATTTTAGAATACCTACCACACCTGAAATACCAATTTTCTTGTTGCAATGTTTTCATTTAGCTAAAGTATGATAAAGAATTATAAAATTCAGGGGCGGAAGCAAATATTTATATGATTTTTTACAAAAATAAAGTCAGATTGTACCTATTCTTAAAATGGATATTTTTGTTAAAACATTCATATTCATGCTTTAGGATCTATACTATGGATGGTTTTAAGCATTAGACATGCAAAAGTGGCAAAAAGGTAGTACCAATCATATAATAAACATTCAATTTTCAAGTGTCATTATAATGAATACGTTGTATATTGTAAGCTAAATGGGCTGGATTCTAGAATACCTACCACACTTGAAATAGCAATTTTCTTGTTGCATTGTTTTCTTTTAGCTAAAATATAATGAAAAATTATAAAATTCGGGCGCGGAAGCACATATCTATATGAATTTTTACAAAAATAAAGTCACATTTTACCTATTCGTGAAATGAATATTTTTGTTAAAACATTCATTTTCATGCTTTAGAATCTATGCTATGGATAATTTTAGCATTGGACATGCAAAAGTAACCAAAACGTGGTACCAATCAGATAATAAACATTTTATTGTCAGGTGTTATTTTAATGAATACGTTGTATATATTAAGCTACATGGGCTGGATTCTAGAGTACCTACCACACTTGTTGCAATGTTTTCTTTTAGCTAACATATGATGAAAAATTATAAAATTCGGGCGCGGAAGCAAATATTCATATGATTTTTTACAAAAATAAAGTCAGATTTTACATTTTCTTGATGAATACATTGTATATTGTAAGCTACATGGGCTGGATTCTAGAATACCTACCACACTTGAAATAGCAATTTTCTTGTTGCAATGTTTCCTTTTAGCTAAAATATGATAAAGATTTATAAAATTCGGGCGCGGAAGCAAATATTCATATGATTTTTTATATAAATAAAGTCAGATTGTACCTATTCTTGAAATGGATAGTTTTGTTAAAACATTCATATTCATGCTTTAGGATCTCTACTATGTATATTTTTAAGCAGTGGACATGCAAAAGTGCCCAAAACGTGGTACCAATCACATAATAAACATTCATTTTTCGGGTGTCATTTTAATAAATACGTTGTATATTGTAAGCTACATGGGTTGGATTCTAGAAGTTCTACCACACTTGAAATAGAAATTTTCTTGTTGCAATGTTTTCTTTTAGCTAAAATATGATAAAGAATTATAAAATTCGGGCGCGAAAGCGAATATTTATATGATTTTTTACAAAAATAAAGTTAGATTTTACCTATTCTTGAAATAGATATTTTTGTTAAAACATTCATATTCATGCTATAGGATGTATATTATGGATGGTTTTAAGCATTGTATTTGTAAAAGTGACCAAAACGTAGTACCAATCAGATAATTAACATTCAATTGTCGGGTGTCATTTTAGTGAATACGTTGTATATTGTAAGCTACATGGGCTGGATTCTAGAATACCTACCACACTTACAATAGCAATCTTCTTGTTGCAATGTTTTCTTTTAGCTAAAGTATGATAAAGAATTATAAAATTCGGGCGCGGAAGTAAGTATTTATATGAATTTTTACAAAAATTAAGTCAGATTTTACCTATTCTTAAAATAGATATTTTTGTTAAAACATTCATATTCATGCTTTAGGATTTATACTATGGATGGTTTGAAGCATTGGACATGCATAAGTGACCAAAACGTGGTACCAACCAGATGATAAACATCTAATTTTCGGGTGTCATTTTAATGAATACGTTGTATATTGTAAGCTACATGGGCTGCATTCTAGAATACCTACCACACTTGAAATAGCAATTTTTTTGTTGCAATGTTTTCTTTTAGCTAAAATATGTTGAAAAATTATAAAATTCGGGCGCGGAAGCAAATATTTATATGATTTTTTACAAAAATTAAATCAGATTTTACTTATTCTTGAAATGGATATTTTTTGAAAACATTCATATTCATGCTTTAGGATCTATACTAAGGATAGTTTTAAGCATTGCACATGCAAAAGTGACTAAAACGTGGTACCAATCAGACAATAAACATTCAATTTTCGGGTGTCATTTTAATGAATACGTTGTATATTGTAAGCTACATGGGCTGGATTCTAAAATACCTACCACACTTGAAATAACAATTTTCTTGTTGCAATGTTTTCTTTTAGCTATAATATGATGAAGAATTATAATATTCGGGCGCAGAAGCAAATATTTATATGATTTTTTACAAAAATAAAGTCAGATTTCACCTATTCATGACGAATACGTTGTATATTGTATGCTACATGGGCTGGATTCTAGAATACCTACCGCACTTGAAATAGCAATTTTCTTGTTGCAATGTTTTCTTTTAGCTATAATATGATAAAGACTTATAAAATTCGGGCGCGAAAGCAAATATTTATATGATTTTTTACAAAAATAAGGTCAGATTTTACATATTCTTGAAATGGATATTTTTGTTAAAACATTCATATTCATGCTTTAGGATCTATACTATGGATGGTTTTAAGCATTGGACATGCAAAAGTGACCATAACGTGGTACCAATCAGATAATAAACATTCAATTTTCGAGTGTCATTTTAAAGAATACGTTGTATAATGTAAGCTACATGGGGTGAATTCTAGAATACCTACCAAACTTGAAATAGCAATTTTCTTGTTGCAATGTTTTCTTTTAGCTAAAGTATGATGAAGAATTATAAAATTCTGGCGTGGAAGCCAAAATTTATATGATTTATTACAAAAATAAAGTCAGATTTTACCTATTCTTGAAATAAATAATTTTTGTTATAACATTCATAATCATGCTTTAGGATCTATACTATGGATGGTTTTAAGCATTGGACATGCAAAAGTGACCAACACGTGGTACCAATCAGATAATAAACATTCAATTTTCGGGTGTCATTTTAATGAATACGTTGTATATTGTAAGCTACATGGGCTGGATTTTAGAATCCCTACCACACTTGAAATAGCAATTTTCTTGTTGCAATGTTTTCTTTTAGCTAAAATATGATGAAGAATTATATAATTCGGGCGCGGAAGCAAATATTTATATAATTTTTTCAATAATAAAGTCAGATTTTACCTATTCTTGAAATGGATATTTTTGTTAAAACATTCATATTCATGCTTTAGGGTCAATTATATTTTAGCCAAAGATCGTTTAGTGGAAGGTTTAACTTACCCTATGTTGTGTTTATTTAAATAAGTAACCCTTCATCGTCGTAATACAGAGTAGCTGTTAAAAGTGGAAAAATTTGGACAGGTATTTGGTACAATAAAAGAATGGTATTCACTCCAAAAGACAGGCAAAATATATATCTTGTGCATTTATTTATAATTAAGGAATTTGTAAAGTGCTGTGGAATAGTATGCTCTCCGGTATTCACCTTAATAACCTGAGGGAAACCACAGCCAAAACCTCAGGTAGAGAGACAATTTTGAGCATTTAAAAATAATATAAAAATATTACATTCAATTCAAAAAGAGTCTCAATCCCAATAATTTATTATAATCATTTATGGTAAAATTGAGTTATTGCGACCAAACTGATATTGGAAGTCATTGACAGATGTAAGTGTGTGCGTGTTGGTTTGCGTGGGTTTTTATTAATTGGTTCAGAGTCGGCATGCCGTTGCTTTGATATCCTTTGTTTCTAGGGGCGCTCGTCATTTCCAGAGGGCCGTTGTTTTGGGGTAGACTCCCAGCTGAGTTGGCGATTCTAAAGCGATTACCACTAAGTGGTCGCACGCTCCTCGTAGTGCCGGTGCCGCACCACGGTTGTGTATTGTTTATTTATACCCAAGTGAACATTCGTTCGTGCTGATACGGCACATTCTTGAGTCTGAGAGTTTGTGCAGAGCACAAAGTCTCGCAAATTACAATTGTTAGACAACCAATATTAGATCGGTTATATTTAATAAAAATATGATATCATTGTGACAACTATAAACCATTTAGGGATATTTATATAAAGAAAATAACAGACACATACCTAGCTTGTCCGAGTTGAGTCTGGAGTAATGATGTAGGATGATATATAGTGATGATACACTGCTCCTGGCATGGCCATAGCGCAAAGTGTTAGGAGGAGGATATAGTGATGATACACTCGCTCCTGGCATGGACATAGCGCAGAGTGTTAGGAGGTTGATATAGTGATGATACACTCGCTCCTGGCATAGCCATAGCGCAGAGTGTTGGGATGATGATATAGTGATGATACACTCACTCCTGGCATAGCCATAGCGCAGAGTGTTGGAATGATGATATAGTGATGATACACTCGCTCCTGGCATAGCCATAGCGCAGAGTGTTGGAATAATAATATAGTGATGATACACTCGCTCCTGGCATAGCCATAGCGCAGAATGTTGGAATGATGATATATAGATGATACACTCGCTCCTGGCATAGCCATAGCGCAGATTGTTGGAATGATGATATAGTGATGATACACTCGCTCCTGGCATAGCCATAGCGCAGAGTGTTGGGATGATGATAGTGTTGGGAAGCGGAACCAGAGAGACCAGGAGGACTTACCTCGGACAAGCCAAGCATAAGTAGAGTCCTGGATCCGACCCCCCCGAGTACAACTTTGGACTCGGGTTATATACAAAAATATCACTCTTCTCTCCTTCAGAATGAGGGCGTTTTGGGGGTAGCGTCTTCCCTCGCCACCACGATCCAGACGCGTGATCGTGGAATCTTCTAGAATCTACATATCAACCCTGCAGATACAGGCCCAGTGTCTTGCAGTCTGTCCCTTTCAAGTGGTTTGGCCATCTGGCTCTAGCGCCAGGACGTGGAGTCCATGGGCGTGCGGATGATCCCTTTACTTTGGTGCATTTCAAAATGTCTAACACAAAACATTATATTCTCTGTTATATTACATTGCTAATTTAAATAAATATATAACATCTGCAAATATTACATTATGTTACCTGTCCTAGTGTGACATAGGTAAATTTATATTAGTTGAAATTTAATATCTTATTTATCTGGGGTTGTATTTTATTACAGAATATTTTAAATGATGTGTTCTAATAACACAATATTTTAGAGACTTTAAGAATGATTCAAAATATTCAAATACATAATAATTTATCAACTTTATATTATTAAAGTTATTTGTAATTAAATGATAATTGAAAGGTCATGGTTTTTACCAATATGACATTGCAATAGATATTTATGTTATTTAAAATACTTGATTTGCACATCCGAACATATTTAAATAACGATATAATTTTATGTTATAATCTAAGGAAATATGAATACCGTATAGAAATTTGTGAAATCTACGCCTATGCTCCAAATACAGATAGTGGAATGCATACAATATTTCCGTATATGTCAAGTGTTTTCTGACCTAGCCTGCTAAATGTAAACAAATCCATCCCTTGACTAGTTTAAAAATGATTTTATCGTACTAAAAATTATTTCTAATATTAGTAATAACAAAATCATACATGCTAGCAGTACTGCTTCAAACTCCCCCAGATATTTATAGCCAGCAATCAGGTGAGCGAATACATTAAATATCTCATGCATTATTATTTTGTTAATTTATACTCATTTCTAGGCATTCGCTATTCTCATAATTATCTACTTCTAACTACATCGAGTACCGTGCACAACTCACTAATGTCATAAAGAATAGGTGGTTTTTTATATAATGAAACAACGGTGAGATAAGGCAATAAATTCCCTTTTTTTATAATTATTAAACAATTGATTTTAATTTATAACAAAGGAGAATTTTTCCTTAACGTACCACTGTATGTTATCAAAAAAATCACTGTTCTTCCCACGATGTTTCTTCAGTTACGATTTTAGTAAAGTTGTCCAGATTTGTTATATTTGTGATGGATTAATTTTTTTTATTTTTATTCTTGTCCTTGTATCATTGTCGAGAAAGGCGGCGTCGTTGCTGGTTCTGGGAATATATATTTTCTTTCCTCTCGTTCTGCAGATGATTAATTTGTTGAAGTTTTATTTAACTAGAATAACAATTTGTAGTGACATCTTAATTTTTGTTTTGAGTGTCATTGAATTCTAAAGTTGATCCTTATGTATTCTTCATTTGTGGTAGTCGGTGGATGTACTTATGTTTTCTTGATTTGTGGCAGTCGGTGGCTGTACTGATGTTTTCTTAATTTGTGATAGTAGGTGTCTGTACTCCCCCGATAATATACTGTATTTGCAAACATTTCATTCCTTGTTCTTCTTATATGTGGTGACAATGATTGCTATCTTTTTTGCAGATTACATATTATCCTCGAACTATTTATGTAGCTTTCATCACTTCAATAACAATAGAATATTTTATACATTTCATTACACTTCACATTTTACTGCACTAAATTTCACTTATATATATTTCATAACACTAAATTGCACTGCAAATATATGATATTGACTTAGCCTACTTACTGTTAAGTCGAATAAATTACGGTTACTAATTCTTTACCCAATATCAGGTGTAATCCTATTTTTCCTTCAAAGGTGTACTAAATTCTTGGAATCTTGTGATAGCACGTTCTGTTATATTTTGGAATCATTTCCCATATAAGGTGATTGCAAATTGTAATGTAAATCTTGTGAACTCATAGTTTGTCTTCGTTCTTCATTCTTCAAATTTTCCAATATGATTTAATATCAGGTTTCCGTAATTAATTGTTGAGAAATTACTGGTATTATTCCTGGGCTTTCCTGGTATTTTTTTATTAGGTCATGGCCTATTTTATCACATTCTTACTTCGGATGCCGTGGTTGGGTTTTTTCTTATAAACTACCTAGTCATGTGTTTGGGGTCGATGTCCTCCTTCGGGGTGATAATTTCCTAGTTGGTGTTGGTAATCCGATATCCTTGTTTGATACATGTCTTGTCTTTTAGAATTTTCTGCTTCTAGTTGTACACTGGACACTATAGTTCTTCATTGTTGTTTCTTATTGTTTGCTTTACACTTTAATCACCATATTATTTCAAATACTTCAACCCGTCGTAAAATATTCCAGATGTTTCACAAAACTTGGAATATTTTTAAACTCATTTCTGCACTCAGGTCAAAAGACTTTTCAAGTGTTATGGATTGTTTTACGATATAAAATAATGCATCTGCGTTACTAATGTTTATTTTATTTTGTCGTTGATTACAAGCATAATTTTAATTTATTTTTAAAATTTATTTCTATATAAATATTTTTTTTTTCCAAACGCAGAAAAGAAAATATAATCTCTTTTTATAAACACACATATGATTTTAACATGTAAAACTATAATTTGACGAAAATAACTATTTTTATAATTATTATTTATTTTATTTTTTGTTTCTAATCTATACGGAAGTTAATGTTTAACTCTCTCCGTTTATTTTCTATGATATTTATCCTTTGGATCTAGAGCATTTTATTTCTGGATCAAAGATCTCATGCCTTTATGTACTTGTATATTATTAGCATAGAGATCAACATCTCCGAGTGTTTCGAATAACTCGGATGCAGCGATTTCTTCATTAACTAAATATTTATCGATGCTGGGATTTGAACTACAGATCTCACATTGTCGTCAATTTCAATAATTCAATTTTAGTTTTGAAACGTGTAACAAGTTGAAAATAATTTATAGACAGTATCAAAAAATGATTACATTCTCAAGATCAATTTATCTATTTTATTCCGTTTATTATTATTTAATTACTTTGACTTCCTTTATTATTTGCAAATTTACGTCTAAACATCGGGTTATTATATTAATCGAGATGTCTCGGTCAGTCCCTTATACCATGAAACACACCATTTGGCGCCTCTAACCGATTCTGAACTTTAAAATTTCACATAACGCGATGAATTTACTAATTGATAAATATCACTCTTCTTTCAAATATTCTGTCCTCTCCCCCAATTAACAGCTTTTAAGACTCTGTATCCTGGTCACGGCACCATTTTTGTAAACAGTACGTACCCTACCTCCTTCGTACATACAATTATATTTTAGCCAAAGATCGTTTAGTGGAAGGTTTAACTTACCCTACGTTGTTTTCTTTTAGCTAAAATATGATGAAGATTCATATATGATACACTCGCTCCTGGCATAGCCATAGCGCAGAGTGTTGGAATGACGATATAGTGATGATACACTCGCTCCTGGAATAGCCATAGCGCAGAGTGTTAGAATAATGATATAGTGATGATACACTCGCTCCTGGCATAGCCATAGCGCAGAATGTTGGAATGATGATATAGTAATGATACACTCGCTCCTGGCATAGCCATAGCGCAGAGTGTTGGAATGATGATATAGTGATGATACACTCGCTCCTGGCACAGCCATAGCGCAGAGTGTTGGGATGATGATAGTGTTGGGAAGCGGAACCGGAGTGACCAGGAGGACTTACCTCGGACAAGCCAAGCATAAGTGGAGTCCTGGATCCGACCCCCTGAGTACAGCTTTGGACTCGCGTTATATACAAAAATATCCCTCTTCTCTCCTTCAGAATGGGGGCGTTTCGGGGGTAGCGTTTTCCCTCACCACCACGATCCAGACGCGTGATCGTGGAATCTTCTAGAATCTACATATCAACCTTGCAGGTACAGGCTCAGCGTCTTGCAGTCTGTCCCTTTCAAGTGGTTTGGCCATCTGGCTCTAGCGCCAGGACGTGGAGTCCATGGGCGTGCGGATGATCCCTTCACTTTGGTGCATTTCAAAATGTCTAACACAAAACATTATATTCTCTGTTATATTACATTGCTAATTTAAATAAATATATACCATCTGCAAATATTACATTGTGTTACCTGTCCTAGTGTGACATAGGTAAATTTATATTAGTTGAAATTTGATATCTTATTTATCTGGGGTTAAATTTTATTACAGAATATTTTAAATGATGTGTTGTAATAACACAATATTTTAGAGACTTTAAGATTGATTCAAAATATTCAAATACATAATAATTTATGAACTTTATATTATTAAAGTTATTTGTAATTAAATGATAACTGAAAGGACATGGTTTTTACCAATATGACATTGTAATAGATATTTCTGTTATTTAAAATACTTGATTTGCGCATCCGAACATATTTAAATAACGATATAATTTTATGTTATAATCTAAGGAAATATGAATACCGTATAAAAATTTGTGAAATCTACGCCTATGCTCCAAATACAGATAGTGGAATGCATACAATATTTCCGTATATGTCAAGTGTTTTCTGACCTGGCCTGCTAAATGTAAACAAATCCATCGCTTGACTAGTTTAAAAATGAAAACAGATGTTCATAAAATATTTCTTCACAAAAATATTTTATCGTACTAAAAATTATTTCTAATATTAGTAATAACAAAATCATACATGCTAGCAGTACTGCTTCAACAAAAACGTGGTACCAATCAGATAATAAACACTTAATTTTCGGGTGTCATTTTAATGAATACGTTGTATATTGTAAGCTACATGGGCTGGATTCTAGAATACCTACCACACTTGAAATAGCAATTTTCTTGTTGCAATGTTTTCTTTTAGCTAAAATATGATGAATAATTATAAAATTCGGACGCAAAAGCAAATAATTATATGATTTTTTACAAAAATAAAGACAGATTTTACTTATTTTTGAAAAGGATATTTTTGTTAAAACATTCATATTCATGCTTTAGGATCTATACTATGGATGGTTTTAAGCATTGGACATGCAAAAGTGACCAAAACGTAGTAACAATTAGATAATAAACATTTAATTTTCGGGTGTCATTTTAATGAATACATTGTATATTGTAAGCACATGGGCTGGATTCTATTATACCCACCACACTTGAAATAGCAATATTTTTGTTGCAATGTTTTCTCTTAGCTACAATATGATAAAGATTTATAAAATTCGGGCGCGGAAGCAAATATTATATGATTTTTTACAAAAAAAATGTCAAATTTTACCTATTCTTGATGAATACGTTGTATATTGTAAGCTACATGGGCTGGATTCTAGAATACCTACCACACTTGAAATAACAATTTTCTTGTTGCAATGTTTTCTTTTAGCTAAAATATGATAAAGAATTATAAAATTCCGGCGCGGAAGCAAATATTTATATGATTAAAAAAAAAATAAAAGTCAGATTTTATCTATTCTTGAAATGGATATTTTTGTTAAAACATTTATATTCATGCATTAGGATCTATACTATGGATGGTTTTAAGCAATGGACATGCAAAAGTGACCAAAACGTGGTACCAATGAGTTACTAAACATTCAATTTTCGGGTGTCATTTTAATGAATACGTTGTATATTGTAAGCTACATGGGCTGGATTCTATTATACCCACCACACTTGAAATAGCAATTTTCTTGTTGCAATGTTTTCTCTTAGCTAAAATATGATGAAGAATTATAAAATTCGGGCGCGGAACTAAATATTTATATGATTTTTTACAAAAATAAAGTTAGATTTTACCTATTCTTGAAATGGATACTTTTGTTAAAACATTCATATTCATGCTTTAGAATCTATACTATGGATGGTTTTAAGTATTGGACATGCAAAAGTGACCAAAACGAGGTACCAATTAGATAATAAACATTCAATTTTCGAGTGTCATTTTAATGAATACGATGTATATTGTAAGCTACATGGGCTGGATTCTAGAATACCTACTACACTTGAATTAGCAATTTTCTTGATGCAATGTTTTCTTTCAGCTAAAATATGATGAAGAATTAAAAAATTCGGGTGGAGAAGAAATTATTTATATGATTTTTTACAAAAAAAGTCAGATTTTACCTATTCTTTAACTGGATATTTTTGTTAAAACATTCATATACATGCTTTATGATCTATACTATGGATACTTTTAGCATTGGACATGCAAAAGTGACCAAATCGTGGTACCAGCCAGATAATAAACATTTAATTTTCGGGTGTCATTTTAATGAATATGTTGGAAGCTACATGGGCTATATTCTAGAATACCTACCACACTTTAAATAGCAATTTTCTTGTTGCAATGTTTTCTTTTAGCTAAAATATGATGAAGAATTATAAAATTCGGGCTCGGAAGGAAATATTTTTTGTTAAAACATTCATATTCATGCTTTAGGATCTATACTATGGATGGTTTTAAGCATTGGACATGCAAAAGTGACCAAAACGTGGTACGAATCAGAAAATAAATATTTAATTTTCGGGTGTCATTTTAATGAATATGTTGTATGTTGGAAGCTACAAGGGCTATATTCTAGAATACCTACCACACTTTAAATAGCAATTTTCTTTTTGCAATGTTTTCTTTTAGCTAATATATGATGAAGAATTATAAAATTCGGGCGCGGAAGCAAATATTTATAAAACTTTTAACAAAAATAATGTCAGATTTTACCAATTCTTGAAATGGATATTTTTGTTAAAACATTCATATTCATTCTTTAGGATCTATACTATGGATAATTTTAGCATTGGACATGCAGAAGTGACCAAAACGTAATACCAATCAGATAATAAACGTTCAATTAGTTATCAAGTCTAGAGCTAGTTAGCAACTGATAAATAAAATTATTCCAAAAACATATCAGAATTCTAAACAACGCCTACAAAAAAGGGTAGGGAGCCAATAGTGGATGAAGAACATTAGTACAAATATTGCTCAGAATAGAATATTCTGGAAGAAACATGTAGCAGCTGCATGTAATTAAGAAAGGAAAATTAACTAATCTGCTTACATGAGTGAATACCTGGAAAAGTACAAGGTTTACAATCTCTATTGTCGTTGAAAGTGAAAAAATTCTGAGTAACAAGAATAAAGGATATATAAAACTAGATAATAAAAGTGCCATAAACAAACGAAAATTCTTAATCCCTAAACAAATAAGTCTAGACACACTTTTACAATAAATTGTTTATTTAAAACTAACGGCACTACTCAACATCCCGCCCGCCTTGAAAGGCTTCACTTTCAACACTCAAATGTTTCAAAAACACTAGCACTTCACTCTAAGGGAAGGGGGCATAGTTTAACAGCGGGTCTTTTGAAAGTTCCTGCAGAAGAGCGCACAGTAGTTGCCCTCACGATGCCATCTTGACCAGGGTGGACTTCCTCGATGCGTCCTAGATGCCACTGAAGAGGGGGGATGTTATCATCGCGAATGATAACTAGTTGACCGGGTTGAAGATCTTTGCTGTCCTTGGTTCACCACTTGTTGCGGATCTGTAGGTGAGATAAGTACTCCTTGGACCATCGGGACCAAAAGTGTTGGCGTAAAAGTTCTATATGTTGCCAGCGCGACAATCGATTGATTGCAGTCGAAGTTAGATCTGGTTCAGCGTTAGAAGTCATTAAGTCTCCAATAAGGAAATGGGCAGGGGTTAAAGGAGCAAGGTCGTTGGGGTCGTTCGATAAAGGTATTAGAGGCCTTGAATTTAACATAGCTTTGATTTGTACCAAGAATGTATATGTCTCTTCGTAAGTTAAACAGACATTACCTATCACGCGCCGAATGTGATATTTTACTGACATCACTGCGGCTTCCCATATGCCGCCGAAATGTGGAGCGCTTGGTGGTATGAAATGCCAGTTGGTATTATTTGAAGCCATTGTCGAGATTATAGCATTTTTTGACGAATCTTCAATGAACATTTCACGAACCTTTACAAGTTCATGATTAGCTCCAACAAAGTTGGTTCCGTTGTCGGAAAACACGTCTAACGGCTTGCCTCTTCGTGCCATAAATCGCTTCATAGCTCCCAAAAATGCCTCAGTAGTTAAGTCGGTAACCAGTTCTATGTGGATTGCCTTTGTGGCTAAACATATGAATATTGCCCCATAAGCCTTAAATGTCTTATAATTTCGCTTTCTGTTTTCTCGAAGATTTATGGGACCAAAGTTATCTACGCTACATTGAGCGAATGGGCGTGATGGTGTTACTCGTTGCTGTGGTAATGTGCCCATTATAGGTTGCAATCCTCGTGGTTTGGCTTTAAAACAGATTATGCATCTTCGTATTACTTGTCGAACTAAATCTCTGCCACTTATGATCCAGTATTTCTGTCTAATAGTTGTAAGAACTGCCTGTGAACCGGCATGTAGGCGGGAAACATGCTCGTGCTCAACCAATAGTCGTGTAAATGCGTGTGTCTTAGGCAATACGATTGGATGTTTTTGTGGAGTAGGAATAGATGCATTATGCAATCGGCCACCAACTCGAATAATTCCGTTGTCATCCAAGAATGGGTTGAGTGATAACAATTTACTACTTTTACTTATGTCTTTATTTTGCCTTCAGTTGTATAATTCTGCAGAGAAAGCTGATTTTTGAACAATTTTTATTAGCGCATTTGTGGCAGCACGTATTTCTGATGTTGACAATGGGCCTGTGAGTTTATCAACGGTGTTCTTTGCCTTTATGTTGTGAGTAAAGCGCAAGCAATATGCTATGACATTAATTTGTTTAGAGTATTGCGAAAATTTGAAGAGTTCATTGTTGGTGTTCGAAACATGTGCATTAATTGTTATATTTGAACGCTGTTCGGGTATTGGATGATCGTATGTCACCATATTTGATTGATTTATTATGTCCGAATAATCGCTAAGCAACCATGGTGCTCCATGCCACCATAAATTAGAATGCAATAAGGTTAATAAATTACTGCCCCTTGAAATTATATCTGTAGGATTTTCGTGAGTTCTCACATGGTGCCAATCATCAGGATTGGATAATTCTAGGATTTCTCCGACACGGTTCGCAATAAATGTTTTTCAGTTACGTGCTGTTGATTTAATCCATGCAAGCGTTATTGTGGAGTCAGTCCAGAAGAGAATACGACCAATTTTCCGGCTTAATGCATTTGTCGCTTTACTCATGAGTCTTGCGAGAAGAAGTGCTGCGCAAAGTTCTAGTCTCGGTAGTGACACACTTTTTAGCGGTGCAACCCTGGATTTGGAGCATAATAAGATACTGGAATGCTGAATTTTGCTTGTCTGTGACACGGACATAGATGCAAGCACCATATGCTCGTTCGCTGGCATCGGCAAAACCATGAAGTTCTAAATGAATGTCATCTTCTGTGGGAACTACGCATCGCGGAATACGTAGCTCATTTAAATTGTTCAATTGCTTCTCGAAATTAGTCCACTCGGTATGTATTGACATTGGTACGGACTCATCCCAAGTGATTTGACTTTGCCATAATTGTTACATTATTAATTTCGCGTTGGTAATAAGTGGACCGATTAAACCAAGAGGGTCGAAAATTTGAGAAATATTTGATAAAATTTTTCTTTTGGTAATTTTAGTGTTCGTTTGATATTCCGGTTGCGAAAACAGAAAACTATTATCATGAGCACTTCACTGTAGACCAAGAGTACTGACAGTTTGGTTTTTGTCCAAACTTATTGTATCGAATTCAGAATTGTTCATTATTTCTGGAAGATTAGAAAACCATTTTCGTAAATTGAATCCTCCTTTGGCTAGCATTTGTGAAAGTTCTCGTTGAATTTGAATTATTTCTTCTTTGGAGTTGGAACCAGTTATCAAGTCGTCCACGTAGAAATCGCGAAGCGCTATTTCCGATCCTACTGGAAAATTGTCCTGCTCAATCTCAGCCAATCGACGAAGGGAAGGAATTGCCAGGAATGCGGCTGATGCTGTGCCGTAAGTGACTGTCGCTAACTCATAGGTTTTAATTTCATCATTTGAGTCATCTCGCCATACAATTCGCTGAAGATGTCTTTGAGAAGGATCGATGAGAACTTGCCGGTACATTTTAGCGATGTCTGCGGTGATAGCGTATTTATGCATTCGAAATCGAAGAATTATAGACACTAGATCTTGCTGCAAGACGGGGCCTACCATTTGGACATCATTGATAGACATACCCGTAGAAGATTTGGCTGAGCCATCAAAAACTACTCTCAGTTTGGTGGTTAAACTTGATTGTTTAGTGACTGCATGGTGTGGTAGATAATAAGAGTTCGATATACTCATGAATGAAAGTCTTGTAAGAATCCTTTAAAACTTGATTTCTATGAAATTTGCGTTCAAGTGTAAATAAACGTTTTTCAGCCTGTATTCTTGATTCGCCCAAAGATGAAACACCGCTCTCTTTGAAAGGAATTTTAACGATGAAGTGTCCGTCTTCATTTCTGTGATGTGTAGTTTTTCAAATGCGTTATCGTCGGGTGAAAGGAAAATTTTGCCAGAGCATTCTTCCATATTCCAAAATTGCGTTAATTTTTCATTAAATGATGAGTCTATGGAGATATTGCAAGATGTCATTTTTAATGGAGATGAGTTGGCTGGTAAATGTCCGGTGGCGACCCAACCCAGCTGTGTTTTTTAAAACACTGGTTTATTTTTTCCTTGTCTAATCTGTCCAACAAAGAACAACTCGCTGTATACTTTAGCACCGATAAGAAGATCAATTGTACTTGAAGTATAGAAATTTGGATCCGACAATTTTATATTTTTAGGTATGTTGATCTGGCTAGCATCAATTGATTTTAGTGGTAATTGTTCTGTTATATTATCCAAAATGAAACAGTCAACACGCCTCTTGTAGGAATTGTACTGCGATTTAATAGTTATAGAAATTTTGGAATATATTTCTATTTGCGTGCGATTTACAGCTGACACAGAGTTATATACAGATTTTAATGGTAAATTTAAACGTTTAGCGAATGATTTTGTCATAAAACATGAATGCGATCCAGAATCAAGCAACGCACGGCACTGATGAATATTTTCAGCAGCATCAGGAATGTTTACAATTGCTGTACCGAGTAAAACTTGCGTTGCCTCTTGTGAGGAATGATGAGCATGATTTGTGATCGTAGGTGTAGTTTCTGGTGCGCTGTCTAGATGAATCATCGTGTTATGTTTTTTGTGACATTTACGACAGTTACCGGAAGTGCAAATTTTTAAAAGATGTCCTTTTCTTAAACAATTCATACACAAATTTCTAGAATGTACTTCTTTAATGCGTTCTTCGTTTGAAAGGGCACTGAATTTCATGCAGTTGTAGATGGGGTGATCCTTATTGCAGAATGTACACAATGTATTGTTCGTAGTGACATGAGCGCTTAGTGAAGCTGTCTGACGTTTCGGATTATTTAAATGAATAACTTTATTTGCGGGGATGGACGATTGATTTTTTCTAGAAACCGCTTCCCATATTTCACATTTTTTCGATAGAAAAGTAGTTAATTCATTGAGAGTTGGTAACCTTTGTTTAGATAAAGACGATTCCCATTCTTTAATTGTAGTTGGATCTAGTTTATTGGAGATTATGTAAACAATGATATCATCCCAATTGTGAGTAGGTAATTCTAATGAATTTAAAATACGAATGTGTTTTGTGACACCATCTACTATTTGACGTAGCATAGCATGGTTTTCTTTAAAGAGAACTGGTAAATCAAAAATAGATCTGATGTGTTTGTTTATAATGAGTCTTTTATTGTCGTAACGTTCTTTGAGCATTTCCCAGGCACAATCGTAATTTCTTTCTGTTATTTCCAAAGAAGAGAGAATTGTAGACGCCTCTCCATTAAGGACTGATTTTAAATATTGCAGCTTCTGAATCTTACACAAAGTTTTGTTTGAGTTAATCAAAGACTCGAAAGTATTATAAAAATCGTACCATTCTTCATAGTTTCCCGTGAATTTAGGTAGGTTAATTTATGGCAGACGTAAAGAATTTGTTGAAGTTGTTGCAGACTCTAAGTTTTGTTTATCGCGCGTTATTATCTTCTCAGCTTTACTGTATAACTCGTAATATTGGTTCTCGAAATTTTCCCGTTCTTTAATTACTGCATCAGAATCGTTATCTTCGTGGAGAGTTTCTATTTCATCTTGAACATCGTTATATTGCAAAAGAAGTAGCTTGAAATGAGATCTTCTGTGTTGGACTTCAAAAATATCGATGTCATCGTCATGGAGTGAATTCAGATAGGTTTCAAATCGCGTGACTGCCCGTTTAATAGAAGCTCGTTTTGCTTTGAGTTGCTTGATTTCGGCCATAGCAACGGAAAGGATTTATAGAGAAGGTAAACAAAATGAGGGAAAGGATATTGGAGACTAACCTGGTGAATGTAGACTCGCTGAAGACGTGAACTGCTACAAGGGACGCTGGATGTCCAGGATCGTCGATGTACAGGTCGTTGACACGTGCAAAGGGCCTTCTCGAAGTTGTAGACTGCTGTTGTGCTGGATACACTTGTAGTTGATGTGACCACTGTTACACTTTACACTGATACACAAATCCGGCTCGAAGGACCATATGTTGGGTGTGTCGAGTTACTTAAGAAAAACTACATTGTATTTTCAAATATATATTCAGCAGCTGCATGTAATTAAGAAACGAAAATTTACTAATCTGCTTACATGAGTGAATACCTGGAAAGGTACAAGCTTTACAATCTCTATTGTCGTTGAAAGTGAAAAAATTCTGAGTAACTAGATTAAGCATATATAAAACTAGATAATAAAAGTGCCATTAGCAAACGAAAATTCTTAATCCCTAACCAAATAAGTCTAGACACACTTTTACAATAAATTGTTTTTTTAAAACTAAGGGCACTACTCAACAAACACGTTGTATATTGTAAGCTACATGGGCTGGATTCTAGAATACCTACCACACATGAAATAGCAATTTTCTTTTTGCAATGTTTTCTTTTAGCTAAAATATGATGAAGAATTATAAAATTCGGGCGCGGAAGCAAATATTTATATGTTTTTTTACAAAAATATAGTCAGATTTTACCAATTCTTGACGAATACGTTGTATATTGTAAGCTACATATGCTGAATTCTAAAATACCTACCACACTTGAAATAGCAATTTTCTTGGTGCAATGTTTTCTTTTAGCTATAGTATGATGCAGAATTATAACATTCGGGCGCGGAAGCATATATTTATATGATGTTTTACAAAAATAAAGTCAGATTTTACCTAATTTTGAAATGGATATTTTTGTTAAAACATTCATATTCATGCTTTAGAATTTATACTATGGATGGTTTTAAGCATTGGACATGCAAAAGTGGCCAAAACGTGGTACGAATCAGATAATAAACATTCAATTTTCGGGTGTCATTTTAATGAATACGTTATATATTGTAAGCTACATGGGCTGGATTCTAGAATACCTACCACACTTGAAATAGCAATTTCTTGGTGCAATGTTTTCTTTTAGCTAAAATCTGATGAAGAATTATAAAATTCGGGCGCGGAAGCAAATATTTATATGATTTTTTACAAAAATTAAGTCAGATTTCACCTATTCTTTTTTTTTTTTATTTACATCTAACGGTACTTCAACTGCTCTGGTTATTATTACCCGGTACAATATGATATGTTGTACATTCATTATTTACATACAATTGAAATTTAAATAAGTTTAAGTATGTTGATCTCTTTGCAGAAATTTATAGTGTTGTTTACGTTGTTGATTTCGTTCCCAAGGGCCTCTGCTACCGTCGGACGGATGTTGTTTTTGACTCTCTGTGTAGTGTATTTCGGGCATTGAATTAGTATATGTTCAGTAGTGATCTGAGTGTTGCATGTGGTACACTTTTCGGCTTCTGTTTTCTATAAAATGTGTTTATGAGTTAGATTTGTATATCCTATTCTCAGTCTTGTGATTTTTGTTTGATCTATTCTATTATTAACGTTTGTCCATTTAGAGGTGTCTGGCTTTATACTTCTGAATTTGTTTCCTATTGTATTGTTCCATATTTCGTCCCACTTCTTATTTATTTTGGATTTGATTATTTTCAGGAAGTATTGGACTGGTACTGGTATTAGTGTCTTCTCTTCACGTATTGCTCCTTTAGCCTCTAAGTCTGCCGTTTCATTTTCTTTAATGCCTATGTGTGATGGTATCCACATTATACTAATTCTGTTTCTTTGGCTGAAGTGGTGGATTTCTTCTTGTATTTTTTGTATAGTTTTTTGTTTATTATATATGTTTTTTGTTTCGTTAATAACGGATAGGGCGTCGGTGCAAATAATATATACGTGGTCTCTTTGCTGTTCTTTTCTTATTTCTTGTAGTGCAGTCAGTATGCTATAAGCTTCGGCAGTGAAAATTGATGTTTCAGTTGGTAATGGGATTTTAAGTCTTCCGTCATTCATTATTATTGCTCCTCCTGTTCCTTGTTGGGTTTTTGATCCATCTGTGTATATTATTTGGTCGTGTCGTTTTTGGTTCAGTATTTTATCATATTCTTGTTTTATTTGTTCTTTTGTTGTGTCGGATTTTTTTATTTCATTTGGTTCCAGTATATAGTCGGGTAGTTTCTTTTTCCATGGTACTATATTGTCTGTGTATTGTTTCTCAAGGTCAGGTAGGTTTATTTGTAGGTTTATGAGGATGTCACATATTTTTTGTTGGAGAGGTGTGTTGGATAGTGGTGTGGTTCGGTTTTGTTGTATTTTGAAAATGTATTTGAATGCAGGGTTTTTTGGGTTTTTTGCAAGTTTTAGTATGTAGGACATTTTAAGTTGGTTTCTACGTAGTTCTAGAGGGATAACACCAGATTCGCATAACATAATTGTGGCTGGGCTAGTTCTGAATGCTCCTATAGATAATCATATTGCTGTGTTCTGTATTGGTTCCAAGATTTTCAGGATACTTTTTGTTGCTGTTTGATAGACAATAGCACTGTAGTCCATTTTTGACCTTATAAATATTAAATATAATCGAAGTAGAATGTCTTTGTGCGCACCCCATTTGTTTTTGCAAAGGCATTTGATAAGGTTTAGCCCTCTGTAGCAGTCCTGTTTTAGTTGCTGTATATGTTGTTTCCAAGTAAGGCGTGGGTCTAATGTCAGTCCAAGGAATTTGATTGTGGTCACATATTCGATTTTTTTGTTATTAATCTTTATGATGGGTTTTACGACAGGCCTAGTTAACTTTGTAAAAATCATCATTTTTGTTTTTGCTTCTGAGAATTCCAGAACCGTATTTTTGGACCATTCTTGTAGTCGATTTGCAGTGTAGTGGATTTCTTGTTTTAATGTATGGGTATTTTTATTTTTGTGATAGACTGCAAGGTCGTCAGCAAATAGTGATACGTTTATATGGTTTGGAATATATTCAGTTATTTTGTTCATGGCTATAAAAATAAAGTAACACTCAATATTTCTCCTTGTAGAGTTCCGTTTTCTTGCGTCTTTTCTTCTGATAAATAGCCGTTATATAATACTCTAAATTTCCTTTCTGTTAAGAAGTTGTTGATGTAATTGGGGATATTTCCATCTAGATTATATACCTTTAGTGCTTTTATGATATATAGTCTCCAGACAGTATCGTAAGCTTTGGCAATATCAAAAAAAATTGCAGCAATATATTGTTTGTTTTTGAAAGCTGTGTGGATCTCTGACTGGAGAGCTATAAGTTGATCCATAGTTGAACGGCCTTGTCTGAATCCGCTTTGCTTTTCGTTTAATATGTCTTTTGGCTCTAAGTACCACAATAACCTTTTATTAATGATTTTTTGTAATACCTTACTAAGACAATTTGATAAGGATATCGGTCTGTAGTTGGTGGGGTTGATTTTCTGTTTATTTGGTTTAAGCAGAGCTATTGTAGTAACTAATCTCCATTTTTGCGGATATTTATTTTTTGTCCATATGTTGTTATAAATTTTTAACAAAAATTCCATTGTTTCTTCTGGGAGGTGTTTAATTAGGTCGTAGCTTATTCCATCTGGTCCAGCACTTGTGGATTTTTTCAGTTCTTGAATGGTAGTGTATAGTTCGTTTTTTGTAATTTGGTCGTTGATTTCATTTTCGTTGTTTGAATTTATAATAATTTTTTCGTTTTCCATGTTTTGTTTGTGAGTTACGAATTCTGCGGTATATTGTTTGTTACTTGAGTTTTCGTGAAATTGTTCAGCTAAAGTATTTGCGATTTCTTGTGGTGTTGTAACTGCCTTATTGTTGTGTATTAAAATGTCTGTAGTTGAGTTTGTGTTTCGTCCATTTATTTTTCTAATTTTGTTCCATACCTCAGTGATAGGTGTGTCTGTGTTTATGTTTGATGTATATTGTTGCCATAATGTTTTTTTTGCATAGTAGTATTATTTTACGGCATTATGCTTTTGTTCTTTTTAAATTTATAAGATTTTCAATAGTTTTATCTTTTTTGTACTTTTTTAAAGCTTTTTTGTGGTTTCTGATTGCTTCTTGGCATTAAGTATTTCACCATGGAACTTCTCTTTTGGTTTTATTTATTTTGATTTGTTTATGTGCTATGTTCGCCTCTTCGGTTATTATGTTTGTGAGAATTTCCACTTGTATATCTATATCTTGGGTACCAGATTTATTTATTGTTTTAGTTTCTACAAGTTGGGTGAATAGTGACCAGTTTGCATCTTTTGTTAACCATTTCCTAACTGAGTTTCCGCCGATAGTGTTGCTAATATATTCTTTTATGGTTACTTTTATGGGAAAGTGGTCGCCTACATACAAAAAAGGTAATGCTGTCCATGATACTTCGTCTGCAATTTTTGTGTCGGTTATGGTTAAATCTATGGAGGAAAAGTTACCTGATCGTGCGCAGAAATGTGTATCGCTACCGTCATTTAGTAGTATTAGATCGTCGTTTCTTTCTAAAATATTTTCAATAGTTTTTCCTCTCTTGTTTCTTATCTCTTTTCCCCAAATTCTATTATGCGAGTTGAAATCTCCCATTATTATATAAGGGGATGGTAATTGTCCTATAAGTTGTTGAATGTCGGAAGGGTTGATTTCTTTGTTTGGTGGTAGGTATATGGAACAAACCGTTAGTTTCTTGGGCGTGTATATTGTGACTGCTACTGCTTCTAGATTTGTAGTTATTGTAATTTCTTCAGCATATTTTGTATGATTTACTAATATTGCTACACCGCCACTGGCATTGATATCATTTTGTCGGTCTTTTCTGAAGATTGAGAAATTTTTGAGGGAAGTTTTGTGATGTGAATGGAGGCGTGTTTCTTGCAAACATACGATTTTGACATTTGTATTGTTTATTATCTTTTGCAGTTCAGGGAGGTGTGCATGATATCCGTTCAAGTTCCACTGAATGATGTTCATAATATTTTTATTTAGTTTCTTTACTTAATATATTTATTTTGGATATTCTTACTCGCTCTTTTCTTCTTCGAGTTGGGTTTTCAATCTGTTATGAATTCTTGTGAATCTGTTTTTAATTAGCTTTCTATTTAGCAAGGGATATATTTTGTTTATCATGTTTAGCAATTCGTCTGTATTTGTCGTGTAGTTTTTTGAGATTGTTAGTGGGTCTGTATTGTTAGTGGCATTTTCAATGTCTTTGAATTGTTCATAGTTTAGTGGATAATGCTTCCCATTTGTTCTTATTTCATTTTCTGTGCTTTCTAATAACTCCTGGGTTGTAAGGTTGTATGATGGACTAACTGATCTCGGTTTTTTTGGTCGATGTTCGGAATTTTGTTGAGAGTTATTTTTATTTTGTGAGTTGTTTGTTTCTTCATTTTCGCTTAAACGTTTCGTACTTACTGGTTTGTTTAGTACAGAGTATTCGATGTTGCTATCCTTTGTGGGTGTTCTTGATTGTCTTTCATTTGTTAATTCTTGTTTTTTAGTGTTTATCTGTGTGTTTTGAGCGAATGGATAAAAGTATTGTTGTGATTTTTTTACGTTAGTGTGTTTTGCTGTTGCTAGTTGTGATAAGGGTATTTCTGTCTCCTGTTTATTTTGTTGGCTTGAGGATTGAATGGGTATTTCTGTCTCCTGTGTATTTTGTTGACTTGGGGGTTGAATGGTTTGTGTTTGATGTTGGGTGTCTGTGTTGTTTGGTTGTGTTGCTTGATTTGGTGTTGTAGATGATGGTGTTGCTGTTGGGTCATGTATTTGGCATTGGGCTGCAGTGTGTCCCTGTTTTGTACACTTATAGCAGGTGAATGTTTCTCCAGATATATATATTTTGTAGTCTGTGTTATCGTGAAGGACAAATAAGTATTCGGGTATTGTTGTATCTTCTTTTTCAGCTATAAATACTTGGCGACGAAAGCTTAAAATGTGAAAGTATTCATTATCCAGCATTCCTACTCTAAGAAAGGAAATAGGTGATATAAGTTTTAGGTTTTTATTTTTTAGGGCATTTTCGATTGTTTCATGAGGGATTGTCGGGCATACATTTGATAGTATAATGCGTTTAGTAGGTGTTATTAAACGTCTTAATTCTAGGGTTTTGTTATCAACAACAATAAATTTGTGATTTTTGATTAGTTTATCAACTATTTGTTTGGAGGTTAGGTATATACAAATTCGGTTTTGTGAAATCCTTTAGGCGAAAATTATATTTTGTAGTTGGACTATGTTACCTACCGAAAGAATATAAGATTTAAGAGAGATTTCGTTTATTGCAGTGATAACTATTCCTTGGTCTTTTGACGGATGAACATTGTTTACATTTTTTGTGTTTTGCTTGACTTTGTCGGCATAGTTTATTCCTGTTTCTTCGTTCTTGTTGTTTAGTGGTGACGTTAAATTGTTTATATTTATGTCTTCTTCCATTTTTGACTTGTTACTTTATCAACATATTGCGATGAGACTTTTGTTTAATAGATGTCACTGTGGTGTATATTGTTGAATCTGATTTATTATTATTTTGGATGGTTTGTTGGAATACAAGGAGAGGGATTTTGGGAGTAATACATAATATATAGTTGATATATAGGTACGTATTTTTTGTATTTGATATATTTGGATATTTATTATGTGGGAAATTGGTGGAGATTTACCTTGATCTTGAGATTGTGACTGTCACTTAACTTAAGCACGTCTGCACTCTCTCAGAGTTATTTTGGTACTGTCACCTATTCTTGAAATAGATATTTTTGTTAAAACATTCATATTCATGTTTTAGGATCTATACTATGGATGGTTTTAAACATTGGACATGCAAAAGTGACCAAAACGTAGTACCAATCAGATAATAAACATTTAATTTTCGGGTGTCATTTTAATGATTACGTTGTATATTGTAAGCTACATGGGCTGGATTCTAGAATACATGCCACACTTGATATAGCAATTATCTTGTTGCAATGTTTTCTTTTAGCTAAAATATGATGAAGAATTACAAAATTTGGGCACGGAAGCAAACATTTATATGATTTTTTACAAAAATAAAGTCAGATTTTACCTATTCTTGATGAATACGTTGTATATTGTAAGCTACATGGGCTGCATTCTAGAATACCTACCACACTTGAAATAGCAATTTTCTTGTTGCAATGTTTTCTTTTAGCTAAAATATGATAAAGAATTATAAAATTCGGGCGCGGAAGAAAATATTTATATGATTTTTTAATTAAAGTCAGATTTTACCTATTCTTGAAATAAATATTTTTGTTAAAACATTCATATTCATGCTTAGGATCTATACTATGGATGGTTTTAAGCATTGGACATGCCAAAGTGACCAAAACGTGGTACCAATCAGATAATAAACATTCCATTTTCGGGTGTCATTTTAATGAATACGTTGTATATTGTAAGCTACATGGGCTGAATTCTAGAATACCTACCACACTTGAAATAGCAATTTTCTTGTTGTAATGTTTTCTTTTAACTAAAATATGATGAAGAGTTACAAAAATTGAGCACGGAAGCAAACATTTATATGATTTTTTACAAAAAAATAGTCAGATTTTACCTATTCTTAAAATGGATATTTTTGTTAAAACATTCATATTCATGCTTTAGGATCTATACTATGGATGGTTTTAAGCATTGGACATGCCAAAGTGATCAAAACGTAGTACTAATCAGATAATAAACATTGAATTTTCGCGTGTCATTTTAATGAATACGTTATATATTGTAAGCTACATAGGCTGGATTCTAGAATACCGACCACACTTGAAATAGCAATATATTTGTTGCAATGTTTTCTTTTAGCTAAAATATGACAAAGAATTATAAAATTCGTGCGCGATAGCAAATATATATATGATTTTTTACAAAAATAAAGTCAGATTTTACCTATTCTTGAAATGGATATTTTTGTTAAAACATTCATATTCATGCTTTAGGAACTATAGTATGGATAATTTTAGCATTTGACATGCAAATGTGACCAAAATGTGGTACCAATCAGATAATAAACATTCAATTTTCGGGTGTCAGTTTAATGAATACGTTGTGCTGGATTCTAGAATACCTACTACACTTGAAATAGCAATTTTCTTGTTGCAATGTTTTCTTTCAGCTAAAATATAATGAAGAATTATAAAATTCGGGCGTAAAAGCAAATATTTATATGATGTTTTACAAAAATAATGTCACATTTTACCTATTCTTGATGAATATGTTGTATATTGTAAGCTACATGGGCTCGATTCTTGATTACCTACCGCACGTGAAATAGCAAATTTCTAGTTGCAATGATTTCTTTTAGCTAAAATATGATAAAGAATTATAAAATTCGGGCGCGGAAGCAAATATTTATATGATTTTTTACAAAAATAAAGTCAGATTTTATCTATTCTTGAAATGGATATTTTTGTTAAAACATTAATATTCATGCTTAAGGATCTATACTATAGATGGTTTTAAGCATTGGACATGCAAAAGTGACCAAAACGTGGTACTAGACAGATAAAAAACATTCAATTTTCGGGTGTCATTGTAATGAATACGTTGTATATTGTAAGCTACATGGGCTGGATTCTAGAATATCTACCACACTTGAAATAGCAATTTTCTTGTTGCAATGTTTCCTTTTAGCTAAAATAAGATAAAGAATTATAAAAATCGGGCACGGAAGCAAATATTTATATGTTTTTTTACAAAAATAATGTAAGATTTTACCTATTCTTGAAATGTATATTTTTGTTAAAACATTCATATTCATGCTTTAGGAACTATAGTATGGATAATTTTAGCATTTGACATGCAAATGTGACCAAAATGTGGTACCAATCAGATAATAAACATTCAATTTTCGGGTGTCATTTTAATAAATACGTTGTATATTGTAACCTACATGGGCTGGATTCTAGAATAACTACCACACTTGAAATAGCAATTTTCTTGTTGCAATGTTTTCTTTTAGCTAAAATATGATGAAGAATTATAGAATTCGGGCGCGGAAGCAAATATTTATATGATTTTTTACAAAAATAAAGTCAGATATTTCCTATTCTTGAAATAAATATTTTTGTTAAAACATTTATATTCATGCTTAAGGATCTATACTATTTATATTTTTAAGAATTGGGCATGCATAGGTGACCAAAACGTGGTACCAATCAGATAATAAACAGGCAATTTTCGGGTGTCATTTTAATGAATACGTTGTATATCGTAAGCTACATGGGCTGGATTCTAGAATAACTACCACACTTGAAATAGCAAATTTCTAGTTGCAATGATTTCTTTTAGCTAAAATATGATAAAGAATTATAAAATTCGGGCGCGGAAGCAAATATTTATATGATGTTTTACAAAAATTAAGTCAGATTTTACCTATTCTTGAAATAGATATTTTTGTTAAAACATTCATATCCATGCTTTAGGACCTATACTATGGATGGTTTTAAGCATTAGACTTGCAAAAGAGACCAAAATGTTGTACCAATCAGATAATAAACATTCAAATTTCGGGTGTCATTTAATGTATACTTTGTATATTGTTAGCTACACGGGCTAGATTCTAGAATACCTACTACACTTGAAATAGCAATTTTCTTGTTGCAATGTTTTCTTTTAGCTAAAATATGATAAAGAATTATAAAATTCGGACGCGGATGCAAATATTTATATGATTTTTTACAAAAATAAAGTCAGGTTTTACCTATTCTTGAAATGAATGTTTTTGTTAAAACATTCATATTCATGCTTTAGGATCTATACTATGGATAATTTTAGCATTGCACATGCAAAAGTGACCAAAACGTGGTACCAATCAGATAATAAACATTTAATTTACAGGTGTCATTTTAATGAATACGTTGTATATTGTAAGCAACATGGGCTGGATTCTTGAATACCTACCACACTTGAAATAGCAATTTTCTTGTTGAAATGTTTTGTTTTAGCTAAAATATGATGAAGAATTATAAAATTCGGGCGCAGCTTGAAATGAATATTTTTGTTAAAACATTCATATTTTTGCTTTAGGATCTATACTATGGATAATTTTAGCATTGCACATGCAAAAGTAACCAAAACGTGGTACCAATCAAATAATAAACATTTAATTTTCGGGTGTCATTTTAATGGATACGTTGTATATTGTAAGCTACATGGGCTGGATTCTAGAATACCTACCACACTTGAAATAGCATTTTTCTTGTTGCAATGATCTCTTTTAGCTAAAATATGATGAAGAATTATAAAATTCGGCCGCGGAAGCAAATATTTATATGATTTCTTAGAAAAATAAAGTCAGATTTTTCCTATTCTTGAAATGGATATTTTTGTTAAAACATTCATATTCATTCTTTAGGATCTATACAATGGATAATTTTAGCATTGGACATGCAAAAGTGACCAAAACGTGGTACTAATCAAGTAATCAGATAATAAACATTCAATTTTCGAGTGAATGAATTCGTTATATATTGTAAGCTACATGGGCTGGATTCTAGAATACCTACCACACTTCAAATAGCAATATTCTTGTTGCAATGTTCTCTTTCAGCTAAAATATGATTATAAAATTCGGCCGCGAAAGCAAATATTTATATGATTTGTTATAAAAATAAAGTCAGATTTTTCCTATTCTTGAAATGGATATTTTTGTTAAAACATTTATATTCATGCTTTAGGATCTATACTATGGATGGTTTTAAGAATTGGACATGCATAAGTGACCAAAACGTGGTACCAATCAGATAATAAACAGGCAATTTTCGGGTGTCATTTTAATGAATACGTTCTATATTGTAAGCTACATAGGCTGGATTCTATAATACCTACCACACTTGAAATAGCAATTTTCTTGTTGCAATGTTTTTTTTTAGCTAAAATATGATGAAGAATTATAATACTCGGGCGCGGAAGCAAATATTTATGTGATCTTTTACAAAAATAAAGCCAGACTTTGCCTATTCTGGATGAAAACTTTGTATATTGTAAGCTACGTGGGCTGGATTTTAGAATACGTACCACACTTGACATAGCAATTATCTTGTTAAAATGTTTTCTTTTAGCTAAAATATGATAAAGATTTGTAAAATTCGGGCGCGGAAGCAAATATTTATATGATGTCTTACAAAAATAAAGTCAGATTTTATCTATTCTTGAAATGAATATTTTTGTTAAAACATTCATATTCATGCTTTAGGATCTATACTATGGATGGTTTTAAGCATTGGACTTGCAAAAGTGACCAAAACGTTGTACCAATCAGATAATAAACATTCAATATTCAGGTGCCATTTTAATGATCACGTTGTATATCGTAAGCTATATGGGCTGGATTCTAGAATACCTACCACACTTGAAATAGAAATTTTCTTGTTGCAATGTTCTCTTTTAGCTAACATATAATAAAAAATTATAAAATTCAGCTGCGGAAGATAATATTTATGTGATTTTTAACAAAAATAAAGTCAGATTTTACCTATTCTTGAAATAGATATTTTTGTTAAAACATTCACATTCATGCTTTAGGATCTATACTGTAGATGGTTTAAAGCATTGGACATGCATAAGTGACCAAAACTTGGTACCAATCACATAAAAAAACATTCAATTTTCGGGTGTCATTTTAATGAATACGTTGTATAATGTAGGCTACATGGGCTGGATTCTAAAATACCTACCACACTTGAAATAGCAATTTTCTTGTTGCAATGTTTTCTTTTAGCTAAAATATGATAAAGAATTATAAAATTCGGACGCGGAAGCAAATATTTATATGATTTTTTTACAAAAAAAAAGTCAGATTTTACCTTGGACATGCAAAAGTGACTACTACGTGGTACCAATCAGATAATAAACATTTAATTTTCGGGTGTTATTTAAATGAATACGGTGTATATTGTAAGCTACATGGGGTGGATTCTTGAATACCAACCACACTTGATATAGCAATTTTCTTGTTGCAATGTTTTCTTTTAGCTAAAATATGATAAAGAATTATATAATTCGGGCGCGGAAGCAAATATTTATATGATTTTTTACAAAAATAAAGTCAGATTTTACTTATTCTTGAAATGGATATTTTTATTAAAACATTCATATTCATGCTTTAGGATCTATACTATGGATGATTTTAGCATTGGACATGCAAAAGTAACCAATACGTCGTACCAATCAGATAAAAAATATTTATTTTCGGGTGTTATTTTAATGAATACGTTGTATATTGTAAGCTACATGGGCTAGAATCTAGAATACCTACCACTCTTGTAATAGCTAGTTTCTTGTTGCAATGTTTTCTTTTAGCTAAACTATGATGAAGAATTATAAAATTCGGGCGCGGAAGCAAATATTTATATGATTTTTTACAAAAATAAAGTCAGATTTTATCTATTCTTGAAATGGACATATTTGTTAAAACATTCATTTTCATGCTTCAGGACCTATACTATGGATGGTTTTAAGCATTAGACATGCAAAAATGTCCAAAACGTGGCACCAATCAGATAATAAACATTCTATTTTCGGGTGTCATTTTAATGAATACGTTGTATATTGTAAGCTATACGGGCTGGATTCTAGAATACCTACCACACTTGAAATAGCAATTTTCTTGTTGCAATGTTTTCTTTTTGCTAAAATATGATGAAGAATTATAAAATTCAGACGCGGAAGCAGATATTTATATGATTTTTTACAAAAATAAAGTCAGATTTTACCTATTCTTGAAATGAATATTTTTGTTAAAACATTCATATTCATGTTTTAGGATCTATACTATGGATAATTTTAGCATTGCACATGCAAAAGTGACCAAAACGTGGTACCAATCAGATAATAAACATTTAATATTCGGGTGTCATTTTAATGAATACGTTTTATATTGTAAGCTATATGGGCTGGATTCTAGAATAACTACCACACTTGAAATAGCAATTTTCTTGTTGCAATGTTTTTTTTAGCTAAATTATGATGAAGAATTATAAAATTCAGACGCGGAAGCAGATATTTATATGATTTTTTACAAAAATAAAGTCAGATTTTACCTATTCTTGAAATGAATATTTTTGTTAAAACATTCATAGTCATGTTTTAGGATCTATACTATGGATAATTTTAGCATTTCACATGCAAAAGTGCCCAAAACGTGGTACCAATCTGATAATAAACATTTAGTATTCGGGTGTCATTTTAATGAATACGTTTTATATTGTAAGCTACATGGGCTGGATTCTAGAATACCTACCACACTTGAAATAGCAATTTTCTTGTTGCAATGTTTTCTTTTAGCTAAATTATGATGAAGAATTATAAAATTCGGGCTCTGTAGCAAATATTTATATGATTTTTGACAAAAATAAAGTCAGATTTCACCTATTTTTCGAAATGGATATTTTTGTTTAAACATTCATATTCATGCTTAAGGATCTATACTATGGATGGTTTTAGGCATTGGACATGCAAAAGTGACCAATACGTGGTACCAATCAGGTAATAAACATTTAATTTTCGTGTGTCATTTTAATAAAAACGTTGTGTATTGTAAGCTACATGGGCTGGATTCTAGAATACCTACCACACTGGAAATAACAATTTTCTTGTTGCAATGTTTTCTTTTAGCTAAAATATGATGAAGAATTATAATATTCGGGCGCGGAAGCAAATATTTATATAATCTTTTACAAAAATAAAGCCAGATTTTGCTTATTCTAGATAAAAACGATGTATATTGTAAGCTACATGGGCTGGATTCTAGAATACCTACCACACTTGAAATAGCAACTTTCTTGTTGCAATGTTTTCTTTTAGGTTAAATATGATAAAGAATTATAAAATTCGGGCGCGGAAGCAAATATTTATATGATGTTTTACAAAAATTAAGTCAGATTTTACCTATTCTTGAAATAGATATTTTTGTTAAAACATTCATATACATGCTTTAGGACCTATACTATGGATGGTTTTAAGCATTAGACTTGCAAAAGAGACCAAAATGTGGTACCAATCAGATAATAAACATTCAAATTTCGGGTGTCATTTAATGTATACTTTGTATATTGTTAGCTACACGGGCTAGATTCTAGAATACCTACTACACTTGAAATAGCAATTTTCTTGTTGCAATGTTTTCTTTTAGCTAAAATATGATAAAGAATTATAAAATTCGAACGCGGATGCAAATATTTATATGATTTTTTACAAAAATAAAGTCAGGATTTACCTATTCTTGAAATGAATGTTTTTGTTAAAACATTCATATTCATGCTTTAGGATCTATACTATGGATAATTTTAGCATTGCACATGCAAAAGTAACCAAAACGTGGTACCAATCAAATAATAAACATTTAATTTTCGGGTGTCATTTTAATGGATACGTTGTATATTGTAAGCTACATGGGCTGGATTCTAGAATACCTACCACACTTGAAATAGCAATTTTCTTGTTGCAATGATCTCTTTTAGCTAAAATATGATGAAGAATTATAAAATTCGGCCGCGGAAGCAAATATTTATATGATTTCTTAGAAAAATAAAGTCAGATTTTTCCTACTCTTGAAATGGATATTTTTGTTAAAACATTCATATTCATGCTTTAGGATCTATACAATGGATAATTTTAGCATTGGACATGCAAAAGTGACCAAAACGTGGTACTAATCAAGTAATCAGATAATAAACATTCAATTTTCGAGTGAATGAATTCGTTATATATTGTAAGCTACATGGGCTGGATTCTAGAATACCTACCACACTTCAAATAGCAATATTCTTGTTGCAATGTTCTCTTTCAGCTAAAATATGATTATAAAATTCGGCCGCGAAAGCAAATATTTATATGATTTTTTACAAAAAATAAAATCAGATTTTACCTATTATTCAAATGGATTTTTTTGGTAAAACATTCATATTCATGCTTTAGGATCTATACTATGGATGGTTTTAAGCATTGGTCATGCAAAAGTGACGAAAACGTCGTACCAATCAGATAATAAACATTCAATTTTCAGGTGTCAATTTAATGAATACGTTGTACATTGTAAGCTACAAGGGCTGGATTCTAGAATACCTACCACACTTGAAATAGCAATTTTCTTGTTGCAATGTCTTCTTTTAACTAAAATATGATGAAGAATTATAAAATTCGGGCTCGGAAGCAAATATTTATATGATTTTTTTTACAAAAATAAAGTCAGATTTTACCTATTCTTGAAATGGATATATTTGTTATAACATTCATTTTCATGCTTCAGGACCTATACTATGGATGGTTTTAAGCATTAGACAAGCAAAAAAGTCCAAAACGTGGCACCAATCAGATAATAAACATTCTATTTTCGGGTGTCATTTTAATGTATACGTTGTATATTGTAAGCTACACGGGCTGGATTCTAGAATACCTACCACACTTGAAACAGCAATGTTCTTGTTGCAATGTTTTCTTTTTGCTAAAATATGATAAAGAATTATAAAATTCAGACGCGGAAGCAGATATTTATATGATTTTTTACAACAATAAAGTCAGATTTCACCTATTCTTCAAATGAATATTTTTGTTAATACATTCATATTCATGTTTTAGGATCTATACTATGGATAATTTTAGCATTGCACATGCAAAAGTGACCAAAACGTGGGTACCAATCAGATAATAAACATTTAATATTCGGGTGTCATTTTAATGAATACGTTTTATATTGTAAGCTATATGGGCTGGATTCTAGAATAACTACCACACTAGAAATAGCAATTTTCTTGTTGCAATGTTTTCTTTTAGCTAAATTATGATGAAGAATTATAAAATTCAGACGCGGAAGCAGATATTTATATGATTTTTTACAAAAATAAAGTCAGATTTTACCTATTCTTGAAATGAATATTTTTGTTAAAACATTCATATTCATGTTTTAGGATCTATACTATGGATAATTTTAGCAATGCACATGCAAAAGTGACCAAAACGTGAGTACCAATTAGATAATAAACATTTAATATTCGGGTGTCATTTTAATGAATACGTTTTATATTGTAAGCTACATGGGCTGGATTCTAGAATACCTACCACACTTGAAATAGCAATATTCTTGTTGCAATGTTTTCTTTTAGTTAAATTATGATGAAGAATTATAAAATTCGGGCGCTGAAGCAAATGTTTATATGATTTTTGACAAAAATAATGTCAGATTTCACCTATTTTTGAAATGGATATTTTTGTTAAAACATTTATATTCATGCTTAAGGATCTATACTATGGATGGTTTTAAGCATTAGACATGCAAAAGTGACCAATACGTGGTACCAATCAGGTAATAAACATTTAACTTTCGAGTGTCATTTTAATAAAAACGTTGTATATTGTAAGCTACATGGGCTGGATTCTAGAATACCTACCACACTTGAAATAACAATTTTCTTGTTGCAATGTTTTCTTTTAGCTAAAATATGAAGAATAATTATAAAATTCGGGCGCGGAACAAATATTTATATGATTTTTTACAAAAATAAAGTCAGATTTTACCTATTCTTGAAATGGATATTTTTGTTAAAACATTCATATTCATGCTTTAGGATCTATACTATGGATAATATTAGCATTGGACATGCAAAAGTGACCAAAACGTGGTACCAATCAGATAATAAAAATTTAATTTTCGGTTGTCATTTTAATGAATACGTTGTATATTGTAAGCTACATGGGCTGGATTCTAGAATACCTACCACACTTGCAATAGCAATTTTCTTGTTGCAATGTTTTCTTTTAGCTAAAATATGATGAAGAATTATAAAATGCGAGCGCGGAAGCAAATATTTATATGATTTTTTACAAAAATAAAGTCAGGTTTGACCTATTCTTGAAATAAATATTTTTGTTAAAACATTCATATTAATGCTTTAGGATCTATACTATTGATGGTTTTAAGAATTGGACATGTATAAGTGACCAAAACGTGGTACCAATCAGGTAATAAACAGGCAATTTTCGGGTGTCATTTTAATGAAAACGTTGTATATTGTAAGCTACATGGACTGGATTCTGGAATACCTACCACACTTGAAATAGCAATTTTCTTGTTGCAATGTTTTCTTTTAGCTAAAATATGATGATGAATTATAATATTCGGGCGCGGAAGCAAATATTTATATGATCTTTTACAAAAATAAAGCCAGATTTTGCCTATTCTAGATAAAAACGATGTATATTGTAAGCTACATGGGCTGGATTCTAGAATACCTACCACACTTGAAATAGCAATTTTCTTGTTGCTAAAATATTATGAAGAATTGTAAAATTCGGGCGCTGAAGCAAATATTTATATGATTTTGTACAAAAATAAATTCAGATTTCACCTATTTTTGAAATGGATATTTTTGTTAAAACATTCATATTCATGCTAAAGTATCTATACTATGGATGGTTTTAAGCATTGGATATGCAAAAGTGACCAATACGTGGTACCATTCAGGAAATAAACATTTAATTTTCTGGTGTCATTTTATTAAAAACTTTGTATATTGTAAGCTACATGGGCTGGATTCTAGAATACCTACCACACTTGAAATAGCAATTTACTTGTTGCAATGTTTTCTTCTAGGTAAAATATTATGAAGAATTATAAAATTCGGGCGCTGAAGCAAATATTTATATGATTTTTTACAAAAATAAAATCAGATTTTACCTATTCTTGAAATAAATATTTTTGTTAAAACATTCATATTCTTGCTTTAGGATCTATACTATGGATGGTTTTAAGCATTAGACATGCAAAAATGTCCAAAACGTGGCACCAATCAGATAATAAACATTCTATTTTCGGGTGTCATTTTAATGAATACGTTGTAGATTGTAAGCTACACGGGCTGGATTCTAGAATACCTACCACACTTGAAACAGCAATGTTCTTGTTGCAATGTTTTCTTTTTGCTAAAATATGATCGAAGAATTATAAAATTCAGACGCGGAAGCAGATATTTATATGATTTTTTACAACAATAAAGTCAGATTTTACCTATTCTTGAAATGAATATTTTTGTTAATACATTCATATTCATGTTTTAGGATCTATACTATGGATAATTTTAGCATTGCACATGCTAAAGTGACCAAAACGTGGTACCAATCAGATAATAAACATTTAATATTCGGGTGTCATTTTAATGAATACGTTTTATATTGTAAGCTATATGGGCTGGATTCTAGAATACCTACCACACTTGAAATAGCAATTTTCTTGTTGCAATGTATTCTTTTAGCTAAATTATGACGGAGAATTATAAAATTCAGACGCGGAAGCAGATATTTATATGATTTTTGACAAAAATAATGTCAGATTTCACCTATTTTTGAAATGGATATTTTTGTTAAAACTTTCATATTCATGCTTAAGGATCTATACTGTGGATGGTTTTAAGCATTGGACATGCAAAAGTGACCACTACGTGGTACCAATCAGGTAATAAACATTTAATTTTCGGGTGTCATTTTAATAAAAACGTTGTATATTGTAAGCTACATGGGCTGGATTCTAGAATACCTACCACACTTGAAATAACAATTTTCTTGTTGCAATGTTTTCTTTTAGCTAAAATATGAAGAATAATTATAAAATTCGAGCGCGAAAGAAAATATTTATATAATTTTTTACAAAAATAAAGTCAGATTTTACCTATTCTTGAAATGGATATATTTGTTAAAACATTCATTTTCATGCTTTATGACCTATACTATGGATAGTTTTAAGCATTAGACATGCAAAAGTGTTCAAAACGTGGCACCAATCAGATAATAAACATTCTATTTTCGGGTGTTATTTTAATGAATACGTTGTATATTGTAAGCTACACGGGCTTGATTCTAGAATACCTACCACACTTGAAATAGCAATTTTCTTGTTGCAATGTTTTCTTTTAGCTAAAATATGATGAAGAATTATAAAATTCAGACGCGGAAGAAGATATTTATATGATTTTTTACAAAAATAATGTCAGATTTTAGCTATTCTTGAAATGGATATTTTTGTTAAAACATTCATATTCATGCTTTAGGATCTATACTATGGATAATATTAGCATTGGACATGCAAAAGTGACCAAAACGTGGTACCAATCAGATAATAAAAATTTAATTTTCGGGTGTCATTTTAATGAATACGTTGTATATTGTAAGCTACATGGGCTGGATTCTAGAATACCTACCACTTTTGCAATAGCAATTTTCTTGTTGCAATGTTTTCTTTTTGCTAAAATATGATAAAGAATTATAAAATTCAGACGCAGAAGCAGATATTCATAAGATTTTTTACAACAATAAAGTCAGATTTTACCTATTCTTGAAAGGAATATTTTTGTTAATACATTCATATTCATGTTTTAGGATCTATACTATGGATAATTTTAGCATTGCAAATGCAAAAGTGACCAAAACGTAATACCAATCAGATAATAAACATTTAATATTCGGGTATCATTTTAATGAATACGTTTTTATATTGTAAGCTATATGGGCTGGATTCTAGAATACCTACCACACTTGAAATAGCAATTTTCTTGTTGCCATGTATTCTTTTAGCTAAATTATGGTGAAGAATTATAAAATTCAGACGCGGAAGCAGATATTTATATGATTTTTTACAAAAATAATGTCAGATTTTACATATTCTTGAAATGAATATTTTTTGTTAAAACATTCATATTCATGTTTTAGGATCTATACTATGGATAATTTTAGCAATGCACATGCAAAAGTGACCAAAACGTGGTACCAATCAGATAATAAACATTTAATATTCAGGTGTCATTTTAAAGAATAGGTTTTATATTGTAAGCTACATGGGCTGGATTCTAGAATACCTACCACACTTGAAATAGCAATTTTCTTGTTGCAATGTTTTCTTTTAGCTAAATTATGATGAAGAATTATAAAATTCGGGCGCTGAAGCAAATATTTATATGATTTTTGACAAAAATAATGTCAGATTTCACCTATTTTTGAAATGGATATTTTTGTTAAAACATTCATATTCATGCTTAAGGATCTATACTATGGATGGTTTTAAGCATTGGACATGCAAAAGTGACCACTACGTGGTACCAATCAGATAATAAAAATTTAATTTTCGGTTGTCATTTTAATGAATACGTTGTATATTGTAAGCTACATGGGCTGGATTCTAGAATACCTACCACACTTGCAATAGCAATTTTCTTGTTGCAATGTTTTCTTTTAGCTAAAATATGATGAAGAATTATAAAATGCGAGCGCGGAAGCAAATATTTATATGATTTTTTACAAAAATAAAGTCAGGTTTGACCTATTCTTGAAATAAATATTTTTGTTAAAACATTCATATTAATGCTTTAGGATCTATACTATTGATGGTTTTAAGAATTGGACATGTATAAGTGACCAAAACGTGGTACCAAACGCGCTATCTCAGAGTGTGTCATTTTAATGAAAACGTTGTATATTGTAAGCTACATGGACTGGATTCTGGAATACTACCACACTTGAAATAGCAATTTTCTTGTTGCAATGTTTTCTTTTAGCTAAAATATGATGATGAATTATAATATTCGGGCGCGGAAGCAAATATTTATATGATCTTTACAAAAATAAAGCCAGATTTTGCCTATTCTAGATAAAAACGATGTATATTGTAAGCTACATGGGCTGGATTCTAGAATACCTACCACACTTGAAATAGCAATTTTCTTGTTGCTAAAATATTATGAAGAATTGTAAAATTCGGGCGCTTGAAGCAAATATTTATATGATTTTGTACAAAAATAAATTCAGATTTCACCTATTTTTTGAAATGGATATTTTTGTTAAAACATTCATATTCATGCTAAAGTATCTATACTATGGATGGTTTTAAGCATTGGATATGCAAAGTGACCAATACGTGGTACCATTCAGGAAATAAACATTTAATTTTCTGGTGTCATTTTATTAAAAACTTTGTATATTGTAAGCTACATGGGCTGGATTCTAGAATACCTACCACACTTGAAATAGCAATTTACTTGTTGCAATGTTTTCTTCTAGGTAAATTATTATGAAGAATTATAAAATTCGGGCGCTGAAGCAAATATTTATATGATTTTTTACAAAAATAAAATCAGATTTTACCTATTCTTGAAATAAATATTTTTGTTAAAACATTCATATTCTTGCTTTAGGATCGTATACTATGGATGGTTTTTAAGCATTAGACATGCAAAAATGTCCAAAACGTGGCAACCAATCAGATAATAAACATTCTATTTTCGGGGTGTCATTTTAAATGAATACGTTGTAGATTGTAAGCTACACGGGCTGGATTTCTAGATACCTACCACACTTGAAACAGCAATGTTCTTGTTTGCAATGTTTTCTTTTTGCTAAAATATGATGAAGAATTATAAAATTCAGACGCGGAAGCAGATATTTATATGATTTTTTTACAACAATAAAGTCAAATTTTACCTATTCTTGAAATGAATATTTTTGTTAATACATTCATATTCATGTTTTAGGATCTATACTATGGATTAATTTTAGCATTGCACATGCTTAAAGTGACCCAAAACGTGGTACCAATCAGATAATAAACATTTAATATTCGGGTGTCATTTTAATGAATACGTTTTATATTGTAAGCTATATGGGCTGGATTCTAGAATATCTACCACACTTGAAATAGCAATTTTCTTGTTGCAATGTATTCTTTTAGCTAAATTATGACGGAGAATTATAAAATTCAGACGCGGAAGCAGATATTTATATGATTTTTGACAAAAATAATGTCAGATTTCACCCTATTTTGAATGGATATTTTTGTTAAAACTTTCATATTCATGCTTAAGGATCTATACTGTGGATGGTTTTAAGCATTGGACATGCAAAAGTGACCACTACGTGGTACCAATCAGGTAATAAACATTTAATTTTCGGGTGTCATTTTAATAAAAACGTTGTATATTGTAAGCTACATGGGCTGGATTCTAGAATACCTACCACACTGAAATAACAATTTTCTTGTTGCAATGTTTTCTTTTAGCTAAAATATGAAGAATAATTATAAAATTCGAGCGCGAAAGAAAATATTTATATAATTTTTTACAAAAATAAAGTCAGATTTTTACCCTATTCTTGAAATGGATATATTTGTTAAAACATTCATTTTCATGCTTTATGACCTATACTATGGATAGTTTAAGCATTAGACATGCAAAAGTGTTCAAATCGTGGCACCAATCAGATAATAAACATTCTATTTTCGGGTGTTATTTTAATGAATACGTTGTATATTGTAAGCTACACGGGCTTGATTCTAGAATACCTACCACACTTGAAATAGCAATTTTCTTGTTGCAATGTTTTCTTTTAGCTAAAATATGATGAAGAATTATAAAATTCAGACGCGGAAGAAGATATTTATATGATTTTTTACAAAAATAATGTCAGATTTTAGCTATTCTTGAAATGGATATTTTTGTTAAAACATTCATATTCATGCTTTAGGATCTATACTATGGATAATATTAGCATTGGACATGCAAAAGTGACCAAAACGTGGTACCAATCAGATAATAAAAATTTAATTTTCGGGTGTCATTTTAATGAATACGTTGTATATTGTAAGCTACATGGGCTGGATTCTAGAATACCTACCACTTTTGCAATAGCAATTTTCTTGTTGCAATGTTTTCTTTTTGCTAAAATATGATAAAGAATTATAAAATTCAGACGCAGAAGCAGATATTCATAAGATTTTTTACAACAATAAAGTCAGATTTTACCTATTCTTGAAATGAATATTTTTGTTAATACATTCATATTCATGTTTTAGGATCTATACTATGGATAATTTTAGCATTGCAAATGCAAAAGTGACCAAAACGTAATACCAATCAGATAATAAACATTTAATATTCGGGTATCATTTTAATGAATACGTTTTATATTGTAAGCTATATGGGCTGGATTCTAGAATACCTACCACACTTGAAATAGCAATTTTCTTGTTGCCATGTATTCTTTTAGCTAAATTATGGTGAAGAATTATAAAATTCAGACGCGGGAAGCAGATATTTATATGATTTTTTACAAAAATAATGTCAGATTTTACATATTCTTGAAATGAATATTTTTGTTAAAACATTCATATTCATGTTTTAGGATCTATACTATGGATAATTTTAGCAATGCACATGCAAAAGTGACCAAAACGTGGTACCAATCAGATAATAAACATTTAATATTCAGGTGTCATTTTAAAGAATACGTTTTATATTGTAAGCTACATGGGCTGGATTCTAGAATACCTACCACACTTGAAATAGCAATTTTCTTGTTGCAATGTTTTCTTTTAGCTAAATTATGATGAAGAATTATAAAATTCGGGCGCTGAAGCAAATATTTATATGATTTTTGACAAAAATAATGTCAGATTTCACCTATTTTTGAAATGGATATTTTTGTTAAAACATTCATATTCATGCTTAAGGATCTATACTATGGATGGTTTTAAGCATTGGACATGCAAAAGTGACCACTACGTGGTACCAATCAGGTAATAAACATTTAATTTTCGGGTGTCATTTTAATAAAAACGTTGTATATTGTAAGCTACATGGGCTGGATTCTAGAATGACTACCACACTTGAAATAACAATTTTCTTGTTGCAATGTTTTCTTTTAGCTAAAATATGAAGAATAATTATAAAATTCGGGCGCGGAAGAAAATATTGATATGATTTTTTACAAATATAAAATCAGATTTTACCTATTCTTGAAATGGATATATTTGTTAAAACATTCATTTTCATGCTTTATGACCTATAACTATGGATAGTTTTAAGCATTAGACATGCAAAAGTGTTCAAAACGTGGCACCAATCAGATAATAAACATTCTATATTCGGGTGTCATTTTAATGAATACGTTGTATATTGTAAGCTACATGGGCTGGATTCTAGAATACCTACCACACTTGCAATAGCAATTTTCTTGTTGCAATGTTTTCTTTTAGCTAAAATATGATGAAGAATTATAAAATGCGAGCGCGGAAGCAAATATTTATATGATATTTTACAAATATAAAGTCAGATTTGACCTATTCTTGAAATAAATATTTTTGTTAAAACATTCATATTAATGCTTTAGGATCTATACTATTGATGGTTTTAAGAATTGGACATGTATAAGTGACCAAAACGTGGGTACCAATCAGGTAATAAACAGGCAATTTTCGGGTGTCATTTTAATGAATACGTTGTATATTGTAAGCTACATGGGCTGGATTCTAGAATACCTACCACACTTGAAATAGCAATTTTCTTGTTGCAATGTTTTCTTTTAGCTAAAATATGATGATGAATTATAATATTCGGGCGCGGAAGCAAATATTTATATGATCTTTTACAAAAATAAAGCCAGATTTTGCCTATTCTAGATAAAAACGATGTATATTGTAAGCTACATGGGCTGGATTCTAGAATACCTACCAAACTTGAAATAGCAATTTTCTTGTTGCTAAAATATTATGAAGAATTATAAAATTCGGGCGCTGAAGCAAATATTTATATGATTTTGTACAAAAATAAAGTCAGATTTCACCTATTTTTGAAATGAATATTTTTGTTAAAACATTCATATTCATGCTAAAGGATCTATACTATGGATGGTTTTAAGCATTGGATATGCAAAAGTGACCAATACGTGGTACCATTCAGGAAATAAACATTTAATTTTCGAGTGTCATTTTATTAAAAACTTTGTATATTGTAAGCTACATGGGCTGGATTCTAGAATACCTACCACACTTGAAATAGCAATTTACTTGTTGCAATGTTTTCTTTTATCTAAAATATTATGAAGAATTATAAAATTCGGGCGCTGAAGCAAATATTTATATGATTTTTTACAAAAATAAAATCAGATTTTACCTATTCTTGAAATAAATATTTTTGTTAAAACATTCATATTCTTGCTTTAGGATCTATACTATAGATGGTTTTTAGCATTGGACATGCAAAAGTGACCAAAACGTGGTACCAATCAGATAATAAACATTCAATTTTCGGGTGTCATTTTAATGAATACGTTGTATATTGCAAGCTACATGGGCTGGATTCTAGAATACCTACCACACTTGAAATAGCAATATTCTTGTTGCAATGTTTTTTTTATTTAGCTAAAATATGACGAAGAATTATAAACTTCGGCCGCGGAAGCAAATATTTATATGATTTTTTACAAAAAATAAAGTCAGATTTTACCTATTCTTCAAATGGATTTTTTTGGTAAAACATTCATATTCATGCTTTAGGATCTATACTATGGATGGTTTTAAGCATTGGACATGCAAAAGTGACGAAAACGTGGTACCAATCAGATAATAAACATTCAATTGTCGGGTGTCATATTAATGAATACGTTGTATATTGTAAGCTACACGGGCTGGATTCTAGAATACCTACCACACTTGAAATAGCAATTTTCTTGTTGCAATGTTTTCTTTTAGCTAAAATATGATGAAAAATTATAAAATTCGGACGCGGAAGCAAATATTTATATGATTTTTTACAAAAATAAAGTCAGATTTTCCTATTCTTGAAATGAATATTTTTTTTAAAACATTCATATTCATACTTTAGGATCTATACTAAGGATAATTTTAGCATTGCACATGCAAAAGTGACCAAAATGTGGTACCAAGCAGATAATAAACATTTAATTTTCGAGTGTCATTGTAATGAATACGTTGTATATTGTAAGCTACATGGGCTGGATTCTAGAATATTTACCACACTTGAAATAGCAATTTTCTTCTTGCAATGTTTTCTTTTAGCTAAAATATGATAAAGAATTATAAAATTTGGGCGCGGAAGCAAATGTTTATATGATTTTTTACAAAAATAAAGTCAGATTTTACCTACTTTGAAATGGATATTTTTGTTAAACATTCATATTCATGCTTGAGGATCTATACTATGGATGGTTTCAAGCATTGGACAGGCAAAAGTGACCAATACGTGGTACCAATCAGTTAATAAACATTTAATTTTCGGTTGTCATTTTAATGAAAACGTTGTATATTAAACCTACATGGGCTGGATTCTAGAATACGCACCACACTTGATTTACCAAATTTCTTGTTGCAAATGTTTTCTTTTAGCTTAAATATGATGAAGAATTATAATATTCGGGCGCGGAAGCAAATATTTATATGATGTTTTACAAAAATAAAGCCAGATTTTGCCTATTCTAGATGAAAACGTTGTATATTGTAAGCTACATGTGCTGGAATCTAGAATACCTACCACACTTGATATAGCAATTTTCTTGTTAAAATGTTTTCTTTTAGCTAAAATATGATGAAGAATTATAAAATTCTGGCGCAGAAGCAAATATTTATATGATTTTTTACAAAAATAAAGTCAGATTTTACCTACTTTGAAATGGATATTTTTGTTAAACATTTATATTCATGCTTGAGGATCTATACTATGGATGGTTTTAAGCATTGGACATGCAAAAGTGACCAATACGTGGTACCAATCAGGTAATAAACATTTAAATTTCGGTTGTCATTTTAATGAAAACGTTGTATATTGAAGCTACATGGGCTGGATTCTAGAATATTTACCACACTTGAAATAGCAATTTACCTGGTGTAATGTTTTCTTTTAGCTAAAATATGATAAAGAATTATAATATTTGGTCGCGGAAGCAAATATTTATATGATTTTTTACAAAAATAAAGTCAGATTTTACCTACTTTGAAATGGATATTTTTGTTAAACATTCATAATCATGCTTGAGGATCTATACTATGGATGGTTTTAAGCATTGGACATGCAAAAGTGACCAAAACGTGGTACCTATCAAAAAATAAACATTCAATTTTCGGGTGTCATTTTAATGAATACGTTGTATATTGAAGCTATATGGGCTGGATTCTAGAATACCTACAACACTTGATATAGCAAATTTCTTGTTGCAATGTTTTCTCTTAGCTAAAATATGATGAAGAATTATAAAATTCGGTCGCGAAAGCAAATATTTATATGATTTTTTACAAAAATTAAGTCAGATTTTACCTATTCTTGAAATGGATATTTTTGTTAAAACAATGCTTAAAACCGTCCATAGTATAGATCCTAAAGCATGACTATGAATGTCTTAAAAAAAATACCCATTTCAAGAATAGGTAAAAACCTGACTTTATTTTTGTAAAAAATCATATAAATATTTGCTTTCGCGCCGAATTTTATAATTCCTCATCATATTTTAGCTAAAAAAAAACATTGCGACAAGAAAGATGCTATTTCAAGTGTGGTAGTTATTCTAGAATCCAGCCAATATAGCTTAAAATATACAACGTATTCATCAAGAATAGATAAAATCTGACATCATTATTGTAAAAAATCATTTAAATATTTGCTTCTGCGCCCAAATTTTATAATTCTTCATCATATTTTAGCTAAAAGAAAACATTGCAACAATAAAATTGCTATTTCAAGTGAGGTAGGTATTCTAGATTCCAGCCCATGTAGCTTACAATATACAACGTATTCATTAAAAAGACACCCGAAAATTGGCTGTTTATTATCTAATTGGTACCACGTTTTGGTCACTTTTGTATGTCCAATGCATAAGACCATCCATAGTATAGATCCTAAAGCATGAATATGAAAGTTTTAACAAAAATATCCATTTCAAGAATAGGTAAAATCTGACATAATTTTTGGAAAAAATCATATAAATATTTGCTTCCGCGCCCAAATTTTATGATTTTTTAACATATTTTAGCTAAAACGAAACATTGCAACAAGAAACATGCTATTTCAAGTGTGGTAGTTATTCTAGAATCCAGCCAATGTAGCTTACAATTTACAACGTATTCATCGAGAATAGGTACAATCTAACTTTATTATTGTAAAAAATCATTTAAATATTTGCTTCCGCGGCCGAATTTTATAATTCTTCATCATATTTTAGCTAAAGGAATACATTGCAACAAGAAAATTGCTATTTCAAGTGTGGTAGGTATTCTAGAATCCAGCCCATGTAGCTTACAATGTACAAAGTATTCATTATAATTACACCCGAAAATTATATGTTTATTATCTGATTGGTACCACAGTTGGTCACTTTAGCATGTCCAATGCATAAAACCAACCATAGTATAGATCCTAAAGCTTGAATATGAATGTATTAACAAAAATATCCATTTTAGGAATAGGTGAAATCTGACTTTATTTTTGTAAAAAATCATATAAATATTTGCTTCCGCGCACGAATATAATAATTCTTTATCATATTTTAGCTAAAAGAAAACATTGCAACATAAAAATTGCTATTTCAAGTGTGGTAGGTATTCTAGAATCCAGCCTATGTAGCTTAAAATATACAACATATTCATTAAAATGACACCAAAAAATTTAATATTTATTATTTGATTGGTACCACGTTTTGATCACTTTTGCATGTCCAATGCTTAAAACCATCCACAGTATAGATCCTAGAGCATGATTATGAATGTTTTAACAAAAATATCCATTTCAAAAATAGGTAAAATCTGACTTTATAAATGTAAAAAATCTTATAAATATTTGCTTCCGCGCTCGAATTTTATAATTCTTCATCATATTTTAGCTACAAGAAAACATTGCAAGAAGAAAATTGCTATTTCAAGTGTGGTAGGTATTCTAGAATCCAGCCCATGTAGCTTGCAATATACAACGTATTGATCAAGAATAGGTAAAATCTGACTTTATTTTTGCAAAAAATCATATAAATATTTGCTTTCGCGCCCGTATTTTAAAATTCTTCTTCATATTTTATCTAAAAGAAAACATTGCAACAAGAAAATTGCTATTTCAAGTGTGGTATGTATTCTAGAGTCTAGCCGATGAAGCTTACAATATATAACGTATTCATTAAAATGACACCCGAAAATTGAATGTTTATTATCTAATTGGTACCATGTTTTGGTCACTTTTACATGTCCAATGATTAAAACCATCCATAGTATAGATCCTAAAGCATGAATATGAAGATATTAACAAAAATATCCAATTCAAGAATAGGTAAAATCTGACTTTATTTTTGCAAAAAATCATATAAATATTTGCTTCCGCGCCCGAATTTTATAATTCTTCATCATATTTTAGCTAAAAGAAAACATTGCAACAAGAAAATTGCTATTTCAAGTGTGGTAGGTATTCTAGAATCCAGCCCATGTATCTTACAATATTCAACGTATTCAGCTAGAATAGGTAAAATCTGACTTTATTTTTGTAAAAATATATATAAATATTTGCTTCCACGCTCGAATTTTATAATTCTTCTTCATATTTTAGCTAAAAGGAAACATTGCAACAAGAAAATTGCTATTTCAAGTGTGGTAGGTATTCTTAAATCCAGCTTATGTAGCTTACAATATACAACGTATTCATCAAGAATAGGTAAAATCTGACTTTATTTTTGTAAAATATCATATAAATATTTGCTTCCGCGCCCGACTTTTATAATTCTTTATCATATTTTAGCTAAAAGAAAACATTGCAACAAGAAAATTGCTATTTTAAGTGTGGTAGGTATTTTAGAATCCAGCCCATGTAGCTTACAATATGCAACGTATTAGTTAAGATGACACCCGAAATTTGAATGTTTATTATCTGATTGGTACCACGTTTTGGTCACTTTTGCATGTCCAATGCTAAAATTATCCATAGTATAGATCCTAAAGCATGATTATGAATGTTTCAAAAGAAATATCCATTTCAAGGATAGGTAAAATCTGACTTTATGTGTGTAAAAAATCATTTAAATATTTGCTTGCACGCCCGAATTTTATAATTCTTTATCATATTTTAGCTAAAAGAAAACATTGCAACGATAAAATTGCTATTACAAGTGTGGTTGGTATTCTTGAATCCAGCCCATGTAGCCTGCAATATACAACGTATTCATCAAAAATAGGTAAAATCTGAGTTTATTTTTGAAAATATTATATAAAGATTTGCTTCCGCTCCCGAATTTTATAATTCTTCATCATGTTTTAGCTAAAAGAAAACATTGCAACAAGAAATGCATTTCATGTGTGGTAGGTATTCTAGAATCCAGCCCATATAGCTTACAATATACAAAGTATTCATCAAGAATAGGTAAAATCTGACATTATTTTTGTAAAAAATCGTATAAATATTTGGTTCCGGGCCCGAATTTTTTAATTCTTCATCATATTTTAGCTAAAAGAAAACATTGCAACAAGAAAATTGCTATTGCAAGTGTGGTAGGTATTCTAGAATATAGCCCATGTAGCTTACAATATACAACGTATTTATCAACAAAAGTTAAAATCTGACTTTATTTTAGTAAAAAATCATATAAATATTTGTTTCCGCGCTCGAATTTTATAATTTTTCATCATATTTCAGCTAAAAGAAGACATTGCAACAAGAAAATTTCTATTTCAAGTGTGGTAGGTATTCGAGAATCTAGCCCATGTAGCTTACAATATACAACGTATTCATCAAGAATAGGTAAAATGTGAGTTCTTTTTGAAAAAATTATATAAAGATTTGCTTCCGCGCCCGAATTTTTTAATTTTTTATCATATTTAATTAAAGGAAAACATTGCAACAAGAGAATTCTTATTACAAATGTGGTAGGTATTCTAGATTACAGCCCATCTAGCTTACAATATACAACGTGTTCATCAAGAAAAGGTAAAGTCTGATTTTATTTTTGTAAAAAATCATATAAATATTTGCTTCCGCGCCCGAATTTTATAATTCTTCATCATATTTGAGCTAAAAGAAAACATAGCAACAAGAAAAATGCTATTTCAAGTGTGGTAGGTATTCTAGAATCCAGCCCATGTAGCTTACAATAATAATAATAATAATAATAATTTATTAAAGGGAGATTTGGCTTAAAAGCCGGTTTACAATCACTCTGACAACATGGTATATATATTTGATAACAATAAATTAAATTACAGTATAATTGAGTGTATGCGAATTATAAAGATGGATAAATGTAACAATATTAAAAAAATCACACATATAATCAGATAAATAAATAAATTAGTATAAATGTGAATAAAATTTCATACTTAAATATTAAACACAATAGAATAACATATACATTTTTATTTACAATAAATTTAAACTTTGCAACGTTGCTATGATTTGCCTTGACAGAAATGTTTATATGAAATTTTGTTGTTACATTAATAAGCAATAATATTAAAAATACACAAATACAGGCAATAAAATAAATGAATTAAAATTTCATACTTAAATATTAAAAATAATAAATAACATGTACATGTATTTTGATTTAAAATAAGATAAAACTTGGCAACGTTGCTATGATTAACCTTGACATGGAAAGGAATGAAATATTTTGAAGTTCTTGTTTTTACAGTCTTGTATGGAATACTCTACTAAGTAATATTTTTTAAAAATAAGTGTCTTTTTTATTGTATTTATTGCCTTTGTTTTCGAGTATTGCCTTAACTCAGATGGCAATAAATTGTAGAACTTGGCTCCAGCTAAATCACAAGTTCTTTCAAAAGCAGTTGTTTTATGGGCAGTGCGACGAACTTTGCGGTTGGGCGCAAGGAGTTTGGCGTTATTTGCCTCGGGCGCCAAACGGTTTTCGGGTAGCAGAGTCGGGTTTTGTCCAGGAAATGGAAGCAAACACAGTATAGGATCAGACGTGGTTTTATTGATGTAAATTACACTAAGGGTTCACCCAATATTTGCGTTTCTGTAGACACCAGCGAGCGAGCAGCGAAGCAGGATGTTCAGCGAGTCTCAGTAAGTCACCAAATGCACGAATCGCTATTTTCCTTAACATCGACGCCCGGCGTCGGTCGGCGTCGATCCGCGTTCTTGACTGATTTTGGCTACCAAGCACCGGGGAGTAATCTTGCTTGCAGTTTGAGCGGGTCGCGAAAAAACGACGGCGTCGGAGTATACGACCGGGGTGACTAATCAAACTAGCTACACGGTTCCTAGTTTCTCGGGCGTCGTGATTACAAGTCTAAACTCCTCACCAAGGGTCGGCGTCTGTCTCCTACCCCGCAGGGTTAAGGTCTCTTGGTGGCGGACTTGCAATCAGCGTCGTTCAACACCCACAATTGGGTACGATAAGCAAAACAACGTCACGCGGCGCCAAGTGCCAGTCCTCGAGGACGTCGCAGTCTCTCAACCAAAGTCGAGGATCTCCCAATCCAAGATCGAGGTAAACTCTCGTGGACGGTTGTTGGACTATAGTGAACTCCAATAAGGCGTATACTAACACGGCGTCACAATTTAAGCGTCTGACGCTCCGAGGGCGTACGGCGTCTCTCAACAGTGTCGAGGTTTTCTCTCGATCTAGAATCGAGGTTCTCTCGGACGTCAGTACTATAATTGTGAACGTAATGACACCCAAAACTGGGTATAACGATATTTAAAATACCACGATATTTTAACAGAAAAAACGGAAAATAAGGAACGGTACTTACGACGTCGATATCCCAATTTTCGCAAAGAAAAACGATTTTTCAAAAATCTCGCTCGGGAACGGAGTGTAGCTGCTTTACTGCACGGAACTGTCTATATCTCGCTTACTGCGGACTATCTGCCTGACCGCTAGCGCTCGCCGGCTTTTATAAGCTATGTTTACAAACAAATCTTGACAGGTTATTTTTGCACATAGCACATTGTAAAATTTTGTGAATTTTTGAAAACGTGTTTCCCTACATTTTACTAGGTTTTCAACACTTACATTTGTGAGTATTTGTATTTATTATATTAAACTGTAAAGAAAAATTTATATATCAATAGCTTCACAAATAAAAGTTTTACAGGGTCAGTAACAATGTGATCGCTGCACAGTTAAATAACAATGTGGAGAGGATAAATTATACCCAACAATACATTAAGAACATTGTTCATCTTATATTAGATCGGGGTGAGTCTTATTTACATGTAAAAATACTTTTCTTTTACTTAACTTTTCAAGTCTTTAACCTGCCAAGGTGTCAAAATCATTTTCATGTCTAGAAATCATCATTGTGAACTCAATTTCTCATCCCTGAGTTCACCCTAATTAGAATACGTAAAAAGAAACTATGTATTGTAGGTATGGAATGTCTTTAAACGGAAATTACGATCATGAATGATCCATAAAGTTCGGGCATACTGCAAGACGGATTTGACACAATTTTTGGCAGTCTGCTGTATTTCGGTGTTTCAAAAAAGGTCAGTAAGCTTTTCTTTACGTTTTTCTTTCCCGTTTATTTTGTGCGAAGCCCTGCTTCGTCACAGCAGGTAAGGTTATGTTTATTTGTTTTTGTCTAGTGTTGTGTACCGAATTGCACATATTGAAGTCGTTAACGTTGTTAAATGTATGTTTCAGAGTCTCTAATATATAGATGGATGGTACAGTTAGGATATTCAGCTGCTTAAAGTTGCGTCTACAAGATTGACGTGGAGACAAATTAAGTAAAATGCGAATGGCTCGTTTTTGCATGCCGAATACATCATATAACATAGATGAGGAGCCCCAGATTATGATCACATATGTAGCAACTGAGTTAAATAGTGCAAAGTATAGTGTACGTAAAACATTTGCGTCTACATGAGTTGATAACATGCGTAGAATATAACAGCATTTACTTAGTTTGTTGATAGTTGCTGTCGAATGGGAGGACCATTTGGTGTTCGAATCTAACAAAATACCTAGACAAGGTAGAGTATCAGTGAGGGTGACGCTAACATTCCATGTTGCAGTTTCAACGATCTTGCAAGCATTAAGGTAAAATTGTATAAATTTTGACTTGTCTAAGTTGAGCTTCAAATTATTGGCATTACACCAGTTTGTAATACTGTTTATAATAGTATTGATGGTATTTTCAATGAGATCTGGTTCACGGCTGGACACCAAAAAGTAAGCGTCATCTGCATAAAGTACACACGATGTATTTTCAACATGCATGAGAAGGTCGTTTATGTAGATAAGGAATAATAATGGTCCTAAGACTGATCCCTGAGGAACACCACGTTGAATTATACCCTTGTTGGAGAAGGTGGCCGATGATTTGGACGTGTCGCTAATTTTGACGGATTGATATCGCTCGGAAAGGTAGGATTTGAACCAAGATGCAGCTATGCCACGAATACCATAATGTTCTAGTTTTTGCAGCAAAATGTTGTGACACACGCAGTCAAAAGCCTTAGAAAAGTCACTAGAGACACATGATGCACACATATTTTTATTCAGATCACTAATTATTTCATTATATATAGACGAAACCGCACTCACTGTAGATTTATTTTCGGTGAACCCATGCTGCTGTCGAGTTAAAACTTTGTTATTATTTAGGAACACAGTAAGTCTATTATACATAAGTCTTTCGAGGATTTTTGAGAACACTGTAATTAAAGAAATGGGCCTGTAGTTTTCGATATTTTGTAGATCTCTTTTTTTATGAAGTGGCACAATGATGGAGTGTTTGAAGGCTTCTGGAAAAACACCGTGTTCCATGGAGAGGTTGAACATAAATATTAATGGCTCAATTATTAGTGGTGCACATCTTTTAATTATAAAACTCGGTATCCCATCACTTCCAGATGAATAAGAATTTTTAATATTTTTAATTACGATGAGAGTTTCTTCTTCTGTAACTGGGCTCAAGAAGAAAGAGTTTAGAGGCGAAGGCTCCTTGAAAACATAGTTTGTTGCGGATGAATGATTAGTTTTAAGGAAGTGATTATTAAAGTCGTTTGCTAGTGTTGCAGGATCACCAGATGGCAGGTTAAGAGTTGTGGACTTCCTTCTAATATTATCAATAACTTTCCATGTTGCTTTTGATTTATTGTTTGAATTCAGTATATAGTTTGATACACTTTTTTGTTTGGCCAGTTTAATCGTGTTGTTAAGAATTGCACAGTATTTTTTATAGTATAATTTAAGTAGTGGAGAATTGTTTGTCCTTAGTTCATGTCTTAATTTGTTTTTTTTTACGGCAAGAGATACGTATACCTTTAGTAATCCAGTGTATTGAATCTGGAGTAGATTTAATCATTTTCAGAGGAAAAGATTCTTCAAAAATGGAGATGAATTTGTTTAGAAATATTTCTGTACAACGGTTAACATCTGATGCGTGCTTTACATCGCTCCACTGTGTAACTTGAAGTTTACTCTGGAAATTTGCAATGTTTCTTTGTGAGTAGTTACGTCTCCGAACTACAGTTTTAGTATATTTAAAAAAAAATTCAAAATCTTTTTCTTAGATCAGGTGCGTTAAAGAAGAAATTTCAACGAACTTCAAGTTTTCCTTAATAAAGATACAAGTGCCACCACGTATGTATGTTTTTCTGCAGAAGCAAGAAGCTGTAGTATAGTTGGGGAGTCGTAATGCATTGAATTCTTCTTTTTTAAGACAGTGTTCGTTGAGTAAAATGACTTCTGGTTTAATATTATAAGTATTGAGGAATGCTTCGAGTTCTAGTAGTTTTTTTTTGTAGGCCTTGAATATTTAAATAAAATATATTAAATCTGTGGTTTTGATAAGGGACGAAAATTATAATTGTTTTTGGTACGTTTATTTGAAAAATTGCTTTTATTGCTCTGGGTTTGTTGAACTGGTTGTTTTTTAGCGATATCTATTACCGGTTGTACTGAGGAAGATGAATTTGGGGCACGGTTTGGAGTCAATGCGTTGACTTCTTCGCACATGGAGACCAGTAATGATTTGGCTGAAGCAATATCCTGCGGCATGGAGAAAGGAGAATCAGGAGTACCGATGTAGCCGTCTTCACTTAAGGCTCCGGAGTATTCTAGTGTGGGCAAGTTATTGTGGGTGTAAAATTTACCATTAATCACAAGGTTTAATTTCTTTTGTTGGACGTTATACCCTAATGATTTTGCTTGTTTTTTATATTCGAGCAAGTGTTTATTAATTTGCTGTTCTTTAGAAGTAAAATCGTCCTTAATAAATATGTTAGTACCTTTTAATTTGTAAGCGTTTTGCATGACTTTGATTTTGCTGTCATATTTTAGAAATTTAAGTAAAACTGACCTTGTTTTACCAGGTAGTTTTCGACCAAGTCTCTTAATTAGACATATTATGTCATCGACAGTTACGGATAGTGACAGTTCAGTTTTAAATAAGTTAAGAATTAGAGACGATAGGTCTTCATTTTCACTTTCTACCAGATTTGTTAGTAAGATGTTGTTAGCTTTTATTTCTTTTTCTAATGTATTTACCTGCTGTTGTAATTTTGAATTTTCATCTTTTAAGTTTTTTAATTGTAATGATGTTTTTTCTATATAATTATGGAATGTAGTGTCGAGATTACTGAACTTATCAATTATCTTTTGAAATTCAGTTTGTAGATATGCCATAATTTCATTATTTGTCGCCATTTTAATTAGATATATGTAGATGATGAGTGGAGCAAGTATGTAAAACGGGTTGCTTGGATGAAAAACTTTTTGTTAAACTTGCAGCAAATTGCAATAATTAATGACGAAATAACTTGTTTATGTTTTGTTTCATTAAATTTGCAGAAATTTTGTCACAAATCATAGACAGCAATGTAGATATATGCACCTATATGCAGCACTTAACGCACAAATAATTTTGCAACAGCAACCACTCGAATGTTAATCACTGAGTTTTACGCGGCAAAACAATTAAAGAACAAAACAAACCACCAAAAAAGTTCAAAGAAATCGAACGGATGCACTGTACACTCACTTGTACAACGTATTCTCAACGTACAATGTATTATATATACAACGTATTCATCAAGAGTAGGTAAAATCTGACATTATTTTTGTAAAAAATCATATAAATATTTGCTTCCGCGCACAAATTTTATAATTCTTCATCATATTTCAGCTTAAAGAAAACATTGCAACAAGAAAATTGCTATTTCAAGTATGGTAGGTATTCTAGAATCCAGCCCATGTAGCTTACAATATACAGTGTATTCATTAAAATGACACCCAAAAATTGAATGTTTATTAGCTTATTGTTACCAGGTTTTGGTCACTTTTGCATGTCCAATGCTTAGAACCATCCATAGTATAGATCCTAAAGCATGAATATAAATGTTTTAACAAAAATATCCATTTCGAGAATAGGTAAAAACTGACAAAATTTTTGTAAAAAATCATCTAAATATTTGCTTCCGCGCCCGAATTTTATAATTCGTCATCATATTTTAGCTAAAAGAAAACATTGCAACAAGATAATTACTATTTCAAGCGTGGTAGGTATTTTAGAATCCTGCCCATGTAGCTTACAATATACAACGTCTTTATCAAGAACAGGTAAAATCTGTTTTTATTTATGTAAAAAATCATATAAATATTTGTTTCCGCGCCCGAATTTGATAATTCTTCATCATATTTTAGCTAAAAGAAAACATTGCAACAAGAAAATTGCTATTTCAAGTGTGGTAGGTATTCTAGAATCCAACCCATGTAGCTTACAATATACAACGTATTCATCAAGAATAGATAAAATCTGACTTTATTTTTGTAAAAAATCATATAAATATTTGCTTCCGTGCCCGAATTTTATAATTCTTCATCATATTTTAGCTAAAAGAAAACATTGCAACAAGAAATATGATATTTCAAGTGTGGTAGGTATTCTAGAATCCAGCCCATGTAGCTTTCAATATACAACTTATTGATCAAGAATAGGTAATATCTGACTTTATTTTTATAAAAAATCATGTAAATATTTGCTTCCGGGCCCAAATTTTAAAATTCTTCATCATATATTAGCTAAAACAAAACATTGCAACAAGAAAATTGCTATTCCAAGTTTGGTAGGTATTCTAGAATCCAGCCCATGTAACTTACATTGTACAACGTATTCATCAAGAATAGGTAAAATCTGTCTTTATTTTTGTAAAAAATCATTTAAATATTTGTTTCCGCACCCGAATTTTATAATTCTTCATCATATTGATGATGATATTGATGGATAGTCGTAGAGAGTAGACGTGTCTTGCAGCGGTTCCACATATTTTTAAATTTGCTGCTTATAATTTTATATTGAAATATCTATTTTTTTAAAATGAGTTCTACAAGAAATACAGCAGCTATTGTTAAAGAGGTGACTGATCTTCTTTTGGACGCGGATAGTAATATCGTGACCACGTTAGCAAATAAAGTGTGTGAAAGAATTGAAAAGAATTTAGAAGATCAGGCAAAAATTTATGAAAGAGTGATAAGTGATCTTAAATGTGTAAATTTAAAACTAAAAAGAATGATCGATGATCAAGGACAGTATTCACGCCGAAATAATGTGCGCGTATTTGGTGTAGAAGAAGAGCCAGGCGAAAACACTGAAGACAAGGTGCGTAATGTACTCAATAATAAACTTAAAATAAACATTAAACCAGAAATGATTGATCGGTGTCATCGTGTTGGTATTAAATCTAATTCTAGACCGCGTGCAATTATTATTAAATTCTACTCTTATAAACAACGTACAATGGTTCTTAATAATAAAAAACAACTGAAAAATTCTAAAATATCAGTGGTGGAAGATCTTACTAGAGACCGGTTGAACTTAATAAAATGTGCAAGAAAAAAGTATGATTTTAAAAATGTTTGGTCCCGTGATGGTAAAATCTTCATTAATATAAATGGAAACGTGCATTACATCAAAGACACTGAATCACTGGCTGCAGCTCCCAATTTAAGAAATTGATTATTGTATGTACCATGGAACTGCTACTAATTCTACTGCCACTACTACACGAATTTATTTTTTCATCTTTAAAGAATATCTATTTTTGTAATTTTGTCATCTTTACTGATCTGTGTATTCTTGCAATAATATACGTGAATAAACATTTATAAATCTGAATGAGTCACCTGTTTCAAGTGCTGAGGTCACTGAACTTTATAATGGTTTCTTTAAAATTGTACATGTAAATATAAGATCGTTAAATGCTAACTTTTTTGATTTTAAAGATTTCGTACTGGAACATAATTTTGATATTATTGCGGTTTCTGAAACTTGGATAAATTCAAACGCACCTCAATCCTTATTTAGTATTGATGATTACAATTTAATTAGCTCCGAGAGAATAAATAAAAGAGGTGGTGGTGTTGGTTTTTATGTTCGTAAAGGGATTAAATTCAAGGTATTAGATACAAATTTCATTACTCCAAATAATACTGAATATTTATGGATCCAGTGTGCTGTCTATAATTTTAAAATATGTGTTGGTGTAATCTACAATCCGTATAGAAACTTTTACAAGGATTTGTCAATTTTAGATAACTTTTTTGAAAAGTTTAATGTAGACAATGATTATATAATATGTACTGGTGATATTAATATTGATTTGTTTGAAAATAATTTCCGAACTAAATTTTTTCTTGATATTATGAAAACAAATAATATGCACCAATTAATTGTAGATTGCACAAGGCCTACTTCTAATTCACTTCTCGATGTTATGATAATATCTGATGATTCGATATGTAATAATTCCGGTACATTACCCTTTAATACTATATCAGACCACGAAGCAGTGTACTCTGTATTAAATTTCCCAACACCTGTTATAAATAAAAAAATTGTTACATATAGAGATTTTAGGAATTTAAACTTGGAATATTTAATGAAAGATGCTAATAACGTTAATTGGGATGAAATTTTTAATTTTAACGATATTAATAAAAAAGTTGAATATTTAAATAATAATATTTGTGAGCTGTTTTATGAATACGCACCTTTAAAACCATTCAAAACAAAAAGAAAATATTGTCCTTGGATTACACCCGTAATAAAAATTATGCAAAACAAGAGAGACAAAGCCCTGTTGGACTTTAAAAAGTGTAAGTCTGAAGCAAAATGGAATTACTATAAAAGTATTAGAAATTTAACAACTTCTGCTATACGTCGGGAAAAAGAAGCGTATATAAAATATCAAATTAATAATAATATTAACAACACAAATTTGTTATGGAAAAATTTAAATAAAATTGGTGTAAATTCTAATGCAAACTGTAATATTCCTTCAGAGCTTTGTAACTCATCTGATTCCGGACAATATATTCTAAATCAAATAGAAACTACTAGTATTAATCCGAATACACTTAATAATTATGAAAATAGTATGTTCTCTGATAAATGTAACGAATTATTTAAATTTTCAGCGGTTACCAGTTTATATGTGGAGCAAGTAATTAAAAAAATTAAATCTAGTCTAGTTGGATTAGATGGAATATCAATTAAAATGCTAACTCTCATTTTACCACACATTATTAATCATATTACTCATATTATAAATTACTGTTTAATAAACGGAGTAGTTCCTAACGTATGGAAATCAGCCATTATTAAACCTATTTGTAAAAATTCTTATCCAAGTACATTTGACCATCTTAGACCGATTAGTATACTGCCAGTTTTAAGCAAAATTCTAGAAAAAATATTTTTTGAACAGATGATGACTTTTATAAACAAATTTGATATTTTACCGTCTTCACAATCCGGATTTAGAAAAAGCTATAGCACGCCGACATGTTTATTAAATATGGTAGATGATTTAATAAAAAGTTTCGACGATTCTCAAATAAGTTTAATTGTTTAAATTGACTTTACAAAAGCATTTGATCTAGTGGATTAAAATTTCTTGCTAGCCAAATTAAAATTTTATAACTTTTCACAAAATGCTCTTATTTTTTTCAAAAATTATTTACAAAATCGAAACTTCATAGTGCATATGTCATCTGATGATGGTACTTCTATATCATCTCTCATTCCATTATCACGTGGTGTACCGCAAGGTTCTATATTAGGACCTTTACTTTTTATTCTCTTTGTCGCTGATATGTCAACAGTTTTTAAATCTTGTTCTGTTTATTCATATGCTGATGATACAAACGTGGTCAAAAGTTTTAATTATAATGAACGAGAAAGAGCTGTGGTAGAATTTAATCGAGACCTTCAAAATCTGAGTAAATGGGTAAAAAGTAATGGGCTATTAATTAACAATGAAAAATCAAAACTCCTTATTATCCCTACAGGAAATCAAGTCTTCCAACCTTCTTTATATCTTGAAGATACACAAATAAATTATAGTGCCACAGTGAAGACTTTAGGATTAAATATTGATAAAGAATTAAAATTTAATGAACATATAAAAATTAAATTAACGTCTGCTAGACTCAAACTTAGACACCTTATCAATATCGTCATATATTATCATCTGAAATTAAATTGAAGTTGGTTAATTCTCTTATTATGCCGATATTTGAGTATTGTGCTTGTGTATATGTCCCCAACCTTACAAAGCAAGACATTAATAGAATTACTCTCTTTCAAAATTCTTGTTTACGTTTTGTTTATATCGTGCGTAAATTTGATCACATATCGTCATATCGACAGGAAGCTAATATGAGTTTTATAGAGGAGAGAACTAATTATATATATTTGTGTCTAATTCATAAAATTTATACGACAAACATTCCATCCTACCTATATTGTAAACTAAATGTCAGAGAATATAACTATAATTTTCGTGGTACTGATTTATTTGTAGTTCCGTCTTTTAAGAAAACTTAATTTAAAGGTTCATTTTCATATCAAGCTCCTAAATTATATAACGAAATTCCTAATTCATTAAAGTCTCTATCATTAAATAATTTTAAACATAAATTAAAATGTCTACAAACAACGTAACTGAAGTATTAAAATTCAGCGTTTACGTATATTTTTGTATATTAGATTATAAAAATGATTGTTCATTTGTATTTGAATTTATTTTTTGTATGTATTATATACATTACGTATCGAGGGTAAGGTGGAAGAACAGCTTTTAGCTGAACCTCGCCTTTGAGTGGATCTCAATAAAGTTACTTATTATTATTATTATTATTATTATTATTATTATTATTATATTTTAGCTAAAAGAAAACATTGCGACAAGAAAATTACTATTTCAAGTGTGGTAGGTATTCTAAAGTCCAGCCCATGTAGCTTATAATATACAACATACTTATCAAGAAAAGGTAAAATCTGACTTTATTTTTGTAAAAAATCATATAAATATTTGGTTCCGCGCTCGAATTTTATAATTTTTCATCATATTTTAGCTAAAAGATGACATTGCAACAAGAAAATTTCTATTTCAAGTGTGGTAGGTATTCGAGAATCTAGCCCATGTAGCTTACAATATACAACGTATTCATCAAGAATAGGTAAAATCTGAGTTTATTTTTGAAAAAATTATATAAAGATTTGCTTCCGCGCCTGAATTTTATAATTCTTAATCATATTTTAGCTAAAAGAAAACATTGCAACAAGAAAATTGCATTTCAAGTGTGGTAGGTATTCCAGAATCCAGCCCATGTAGCTTACAATATTCAACGTATTTATCAAGAATAGGTAATATCTGACTTTATTTTTGTAAAAAATCATATAAATATTTGCTTCCGCGCCCGAACTTTATAATTTTTCATCATATTTTAGCTAAATGAAAACATTGCAACAAGAAATTTGCTATTGCAAGTGTGGTAGGTATTCTAGAATCCAGCCCATGTAGCTTCCAATATACAACGTGTTCATCAAAAAAAGGTAAAATCTGACATTATTTTTGTAAAAAATCATATAAATATTTGCATCCGCGCCCGAATTTTTTAATTCTTCATTATATTTTAGCTAAAGGAAAACAAAGCAACAAGAAAATTGCTATTACAAATGTATTCATCAAGAATAGGTAAAATCTGACTTTATTTTTATAAAAAATCATATAAATATTTGCTTCCGCGCCCGAATTTTATAATTCTTCATCATATTTTAGCTGAAAGAAAACATTGCAACAAGAAAATTGCTATTTCAGGTGTGGTAGGTATTCTAGAATCCAGCCCATGTAGCTTACAATATACAACAAATTCATTAAAATGACACCCGAAAATTGAATGTTTATTATCTGATTGGTACCACGTTTTGGTCACTTTTGCATATCTAATTCTTAAAACCATTTATAGTATAGATCCTCAAGCGTGAATATGAATGTTTTAACAAAAATATCCATTTAAAGAATAGGTAAAATCTGACTTTATTGTTGTTAAAAATCTTATAAATATTTGCTTCCGCGCCCGAATTTATAATTCTTTATCATATTTTAGCTAAAAAAAACAATGCAACATGAAAATTGCTATTTCAAGTTTGGTAGGTATTCTAGATTCCTGCCTATGTAGCTTACAATATACAACGTATTCATCAAGAATAGGTAAAATCTGACATTTACTTTGTAAAAAATCATATAAATATTTGCTTCCGCGCCCGAAATTCATTATTCTTCATCATATTTTAGTTAAAAGAAAACACTGCAAGAAGAAAATTGTTATTTCAAGTGTGGTATTTATTCTAGAATCCGGCCCCTGTAGCTTACAATATACAACGTATTCATTAAAATGGCACCCGAAAATTGAATGTTTATTATCTGATTGGTACCACGTTTTGGTCACTTTTGCATGTCCAATGCTAAAATTATCCATATTATAGATCCCAGAGCATGAATATGAATGTTTTAACAAAAATATCCATTTCAAGAATAGGTAAAATCTGACTTTATTTTTGTAAAAAATCATATAAATATTAGCTTCCGCGCCCGAATTTTATAATTTTTCATCATATTTTAGCTAAAAGAAAACATTGCAAGAAGAAAATTGTTATTTCAAGTGTGGTAGGTATTCTAGAATCCAGCGCATGTAGCTTACGATATACAACGTTTTCACCAAGAATAGGTAAAATCTGACTTTATTATTGTAAAAAATCATATAAATATTTGCTTCAGCGCCCGAAATTTATAATTCTTCATCATATTTTAGCTATAAGGTAACATTGCAACAAGAAAATTGCTATTTCAAGTGTGGTAGGTATTCTAGAATCCAGCACATGTAGCATACAATATGCAACATATTCATTAAGAATAGGTAAAATCTGACTATATTTTTGAAAAAAATCATATAAATATTTGCTTTCGCGCCCGAATTTTAGAATTCTTCATCATATTTTAGCTATAAGATAACATTGCAACAAGAATATTGCTGTTTCAACTGTTGTAGGTATTCTAGAATCCAGTCCATGTAGCTTACAATATACAACGTATACATTAAATGACACCCGAAAATTAAATGTTTATTATCTGATTGGTACTACGTTTTGGTCACTTTTGCATGTCAAATGCTTTAAACCGTCTATAGCATAAATAGGAATGTTTTAACAAAAATATCCATTTTAAGAATACGTTAAATCTGACTTTATTTTTGTAAAAAATCATATAAATATTTGCTTTCGCGCCCGAATTTTATAATTCTTTATCATATTTTAGCTAAACGAAAACATTGCAATAAGAAAATTGCTATTTTAAGTGTGGTAGCTATTCTAGAATCCAGCCCATGTAGCTTACAATATACAACAAATTCATTAAAATGACACCCGAAAATTGAATGTTTATTATCTGATTGGTACCACGTTTTGGTCACTTTTGCATATCTAATTCTTAAAACCATTTATAGTATAGATCCTCAAGCGTGAATATGAATGTTTTAACAAAAATATCCATTTAAAGAATAGGTAAAATCTGACTTTATTGTTGTTAAAAATCTTATAAATATTTGCTTCCGCGCCCGAATTTATAATTCTTTATCATATTTTAGCTAAAAAAAACAATGCAACATGAAAATTGCTATTTCAAGTTTGGTAGGTATTCTAGATTCCTGCCTATGTAGCTTACAATATACAACGTATTCATCAAGAATAGGTAAAATCTGACATTTACTTTGTAAAAAATCATATAAATATTTGCTTCCGCGCCCGAAATTCATTATTCTTCATCATATTTTAGTTAAAAGAAAACACTGCAAGAAGAAAATTGTTATTTCAAGTGTGGTATTTATTCTAGAATCCGGCCCCTGTAGCTTACAATATACAACGTATTCATTAAAATGGCACCCGAAAATTGAATGTTTATTATCTGATTGGTACCACGTTTTGGTCACTTTTGCATGTCCAATGCTAAAATTATCCATATTATAGATCCCAGAGCATGAATATGAATGTTTTAACAAAAATATCCATTTCAAGAATAGGTAAAATCTGACTTTATTTTTGTAAAAAATCATATAAATATTAGCTTCCGCGCCCGAATTTTATAATTTTTCATCATATTTTAGCTAAAAGAAAACATTGCAAGAAGAAAATTGTTATTTCAAGTGTGGTAGGTATTCTAGAATCCAGCTCATGTAGCTTACAAGATACAAAGTATTCATTAAAATGTCACCCGAAAATTGAATGTTTATTATGTAATTGGTACCACGTTTTGGTTACTTTTGCATGTGCAATGCTTAGTACCAACCATAGTATAGATCCTGAAGCATGAATATGAATGTTTTAACAAAAATATCCATTTCAAGTATAGGTGAAATCTGACATTATTTTTGTAAAAAATCATATAAATATTTGCTTCCGCGCCCGAATTTTATAATTCATCATCATATTTTAGCTAAAAGAAAACATTACAACAAGAAAATTGCTATTTCAAGTGTGGTAGGTATTCTAGAATCCAGCCCATGTAGCTTACGATATACAACGTATTCATTAAGACAAGGTAAAATCTGACTTAATTTTTGTAAAAAATCATATAAATATTTGCTTTCGCGCCCGAATTTTATAATTCTTTATGATATTTTAGCTAAAAGAAAACATTGCAACAAGAAAATTGCTATTTCAAGTGTGGTAGGTATTCTAGAATCCAGAACATGTAGCTTACAATATACAACGTATTCATCAAGAATAGGTAAAATCTGACTTTATTTTTGTAAAAAATTATATAAATATTTGCTTTCGCGCCCGAATTTTATTATTCTTTATCATATTTTAGCTAAAAAAAACATTGCAACAAGAAAATTGCTATTTTAAGTGTGGTAGGTATTGTAGATTCAAACTCATGTAGCTTATAATATACAACGTATTCATTAAAATGACAGCCGAAAATTGAATGTTCATTATCTGAATGGTACTAGGTTTTGGTCACTTTTGCATGTCCAATGCTTAAAACCATGCATGGTATAGATCATAAGGCATGAATATGAATGTTTTAACAAAAATATCCATTTCAAAAATAGGTAAACTCTGACTTTATTTTTGTAAAAAATCATATAAATAATTGCTTCCGCGACAGATTTTTACAATTCTTCATAATATTTTAGCTAAAAGAAAACATTGCAACAAGAAAATTGTTATTTCAAGTGTGGTAGGTATTCTAGAATCCAGCGCATGTAGCTTACAATATACAACGTATTCATCAAGAAAAGGTAAAATCTGACTTAATATTTGTAAAAAAACATATATATATATTTGCTTCCGCGCCTGAATTTTATAATTCTTCATAATATTTTAGCTAAAATAAAACATTGCAACACCTACCTACCTACTACCTTTTTTAATACATTGGGAAATAAATTTATTGCTGGTGGAGATTACAATGCTAAACACCAAATTTGGAGATCGAGACTCATTACACCAAGAGGAAGAGAATTACTCAAAACTATCCAGAATAAACATTACATAACCCTTTCAACTGGAGAACCAACCTACTGGCCGACTGACCCAAATAAAATACCTGATCTACTTGACTTTTTCATAGTCAGTGGAAAATCAGAAAAAATTTTTAAAGTAGAATCCTGCTTAGATTTATCATCAGACCACTCACCCGTAATTCTAATATTCAGTACACAAATACCAAAAGTAGATAAACCAGCCTCTCTCTGTAATAAAAAAACGAATTGGCACAAATTCATGAACATACTAGAAAGTAAAATCTCGTTAAATGTCAGCTTAAAATCTCAAGAAGACTTAGATAATGCTGTAGAACATTTAACAAAATCAATTCAGGAATCTACTTGGCAATCGACCCCAATACAAAAATCTTGTAATACTGTAACAAACATACCAGCGTACATCAAACATTTAATAGCCCATAAACGGAAAATTAGAAGAATCTGGCAGACAACTCGAGACCCCCAAGTAAAAAGTAAATTAAATAAAGCCACCAAAGACTTGAAAAAAATATTGCAACAAGAAAAAAATGAAACAATTCAAAACTATCTTGAGAATTTATCAGCAACAGAAGCAAGTGACTACTCATTATGGAAAGCAACGAAAAAAATCAAACAGCCCCAACAACACATTCCACCTATTAGGAAAGAAGGCGGACTATGGGCAAGGACTGACTCTGACAAAGCTCTAGCCTTTGCAAATCACCTAACAAAAGTATTCCAACCTTTTCCACCCTCGATACCACCAGAAGATGAACAATTCATATACAACACGTTAGAACATCCCTTTCAGTTGGATTATCCTATACGACATTTTAAACGGAAGGATGTTCTCGAGATAATATGCAAACATATAAATCCAAAAAAAAACTCCCGGATACGATTTAATCTCTGGAAAAATTTTAAGACAACTCCCATTTAAAGCAATCATTCTTATAACTTATATATTTAACACAATCTTAAGACTTGGAGTTTTTCCATCACAATGGAAAGTAGCTCAAATTATTCTTATACACAAACCAGGAAAACCCGCTGAGGAAACATCGTCCTATCGTCCAATAAGTTTACTACCTGTACTTTCAAAAGTATTTGAAAAACTTTTCATCACAAGACTGGAGCCCATACTTATGCGAAGAAAATTAATTCCTGATCATCAGTTTGGCTTCCGAAAACAACACTCAACTATTGAGCAGGTTCATAGAGTAGTCGACGTAATAAACAAAACATTTGAAAAAAAATACTACTGTTCAGCAGCTTTTATAGATGTTTCGCAAGCGTTCGATAAAGTGTGGCATATTGGCCTGCTATATAAATTAAAAAGTAACATCCCTCATACCTTCTATCAAATCCTAGAATCCTATCTAACAAACAGATATTTTACAGTAAAATACAAAGAAGAATGTAGTCTATTATACCCAATCAAATCAGGAGTACCCCAAGGTAGTGTTCTTGGACCTATTCTCTACCTCATTTACACGGCTGATATTCCAACAACTCCAAATTATACAGTTGCTACATTTGCTGATGACACAGCAATCCTAGCTTGTCATAAAAATTCAGCAGAGGCCTCACATCTTCTTCAAATACAGCTTAAAAAAATCGAAAAGTGGCTAAAAATTTGGAGAATAAAAGCCAACGAAACCAAATCAGTCCATGTAACTTTTACCTTCAATAAAAGTACGTGTCCTGTGGTAACACTCAATAACCAACCGCTACCGCAAACTGAAGAAACAAGATATCTAGGAATACATCTTGATAGAAGACTAACATGGCGTAAACACATCTTCTCAAAAAGAAAACAACTGGGACTAAAATTCAGGCAGCACTATTGGCTATTAGGTAGAACTTCCAAACTGTCACTGGAAAACAAACTACTGATATATAAAAGTATCTTTAAACCAGTCTGGACGTATGGAATACAACTCTGGGGAACAGCAAGCAACTCCAATATTGAAATACTTCAACGCTTTAAATCTAAGTACCTCCGAACAATTACAAACGCTCCTTGGTATGTGCCAAATGTAAAGATCCACAGAGACCTCAACATGTGTACAGTGAAAGAAAGAATCAAACAATTTAGTACCAAATATCTTAAAAGACTTGAAGCCCACCCAAACACAAGTGCAGTAGAATTGTTAGACAGCAGTGAGGACATACGACGATTAAAACGTTTTAAACCATGAGATTTAGTATAGATTTAACTAACATAATATAGTTAATATTTCGAGTTTTTGTCAGTGGACAAATGCTCCTCATGTAATTAATTTGCTGTTATATTTTTACTTATTATCTTATATTTAGATAGATTGTAAAATTCTTAGGAGATACAAAAAAAAAAGTGTGGTAGGTATTCTAGAATCCTGCCCATGTAGCTTACAATATACAATGTATTCATCAAGAATAGGTAAAATCTGACTTTATTTTTGTAAAAAATCATATAAATATTTGCAACAAGAAAATTGCTATTTCAAGTGTGGTAGGTATTCTAGAATCCAGCATATGTAGCTTACAATATACAACGTATTCATTAAAATGACATTCGAAAATTGAGTGTATATTATCTGATTGGTACCACGTTTTTGTCACTTTTGCATGTCCAATGCTTAAAACCATCCATAGTATAGATCCTAAAGCATGAATATGAATGTTTTAACAAAATTATCCATTTCAAGAATAGGTAAAATCTACCTTCATTTTTGAAAAAATCATAAAAATATTTGCTTCCGCGCCCTAATTTTATAAATCTTCATCATATTTTAGCTAATAGAAAACATTGCAACAAGAAAATTGCTATTTCAAGTGTGGTAGATATTCCAGAATCCTGCCCATGTAGCTTACAATATACAACGTATTCATCAAGAATTGGTAAAATCTGAATTATTTTTGATAAAAATCATATAAATATTTGCTTCCGCGCCCGAATTTTATAATTCTTTATCATATTTTAGCTAAAAGAAAACATTGCAAAAAGAAAATTGCTATTTCAAGTGTGGTAGGTATTCTAGAATCCAGCCCATGTAGCTTACAATATACAACGTATTCATCAAGAATAGGTAAAATCTACCATCATTTTTGAAAAAATCATATAAATATTTGCTTCCGCGCCCGAATTTTATAATTCTTTATCATATTATAGCTAAAAGAAAACATTGCAAAAATAAAATTGCTATTTCAAGTGTGGTAGGTATTCTAGAATCCAGCCCATGTAGCTTACAATATACAACGTATTCATCAAGAATAGGTAAAATCTGAATTATTTTTGTTAAAAATCATATAAATATTTGCTTCCGCGCCCGAATTTTATAATTCTTTATCATATTTTAGCTAAAATAAAACATTGCAAAAAGAAAATTGCTATTTCAAGTTTGGTAGGTATTCTAGAATCCAGCCCATGTAGCTTACAATATACAACGTATTCATCAAGAATAGGTATAATCTGACTTTATTTTTGTAAAAAATCATATAAATATTTGTTTCCGCGCCCGAATTTTATAATTCTTCATCATATTTTAGCTAAAAGAACACATTGAAACAAGAAAATTGCTATTTCAAGTGTGGTAGATATTCTAGAATCCAGTCCATGTAGCTTACAATATACAACGTATTTATTAAAATGACAGCCGAAAATTAAATGTTTATTATCTGACTGGTACCACGTTTTGGTCACTTTTACATGTCCAATGCTTAAAACCATTCATAGTATAAATCCTAAAGCATGAATATGAATGTTTTAACAAAAATATCCATTTCAAGAATAGGTAAAATCTGACTTTATTTTTGTAAAAATTCATATAATTATTTGCTTTCGCGCCCGAATCTTATATTTCTACATCATATTTTAGCTAAAAGAAAACATAGCAACAAGAAAATTGCTATTTCAAATGTGGTAGGTATTCTAGAATCCAGTCCATGTAGCTTACAATATACAACTTATTCATCAAGAATACGTATAATCTGACATAATTTTTGTAAAAAATCATATAAATATATGCTTCCGCCCCCGAATTTTATAATTTTTCATCATGATTTAGATAAAAGAAAACATTGCAACAAGAAAATTGCTATTTCAAGTGTGGTAGTTATTTTAGAATCCAGGCTATTTAGCTTACAATATACAACGTATTCATCAAGAATAGGTAAAATCTGACTGTTATTTTGTAAAAAATCATATAAATATTTGCTTCCGCGCCGAATTTTATAATTTTTTATCATATTTTAGCTAAACGAAAACATTGCAAAAATAAAATTGCTATTTCAAGTGTGGTAGGTATTCTAGAATCCAGCCCATGTAGCTTGCAATATACAACGTATTCATCAAGAATAGGTAAAATCTGACATTATATTTGTAAAAAAGTTATATAAATATTTGCTTCCGCGCCCGAATTTTATAATTCTTTATCATATTTTAGCTAAAAGAAAACATTGCAATAAGAAAATTGCTATTTCAAGTGTGGTAGGTATTCTAGCATCCAGCCCATGTAGCTTACAATACACAACGTATTCATTAAAATGACACCCGAAAATTTAATGTTTATTATCTGATTGGTCACACATTGCTACAAGAAAATTGCTATTTCAAGTGTAGTAGATATTCTAGAATCCAGTCCATGTAGCTTACAATATACAACGTATTTATTAAAATGACATCCGAAAATTGAATGTTTATTATCTGAGTGGTACCACGTTTTGGTCACTTTTACATGTCCAATGCTTAAAACCATCCATTGTATAAATCCTAAAGCATGAATATGAATGTTTTAACAAAAATATCCATTTCAAGAATAGGTAAAATCTGACTTTATTTTTGTAAAAATTCATATAATTATTTGCTTGCGCGCCCGAATCTTATATTTCTACATCATATTTTAGCTAAAGGAAAATATAGCAACAAGAAATTTGCTATTTCAAATGTGGTAGGTGTTCTAGAATCCAGTCCACTTATTCATCAAGAATAGGTATAATCTGACATAATTTTAGTAAAAAATCATATAAATATTTGCTTCCGCGCCCGAATTTTATAATTCTTTATAATATTTTAGCTTATAGAAAACATTGCAAAAAGAAAATTGCTATTTCAAGTGTAGTAGGTATTCTAGAATCCAGCCCATGTAGCTTACAATATACAACGTATTCGTCAAGAATAGGTAAAATCTGACTTTATTTTTGTAAAAAATCATATAAATATATAAGACAATTAGTCTAATTTTATTGATTTAACGACAAATTAAAACATGTGTTTCTCTGTAAAACAAAGAGTTTTATTTTAATTTTTACATTTACATTTATTGAACACAAATGGACACAAATCTTAATGTAACAAACCATACCTGTAAAACAAAGAAACGACATTTAAAGTTACTTTGTCGTGCTTCTTCCGCTAATTAACAAAAATATAATTTTATGAATTTTAAGTAACATTGATCGATCACCATTTATGAAAATCAATTCTTTCTACCACAGCTAACGCCATCTCACGAATTGACAGGACAACAACTGACATTAAGAAGCGCGCTCAAATTCAAAATAGTAATATGAAGGAATCGTATTCCTTTACATCTCCCCCCCTAACCTGGAAAATTTCTGTGGAGATTTTCACTTTATCCAGTACTCCTTTTCTATTGACTCTTTCTTCTATTCTTCTGGTATGGGAACAGGGATAAGTTTTGTGATATGAAATAAATTTGATTCCAATTTTCTGTGGCCTGTATTAATCTTGTAAATTGATTGTGATAGTTTTTCTTCAATTTTAAATGGGCCAATTCTTAACTCGTCTAATTTTCTTCTGTTTAATTTGTGACCATTTTCAACATATACCATATCACTTGATTTGAAATCATGGTTAATTCTGTTCTTATCAATTATCGCTTTATTATAATCATGTGATTTAATTGATCTTTCTAATGCAATTTTTCTATCTCTTATCCAGTTATTTGTTTCTTTGTTTAGTTTAAGCTCATCTGGTATAAATGAGTCATCGGTGCCATCCAGTAGGTATCTTGGTGCAAAACCTGTTATTGAGTGTTCTGTGTTGTTATATTTGTCTACACAATCATGAGCGATAGTTGTCCATGCTTTAATATTTGGTCTCTCATTTATTTTGCACCTGATTTTATTTACAAGTGTTTGGTTTAGTCTCTCGTTGAGTCCGTTGGAAAACGGTGAATTTACTGCAGTGAAAATCAATGTGATAGATCTTTCCTGTAAAAATGTTTTAAATTCTTTTGAGTTTATTCCGGGATATTGATCTGTGAGCACCATACCAATTTCATTACAATTCAATACATTATTTATAAGTTTTATGAAGTCTTTAGCACTCTGTGTCTTTGAGGTTACTATATAAGCGTATGGAGTAAAATGATCGACTAGAAGGTGTAGATACTTTTTTGTTGATCTCGAGCCTCCGAATCCTCCAATTGTATCTATTGATACAATTTCAAATGGTTTTGTGGAAGGTCCCAAGTACGACATTAAACCATATTTTGTTTGCCTTCTAGTCTTATTCTTTATACATATATCGCATTGTTTGCATAGATTTGTGATGTTTTTAGTTAAATTCTTTGCGGTATACAGTTTTCCTATTTTGTTTTGCATTTGTTTTATGCCTATATGACACATCATTTCATGTATTAACTTTATTAGTTTCTTACTGAATTCTTCTGATAGTAATATTTTTTCTTGTTTCTTTATTTTTCTGAAATATACATTGCTTTTACAAATCAATTTGTTTTTATATTTTTTTATATCCTCATTTTTTCCTTGATCTGCCAATATATCATTCAATGTTATTAGGTTAACTATCTTTAACTGTTCATGTACATCTTTATTCGGCTCTAATACAGGATTTCTGCTCAAGCAATCAGCTTCTAAGTTGTCCTTTCCTGGTGCATATTTTATTGTGAAGTCATATTGTGATAGATAATAGGATAATTCTCCTAACTCCTCATCAGTTCGCGACTTGATGTTTAAGTTTTCCAAAGGTTTGTGGTCAGAAAATACTGTGAAAGGTTTGCCTATTAGCCAATATTGCCAATAATTTATTGCTTCTTTAATGGCTAAGCATTCCAAGTATATAGCTTTCTTTCTCTTTTGGACTTCGCTTAATTTCTTTGAGAAATATGCTACAGGATTTTCATTACCGTTTGGTTGAACTTGTTTCAAGACTGCTCCAACCCCTTCTAATGATGCATCAGTGTATATGTTTATTGGCAGGTCCTGATCAAAAATTTCTAAAATTGGTTGTGAGCACAATAGCTGTTTTATCTTTTCAAAAGCTTCTTGACAGTCTTTTGACCAAATAAATTTTTGGTTTTTTCTGAGTAGTTTATGTAGTGGTTCTAACATTATTGAACTGTTAGGTATATACTCACGGTAGAAATTTACTTTTCCTAAAAGTTGTCGAATATTTTTTTGATTTTTTGGTGTTGGAAAATCACGTATTGATATCAAGTTATCTCTCATTGGTGTAACTTTGTTATTTTGTATTACATGTCCAAGATATCTCACAGAATTGGTTGCAAATCGACACTTTGTAAACTTTAGGCGGAACCCTTCTTTTTGAATTGCCTCTAAGAGCTGTGATAAATGATTTATGTGGTCTGCATATGATTTCGAAAATATCAAAATGTCATCTATGAAATTTACCGTAAAGTCTGTTAACTTGTACTTTCTCAGTATGTTGTTTAGAATCCTTTGAAATATTGCTGGCGATGTTTTTAAACCAAAGGGTAAGCATGTCCATTGGTAATGGCCTTCCTGGGTAACAAAAGCAGATTTCTTTCTGTCTTCAACTCGCAGCGGAATAGACCAGAATGCAGAGTTAATATCTAATGTTGAAAAGTACTTACAGTTTCTTGTTTTTGTTACTAAGTCTCCAATCAATGGGAATGGTTGAGCTTGAGGTACCACTATCTTATTCAAGTCCCTGAAATCAATACACAATCTTGTTTTTTTATTGTCTTCTTTTTTGAATGCTAATGTTACCGGTGCTGCAAACGGACTGTATGATTCCTCAATAAGATTTCTTTCCAGCAATTTTTTTACCTGTTCTTCTATTTCTATCTTGTCTTCTACTGAGCATCTATATGGTCTCTTACTACAGTATTTATCCACAAGTAGATCAATGTGTGCTTCATAGTCCTTTACTGTTCCAATATCATACTTGTCCTTTGCAAAGCTCGATTTATACTTATCAATGAGTTCATTTATTTCTGATTTCTGTAGACTATTTAGATGACTCAGATCCATTAAAAATTCATTTTCTTTTATATTTTCATTAAAATTTATAAAGTTTAAGTTCTTCTTATCTGGATGTTCCTTTGTTAAATGTAGTTCCTGTTCTATTACTTTTTCCTGAGATTTCTGTCTGATCTTCAAATTTTCATCTTGGATCAATTTGAACTCTTTTATTATATCAAGTCCAATAAGGAAATCGTATTTGAAGCTTTTTTCCATCTACAACATAAACACCAATTTCCTTTTCTATATTAAATATTTAAATTTTAATTGTTGTAAAACCTTTTGTTTTTTTAACACCATTAATTGTTATCAGGTTTGTATTGTTGTATTCACTTTCACTTTCTTTCTTTAATCTTAATAATTTAGAATTGATCAAAGAAACATTGGATCCGGAATCATATATACCGAATATGTCCAATTTTCCTTCCAATCTTAACTTTACTTCAATTAATGGTGTAATTACTCGTTTTTTGGCTCGCTGACACTTAATTCAACATCTAGCACTGTATTGTTTACATTCCTTTTATAGTTTCTCTTGTCATAATCATCAGATGGTTTATTGAACCAGCAATTTTCTTCCAAGTGGAAACGGGTTCCTTTATTTAATTTTTCACATATTTTGCAAGGTTTCATTTTTTCAATATTCGTTTTACTATTAAATGGAGTTTTCTTTAACTTAATATTATTATTTTTATTGACTGTTTGTTCATGTTTACCAATTTCTTTGAAAAGACTTGCCGTTGTGGTTATAGATTCCTTATCTATTTTGTACATTATGTAATCAGGTAAACCCATAACGATAAGATTTATCAGCGTTTGCATGTCAATTTTGCTATTTGTTTCTAATAATAATCTTTCTTTCTTTGTGGCATAATCAAGTAATGAACCTCCTTGATATTTGAATGTAAATGCATATTTTATTTGTGACCAACCTTTGCTTCCGTATGTTTCACAAAAATTTGTTTTCCATGTTTTCCATTCTGCATTTATAGTGCATTTTATTAACATACTTGTGTACCAATCTAAGCATTGTTTTTCAAGTAAATGCTTCAATGTCTCAATTTTTTCAGCATCCTTTAATATCTCAAAACGTGTACATTCGTTTTCAAATTCATTAATCCATTGATTAACACTTGATGTTTTTCCTGAAAATTTCTCTATCAAAAATCTTTCTGCTATTTTTCCAAAATTTTTATTTTCAGCACTTACACTGGTATTAATAACGGGGAGTTTCGAATCGTGTGTACTTTCCTCTAGGTATTGTTCACCAAATTGAATATTTTCACTTTCATCTAAGTAAATTTTCCTCAAGTTCTCAGTTAAGGGGATCCATATTTTCCGTGTTTGATGTCTTTTCTTTAGAGAATTCTTGATTTTGGTGAAATAACTTGTAGCTATAATGGCAGTGTGTTGATTTGCCGGCTTCAAATCATCGGGGATATCAAATAAACGTCCATCGGGTGTCCCGATTGAGGTTATGCCAAGTATATTGGTTTTTCCATCAGATGCTGCCAGTACTGCGAACGTGAATTGTAATTTTTCCATTTTCCTTTACTAAAAATGTCGTTTTATAAGACAATTAGTCTAATTTTATTGATTTAACGACAAATTAAAACATGTGTTTCTCTGTAAAACAAAGAGTTTTATTTTAATTTTTACATTTACATTTATTGAACACAAATGGACACAAATCTTAATGTAACAAACCATACCTGTAAAACAAAGAAACGACATTTAAAGTTACTTTGTCGTGCTTCTTCCCCTAATTAACAAAAATATAATTTTATGAATTTTAAGTAACATTGATCGATCACCATTTATGAAAATCAATTCTTTCTACCACAGCTAACGCCATCTCACGAATTGACAGGACAACAACTGACATTAAGAAGCGCGCTCAAATTCAAAATAGTAATATGAAGGAATCGTATTCCTTTACAAATATTTGCTTCCAAGCCCGAATCTTATAATTCTTTATTATATTTTAGCTAAAAGAAAACATTGCAACAAGAAAATTGCTATTTCAAGTATGGTAGGTAATCTAGAATCCAGCCCATGTAGCTTACAATATACAACGTATTCATCAAGAACAGGTAAAATCTGAATTTATTTTTGAAAAAAAATTATATAAATATTTGCTTCCGCGCCTGAATTTTATAATTTTTCGTCATATTTTAGCTAAAAGAAAACATTGCAACAAGAAAATTGCTATTTCACGTGTAGTAGGTATTCTAGAATCCAACCTATGTAGCTTACAATATACAACGTATTCATTAAAATGACAGCCGAAAATTGAATGTTTATTATCTGATTGGTACCACGTTTTGGTCACTTTTGCATGTCCAATGCTAAAACCATCCATAGTATAGATCCTTAAGCATGAATATGAATGTTTTAACAAAAATATCCATTTCAAGAATAGGTAAAATCTAAATTATTTTTGTGAAAAAATCATATAAATATTTGCTTCCGCGATCAAATTTTATAATTTTTCAGCATATTTTAGCTTAAAGAAAGCATTGCAACAAGAAAATTGCTAGTTCAAGTGTGGTATGTATTCTAGAATCCAGCCCATGTAGCTTACAATATACAACGTATTTATCAAGAATAGGTAAAATCTGACTTTATTTTTGTAAAAGACCATATTTCTTTCCGCGCCCGAATTTTATAATTCCTCACCATATTTTAGTTAAAAAAAAATATTGCAACATGAAAATTGCTATTTCAAGTGTGGTAGGTATACTAGAATCAAGCCCATGTAGCTTACAATATACAACGTATTCATCAAGAATAGGTAAAATCTGACTTTATTTTTGTAAAAAATCATATAAATATTTGCTTCTGCGCTCGAATTTTATAAGTCTTCATTATATTTTAGCTAAAAGAAAACTTTTCAACAAGAAAATTGCTATTTCAAGTGTAGTATGTATTCTAGAATCCAGCCCATGTAGCTTACAATATACAACGTATTCATTAAAATGACAGGCGAAAATTGAATGTTTATTATCTGATTGGTACCACGTTTTGGTCACTTTTGCATGTTCAATGCTAAAATTATCCCTAGTATAGATCGTAAAGCATGAATGTGAATGTTTTAACAAAAATATCTATTTCAAAAATAGGTAAAATCTAAATTATTTTTGTGAAAAAATCATATAAATATTTGCTTCCGCGACCAAATTTTATAATTTTTCATCATATTTTAGCTTAAAGAAAGCATTGCAACAAGAAAATTGCTAGTTCAAGTGTGGTAGGTATTCTAGAATCCAGCCTATGTAGCTTACAATATACAACGTATTCATTAAAATGACAGCCGAAAATTGAATGTATATTATCTGATGGGTACCACGTTTTGGTCACTTTTGCATGTTCAATGCTAAAATTATCCCTAGTATAGATCGTAAAGCATGAATGTGAATGTTTTAACAAAAATATCTATTTCAAAAATAGGTAAAATCTGACTTTATTTTTTTCAGAATCATAAAAATATTTGCTTCCGCTTTCGAATTTTATAATTCTTTATCATATTTAAACTAAAAGAAAACATTGCAACAAGAAAATTGCTAGTTCAAGTGTAGTATGTATTCTAGAATCCAGCCCATGTAGCTTACAATATACAACGTATTCATCAAGAATAGGTAAAATCTGACTTTATTTTTGTAAAAAATCATATAAATATTTGCTTCTGCGCTCGAATTTTATAAGTCTTCATTATATTTTAGCTAAAAGAAAACTTTTCAACAAGAAAATTGCTATTTCAAGTGTAGTATGTATTCTAGAATCCAGCCCATGTAGCTTACAATATACAACGTATTCATTAAAATGACAGGCGAAAATTGAATGTTTATTATCTGATTGGTACCACGTTTTGGTCACTTTTGCATGTTCAATGCTAAAATTATCCCTAGTATAGATCGTAAAGCATGAATGTGAATGTTTTAACAAAAATATCTATTTCAAAAATAGGTATAATCTAAATTATTTTTGTGAAAAAATCATATAAATATTTGCTTCCGCGACCAAATTTTATAATTTTTCATCATATTTTAGCTTAAAGAAAGCATTGCAACAAGAAAATTGCTAGTTCAAGTGTGGTATGTATTCTAGAATCCAGCCCATGTAGCTTACAATATACAACGTATTTATCAAGAATAGGTAAAATCTGACTTTATTTTTGTAAAAAATCATATAAATATTTGCTTCCGCGCCCGAATTTTATAATTCTTTATCATATTTTAGCTAAAAGAAAACATTGCAACAAGAAAATTGCTATTTCAAGTGTGGTAGGTATTCTAGAATCCAGCCCATGTAGCTTACAATATACAACGTATTCATTAGAATGACACCTGAAAATTAAATGTTTATTATCTGATTGGTACCACGTGTTCGTCACTTTTGCATGTCCAATGCTTAAAACCATCCATAGTATAGATCCTAAAGCATGAATAAGAATGTTTTAACATAAATTGCCATTTGAAGAATAGGTAAAATTTGACTTTATTTTTGTGTAAAAAATCATATAAATATTTGGTTCCACGCCCGAATCTTATAATTCTTTATCATATTTTAGCTAAAAGGATACATTGCAACAAGAAAATTGCTATTTCAAGTGTGGGAGGTATTCTAGAATCCAGCCCATGTAGCTTACAATATACAACATATTCATTAAAAAGACACCTGAAAATTGAATGTTTATTACCTGATTGGTACCACGTTTTAGTCACTTTTGCATGCCCAATGCTTAAAACCATCCATAGTATAGATCCTAAAGCATGAATATGAATGTTATAACAAAAATATCCATTATAATAATAGGTAAAATCTGACTTTATTTTTTTTGTAAAAAATCATATAAATATTTGCTTCCGCGCCCGAATTTTATAATTCTTTGTCATATTTTAGCTAAAAGAAAGCATTGCAACAAAAAAATTGCTATTTCAAGTGTGGTAGGTATTCTAGAATCAAGCCCATGTAGCTTACAATATACAACTTATTCATCATGAATGGGTGAAAACTGACTTTATTTTTGTAAAAAATCTTATAAATATTTGCTTCCGCGCCTGAATTTTATAATACTTCGTTATATTTTAGCTAAAAAAAAAAAACATTGCAACAAGATAATCGCTATTTCAAGTGTGGTAGGTATTCTAGAATCCAGCACATGTAGCTTACAATATACAGCGTATTCATCAAGAATAGGTAAAATCTGACTTTATTTTTGTAAAAAAACATATAAATATTTGCTTCCGCGCTCGAATTTTATAATTCTTCATCATATTTTAGCTAAAAGAAAACATTGCAACAAGAAAGTTGCTATTTCAAGTGTGGTAGGTATTCTAGAATCCAGCCCATGTAGTATACAATATACAACTTATTCATCAAGAATAGGTAAAATCTGACTTTATTTTTGTAAAAATTCATATCAATATTTGCTTCCGCGCCCAAAATTTATAATTCTTTATCATATATTAGCTAAAAGGAAACATTGCAACAAGAAAATTGCTATTTCAAGTGTTGTAGGTATTCTAGAATCTAGCCTATGTATCTTACAATATACAACGTATTCATTAAAATGACACCTGAAAATTTAATGTTTATTATCTGATAGGTACCACGTTTTGGTCACTTTTGCATGTCCAATGCTTAAAACCATCCAATATATAGATCCTAAAGCATGAATATGAATGTTTTAAGAAAAATATCTATTTCAAGAATAGTTAAAATCTGACTTTAGTTTTGTAAAAAAACATATAAATATTTGCTTTCGCGCCCGAATTTTATAATTTTTTCATCATATTATATATATATATATATATATATATATATATATATATATATATATATATATATAATCATAGCCTCTTATACCCTTGCGGATGTCAAGGATTAAACTGTCATTTAATTATATCTTGTGAATATGAGCCAATCCTTTCCGTTCAGTGCTAAGATGCATGCATCACGTTTGTTACAGTTTCTCTTTTCTAGTAGTTTGTCTATCATTTCATCATATGTTTTTTGAAATCTTTCTCTTTTCTTTTTGCCATGAGTTCTGCTTTTCCATATTCTCTACACCTGCATATCTTCTTTCATTCTAATGAGGTGCCCGTACCATTGCAGCTGTTTTTCTTCGATTTTGAATAGTGCCGATTTTATTTCCAATTTTTCTCTTATTACCTCATTTCTTATTTTGTCAAGTTTTGTGATGCCCTCTACTCTTCTTAAGAATTTCATTTCGGCGGCCTGTATTTTGCTAATTATATTCTATATTCTAGAATCCAGCCTATGTAGCTTACAATATACAACGTATTCATTAGAATGACACCTGAAAATTGAATGTTTATTATATGACTGGTACCACGTGTTGGTCACTTTTGCATGTCCAATGCTTAAAACCATCCATAGTATAGATCCTAAAGCATGAATAAGAATGTGTTAACAAAAATTGCCATTTGAAGAATAGGTTAAAATCTGACTTTATTTTTGTGTAAAATATCATATAAATATTTGCTTCCAGGCCCGAATCTTATAATTCTTTATCATATTTTAGCTAAAAGAAAACATTGCAACAAGAAAATTGCTATTTCAAGTGTGGTAGGTATTCTAGAATCCAGCCCATGTAGCTTACAATATACAACGTATTTATCAAGAATAGGTAAAATCTGACTTTATTTTTGTAAAAAAACATATAAATATTTACTTCTGCGCTCGCAATTTATAATTCTTTATCATATTTTAGGTAAAAGGATACATTGCAACAAGAAAATTGCTATTTCAAGTGTGGGAGGTATTCTAGAATCCAGCCCATGTAGCTTACAATATAAAACATATTCATTAAAAAGACACCTAAAAATTGAATGTTTATTACCTGATTGGTACCACGTTTTAGTCACTTTTGCATGCCCAATGCTTAAAACCATCCATAGTATAGATCCTAAAGCATGAATATGAATGTTATAACAAAAATATCCATTACAATAATAGGTAAAATCTGACTTTATTTTTTTTGTAAAAAATCATATAAATATTTGCTTCCGTGCCCGAATTTTTTAATTCTTCATCATATTTTGTTAAAAGATAACATAGCAATAAGAAAATTGCTATTTCAAGTGTAGTATGTATTCTAGAATCCAGCCCATGTAGCTTACAATATACAACGTATTCATTAAAATGAACCCCCGAAAATTAAATGTTTTTTTATCTTATTGGTACCACGTTTTGGTCACTTTTGCATGTCCATTACTTAAAACCATCCATAGTATAGATCCTAAAGCATGAATATGAATGTTTTAACAAAAATATCTATTTCCAGAATGGGTAAAATCTGACATTATTTTTGTAAAAACTCATATAAATATTTGCTTCCGCGCCCAAATTTTATAATTCTTTGTCATATTTTAGCTAAAAGAAAGCATTGCAACAAAAAAATTACTATTTCAAGTGTGGTAGGTATTCTAGAATCCAGCCCATGTAGCTTACAATATACAACTTATTCATCATGAATGGGTAAAAACTGACTTTATTTTTGTAAAAAATCTTATAAATATTTGCTTTCGCGCCCGAATTTTATAATTTTTCGTCATATTTTAGCTAAAAAAAAACATTGCAACAAGAAAATTGCTATTTCAAGTGTGGTAGGTATTCTAGAATCCAGCACATGTAACTTACAATATACAGCGTATTCATCAAGAATAGATAAAATCTGTCTTTATTTTTGTACAAAAACATATAAATATTTGCTTCCGCGCTCGAATTTTATAATTCTTTATCATATATTAGCTAAAAGGAAACATTTCAACAAGAAAATTGCTATTTCAAGTGTGGTAGGTATTCTAGAATCTAGCCTATGTAGCTTACAATATACAACGTATTCATTAAAATGACACCTGAAAATTTAATGTTTATTATCTGATAGGTACCACGTTTTGGTCACTTTTGCATGTCCAATGCTTAAAACCATCCATTGTATATATCCTAAAGCATGAATATGAATGTTTTAAGAAAAATATCTATTTCAAGAATAGTTAAAATCTGACTTTATTTTTGTAAAAAATCATATAAATATTTGCTTTCGCGCCCGAATTTTATAATTCTTCATCATATTATATATATATATATATATATATATATATATATATATATAATCATAGCCTCTTATACCCTTGCGGATGTCAAGGATTAAACTGTCATTTAATTATATCTTGTGAATATGAGCCAATCCTTTCCGTTCAGTGCTAAGATGCATGCATCACGTTTGTTACAGTTTCTCTTTTCTAGTAGTTTGTCTATCATTTCATCATATGTTTTTTGAAATCTTCCTCTTTTCTTTTTGCCATGAGTTCTGCTTTTCCATATTCTCTTCACCTGCATATCTTCTTTCATTCTTATGAGGTGCCCGTACCATTGCAGCTGTTTTTCTTCGATTTTGGATAGTGCCGATTTTATTTCCAATTTTTCTCTTATACCTCATTTCTTATTTTGTCAAGTTTTGTGATGCTCTCTACTCTTCTTAAGAATTTCATTTCGGCGGCCTGTATTTTGCTATCTTGACTTCTATTTGTTACCCACGTTTCGCTCCCAAACAATAGAATTGGTTGATATATGGTTTTGTATATAGTCATTTTGTTGTTTTTCTTTATTTGCTTGTCTTACTCCTTTACTGGTTTCAAAATGGTCAGACAGCTGATTGCCAGTCCTTACACAATTCTTTGTTACATCGTATATGCTTTTTATGGCATTTATTAGTTCTACTTTGATGCCTCTTTTCTTTATTATTTCCCACAGTGCGTTTCTAGGGACCATACCAAACGCTTTTTGTATGTCAATAAAGCAAACATGCAAAGTTTTATTGTGCTTTAATGTTTTTTCTATTATTTGCTTCATTGTAAAGATGTGATCTTGAATGGAGTGTCCTTTTTGAAAACCACTTTGACATGGTTCCAGTTTCCCTTTTACATCTTCTCTTAGTCTTTCTTCTAATATGGTTTCATATATTTTAGATGCCACTGGTAGTAGAGATATACCTCTATAATTACTGCATATCTTATTGTCTCCGTTCTTAAATAGTGGTAAGATAACTGCAGTTTGCCAATCCTTAGGGATTACTTGTTGTTTCCAGCATTGATTCATTAGTACTTGTAAGAATTTCATTCCTTCCTGTCCTATATATTTCAATTGCTCGGGTCTAATATTGTCATGTCCGGGTGCTTTATTTATTTTTGTTTTGGCCAGTGCCCTTTCCACTTCTTGTAAAGGGATTTCCCCTTCTTGTCTTGTTTTTTCTTCATTTTCATGTCTTCTGTTATCTATGTTAGCTTCAAGCAGTTCTTATAAATATTGTTTCCACCTGTTCATAATTTCTTTGTTGTCTGTTAATATTTGCCCATTGGAATCTTTAATTTGTTTTAGAGGTGATTTCTTGTCTTGGCGTATCGCTTTTACTGCTCTGTAAAATAGTTTTCGATTTTCTTTGTATTTCCTCTGTAAGATTTCTCCAAAATCATTCCAGGATTGCTTTCTCGCCTCTTTAACAATTTGTTTTACTTTTTTCCGTTGTTCTTTGTATTTTGTATATATATTTATGTCGCGTTTGTTCAAATATTCTTTCCAAATTTGTTTTTTCATTTTTACTTCCTTTTGCAATTCTTTATTCCACCAATGAGTCTGTTTCTTATTTACTGTCAATCGCTTAGTGCCGCAGGCTTCTTTGGCTGCATTGTGAAGTATATTTTTTGCGATTGTCCATAATTCTTCAATGTTTTCCTCATCTTCTATTTCTGCATTGTGAAAGGCTCTCTCAATAAGGTCTTGATATTTTTGTTTTGTTTCCTCTTCTTTTAATTTGTAAATGTTAATAACTTCTTTATTTATTTCCTTGGTTCTTTGGCTGCTCTCATTTTTTACTTCATCCTTTACATGTATTTTAGCACAAACTAAATAATGGTCACTTCCGATTTCATATCCTCTGTAAACTCTTGTATCAAAAATATTTTTTCTCTGTTCTTTATTAGTAAGTATGTAATCTATTATTGATTTTTCACTGCGACTTCTCTCTTCTTGTATATATTTGTGTATGTCTTTGTGTTCAAATATTGTATTTGTAATTATTAGGTCGTTAATTATGCAAAAGTCTATAAGTCTTCTCCAATTGTTGTTTAATGTTATCTCTCCGTTTTTCCCCATTGTATCTTCAATTCCTCTGTTGTTTCGTCCAACTCTGGCGTTAAAGTCTCCTAGGATGAAAAGTGGTTTAACGCATCTATCTGTGGCATTTTGTAAATCATCCCAAAATTTATCCTTATTTACGTTGCTGTCATCTTCATTGGGTCCATATATTACAATTATTCCCGTGTTAATTTTTCTTAATTCTATTGTTAGTAATAAATTTTTTTCCGAAATAAAGTCCCAGTTTAATATTTTATTTTCCAAATCTTCCCTTATTATACAACCTAAGCCTGCTCTAGCTCCTTCCGATTGATGTACCCCGCTGTATATAAATATATGTGTCCCATTTAGTTTTTGTATACCCGATCCTTTTTTCTTTGTTTCCGTTATTCCCAGAATTACCAGCCCTGATTTTTCAAATCCTTCCCATAATTCTATTTCTTTCCCATTAATACTTCTAATATTCCATGTCCCAATTTTTAATATTGTTTTTTTCTCTTTTTTGGTTTCTATTTTATTCGAGTTATTTATTATAAGTTTTTTGGATCTGAATCTAATTCCATTATATCGCCTCCTCCATTTAATATATTGATGTAGGTCCATTTGTAGGCTTGCCCGTTAATTATAATTTTTTGGTAACCAACTTTTACGTGATTATTTTGCTCCCTTTGTTCTTTAGCGAGTTTTCGTAATTTGGCTTGTATCCATTGCTATTTTTTGGTCATTTAGTTGTCAATATATATTGGGGGTTGTATACCGACTAATTTATTATTCTTTTTCATTATCGCTTGTTTGTCCTCCCAGCTTTCGAAAAGGACAACTATCTTGTTAGTGTTATTTATTTTATAGTAATTGTTAATATCTGTTTTTATTTTTAAATTACTATCAAAGAATTCCAACAGTTCTTCTTTTGGGTTGTCATTTTTGTGTATGAATCCTGTAATTATTATATTATTTCAAATATTGTCTTTTTCTAGCTTCTCCAGTCTATTTTTAAGCGAATCGATTATAGCTAAAAGAAAATATTGCACCAGGAAAATTGTTATTTCAAGTGTGGTAGGTATTCTAGAATCCAGCCCATGTAGTTTACAATATGCAACGTATTCATCAAGAATAGTTAAATCATATAAATATTTGCTTCCGCGCCCAAAACTTATAATTCTTCATCATATTTTAGCTAAAAGGAAACATTGCAACAAAAAAATTGCTATTTCAAGTGTGGTAGGTATTCTAGAATCCAGCCTATGTAGCTTACAATATACAACGTATTCATTAAAATAACACCTGAAAAATTAATGTTTATTATCTGATTGGTAACACGTTTTGGTCATTTTTGCATTTCCAAAGCTTAAAACCATTGATAGTATAGATCCTAAAGCATGAATATGAATGTTTTAACAAAAATATCCATTTCAAAAATAGGTAAAAACTGACTTTATTTTTGTGTAAAAAATCATATAAATATTTGCTTCCGCACCCGAATTTTATAATTCTTTATCATATTTTAGCTAAAAGAAAACATTGCTATAAAAAAAATACTATTTCAAGTGTGGTAGGTATTCTAGAATCCAGCCCATGTTGCTTACAATATACAACGTATTCATTAAAATGAACCCCGGAAAATTAAATGTTTATTATCTGGTTGGTACCACGTTTTGGTCACTTTTGCATGTCCAATTCTTAAAACCATCCATAGTATAGATCCTAAAGCATGAATATGAATGTTTTAACAAAAGTATCCATTTCAAGAATAGGTAAAAACTGACCTTATTTTTGTGTAAAAAATCATATAAATATTTGCTTCCGCACCCGAATTTTATAATTCTTCATCATATTTTAGCTAAAAGAAAACATTACAACAAGAAAATTGCTATTTCAAGTATGGTAGGTATTCTAGAATCAAGCCCATGTAGCTTACAATATACAACTTATTCATCATGAATAGGTAAAATCTGACTTTATTTTTGTAAAAAATCTTATAAATATTTGCTTCCGCGCCTGAACTTTATAATTCTTCATCATATTTTAGCTAAAAGAAAACATTGCAAGCAGAAAATTGCTATTTCAAGTGTGGTAGGTATTCTAGAATCCAGCCCATGTAGCTTACAATATACAACGTATTCATTAAAATAACACCCGAAATTTGAATATTTATTATCTGATTGGTACCACGTTTTGGTTACTTCTGCATGTCCAATGCTAAAATTATCCATAGTATAGATCATAAAGCATGAATATGAATGTTTTAACAAAAATATCCATTTCAAGAATAGGTAAAATCTGACTATATTTTTGTAAAAAATCATATAAATATTTGCTTCCGCACCCGAATTTTATCATTCTTCATTATATTTTAGCTAAAAGAAAACATTGCAACAAGAAAATTGCTATTTCAAGTGTGGTAGGTATTTAAGAATCCAGCACATGTAGCTTACAATATACAACGTATTTATCAAAAATAAGTAAAATCTGACTTTAATTTTTAGAAAAATCGTATAAATATTAGCTTCCGCGCCCGAATTTTATAATTCTTTATCCTATTTTAGCTAAAAGAAAACATTGCAACAAGAAAATTGGTATTTCAAGTATGATAGGTATTTTAGAATCCAGCGCATGTAGGTTACAATATACAAGGTATTCATTAAAATGATATCCGAAAATTAAATGCTTATTATCTGATTGGTACCACGTTATGGTTACTTTTTCATGTCCAGTGCTTAAAACCATCCATAGTATAGATCCTAAAGCTTGAATATGAATGTTATAACAAAAATATCCATTTCAAGAGTAGGTAAAATCTGACTTTATTTTTCTAAAAAATCATATAAATATTTGCTTCCGCGCCCGAATTTTATAATTCTTCATCATAATTTAGCTAAAAGAAAACATTGCAACAAGAAAATTGCTATTTCAAGTGTGGTAGGTATTCTAGAATCCAGCCCATGTAGCTTACAATATACAAAAGTATTCATTAAGAATAGGTAAAATCCGACTTTATTTTTGTATAAAATCATATAAATATTTGCTTCCGCGCCCGAATTTTATAATTCTTAACCATATTTTAACTAAAAAAAACATTGCAACAAGAAAAATGCTATTTCAAGTGTGGTAGGTATTCTAGAATCCATCCTATGTATTCATCAATAATAGGTAAAATCTGACTTTATTTTTGTAAAAAATCAAATAAATATTTGCTTCCGCGCCCGAATTTAATAATTCTTCATCATATTTTAGCTAAAAAGAAAACATTGCAACTAGAAAATTGCTATTTCAAGTGTGGTAGGTATTCTAGAATCCAGCCCATGTAGCTTACAATTTACAACGTGTCCAATGCTAAAATTATCCATAGTATAGATCCTAAAGCATGAATATGAATGTTTTAACAAAAATATCCATTTCAAGAATAGTTAAAATCTGAATTTATTTTTGTAAAAAATCATATAAATATTTGCTTCCGCGCCCGAATTTTATAATTCTTCATCATATATCAGCTAAAAGAAAACATTGCAACAAGAAAAATGCTATTTCAAGTCTGGTAGGTATTCTAGAATCCAGCCTATGTATTCATCAATAATAGGTAAAATCTGACTTTATTTTTGTAAAAAATCATATAAATATTTGCTTTCGCGCCCGAATTTCATAATTCTTCATCATCATATACTATTTTGATAGATTCACTATCTATATATCTATCTATCTATCTATATTTGGATTCATCTCGAGCATCGCAAAAATTTTGCTCACGGGTACAGGTCAAACCATTCATTAAATAATTTTAATATTATTTTATTAGATGTGGTTTAATGAGGACCAATCGCTTTTGGGTTTCTCATATTTTTACCGTGCATAGTTTTTGTGTAAAAAATCGAAAACTGTGCATAATTGGTACCTTGAAACAATGGATCCCAGAGGCCATGTCTATCTTTAAGAAGAATCACACAGTTATCCGTCACTTTTGACAATCTGTCTATGAACATTAAATGATTGTATCTTTTAATAGAACATTGATATCAAAGATTTGAAAACAGTGTCATGAATAATAGTCCTGAGCAAAGGTTTTATCATTATTTTAAGTTTATTACACAACACATTTAATTATTTTAAATTTTGACGTTTTGAATTACATAAGTCAATGTTGCCAAATGTGTGATGAAATTACTAAACAAAAAACAAATATTCCTAAATGAATTTCACTGAAGACAGTGGCTATTATACCGGGTGTAGAAATGAAAAGTGGCCCATAGCGATTTCAATGTTATTTTTTTTCAACTGCTGTATCTCTTTACCTAATCATTTAAGCGCAAAAAGCGTAAGAGTATAAGTTGTTCTGAAATTAAAAAGGCATCCTATAAGGTCAACTTACTTCCATAATTATTTATATTTCACGATTTATTAATAAAATAAAATTTAAAGTTTTTTAGAAAAAAAAATTAAGATTGCCTTGATAAATGAAACAAATTTTTGAATAAATTATTGACAGTGACAATTACTTGTCATAGAAAATTTTGATTGACTCTGAAAATGGCAAATTTGACTACCCAAGAGAAAATTCAATGCTTGAAATGGTATTTTGCGGGAAATTCTTTTGTACAAGTACGAGATTTGTTCAGCACTGCGTATATGGACCAACCAATTCCTTCAGTAACAACAGTTCGTAGAATTATTCACAAATTTAGGACCACTGGTAGTATTTTACCATTGTGTAAAAAGTGTAAAAGGAGAAATCAAGAACCGGGGAACAATTATGATAATAATAATGAAAACAAGCTTAATGTATTGTTAAAAATAAATAATTATAAGAGAATGTACAAGTATTACACAAAGACAACTAAGTAATATTCGACATACATTTTATGATAGATTAGGACACTGCTTAGCATTAAATGGAGATTTGTTCGAACATTTATTATGAAATAGGAACCTAATAAATAAGTTTTTTGTTTTTTGTTCTCAGAATACACTTTTTTCCAAGAATGTAATTTTTATTATTCGTTAATAAAAAAAATTAATATATCGTTAAACATTAATATTCTGTGTAGTAACAGTCACTATAAGGTCTATAATTAACAGAAATTATTCAAAAATTAAATGTCACTATGACTAATTTTCAAAATTTGTTTCATTTATCAAGGCAGTCTTATTTTTTTTTTCTAAAAAACCTTAAATTTTATTTAATTAATAAATCGTTAAATATGATTAATTATGGAAGTAAGTTGACTTTATAGGATGCCTTTTTAATTTCAGAACAACTTATACTCTTACGCTTTTTGCGCTAAAATGATTAGGTAAAGAGATACAGCAGTTGAAAAAAAATAACATTGGAATCGCTATGCGCCACTTTCCATTTCTACACCCGGTATATTAGGATTGCCGATGGTAATTTATAAATTTAAAAATTAACTACATTATTTTAATACAAACAGTGTTGCCAAATTATTAAGTAACTAAATAAAAATCAAATGTTCGTAATTAAATTAAAACACTTTGCTTTGTTTGATATCAAAAGAAAGAAAACCATAAGGGCCGGTTTTAAAATGACAAAAAAAAATGTGTCATGTCGATCTGCATTTGTTTTTCGTAAAAAGTTCTTAGAAGTAGGTCGTCCTTGGATTTTAAGGAAACGACACAATGTGGACGGGTGTGCATGAATGACAAAAATGTTCTACGTAGATTAGAATTTGTTTTTTGCAAAATGTTGTCAGAAATATTTTGTGTTTGGAAAAAGTTGTGAGAAGTATGTGGTGTTTAGTATCAAATGAAAGGGCTCGATAAGGGCTGGCGTGTAAAATTAACAAAAATAATCAATGTTGATCGGCTTTTGTTTTTTGCAAAACTTTCTCAAAGGTACGTCGAGTTTGGTCTCAAATGAAACGTCTCGTTGAGGGCTAGCGTGCAGAATTGACAAAAATGTGTTATGTCGATTGGTTTTTGTTTTTTGCAAAAAGTTGTCACAAGTGTGTGGTCTTTGGTATCAAATGAAAGGTTTCGATAAGGACTGGTGTGCAGAATTGACAAAAATGGTTAATGTTGATCGGCTTTTGTTTTTTGCAAAAAGTTTTTAGAAGTATGTCGAGTTTGGTCTCAAATGAAAGGTCTCGTTGAGGGCTAACGAGCAGAATTGAAAGAAAATGTACTACGACGATCGGTTTTTGTTTTTTGCAAAAAGTTGTCAGATGTATGTCGTGTTTGGTATCAAATGAAAGGTTTCGATAAGGGCTGGTGTACAGAATTAACAAAAATGGTTAATGTTGATCGGCTTTTGTTCTTTGCAAAAAGTTTTCAGAAGTATGTCGAGTTTGGTCTCAAATGAAAGGTCTCGTTGAGGGCTAGCGTACTCAGATACACTAACATGGATTTTTTAATAAACTAAAACAATATATTGGGCAATAATTATAAAAATAAGTAATAGTAAAACATATTCTTTATTAAATGCAAACTAAAGAATATTCCAGAATGGATTATTTAATCAAGAAAACTGCATTTCAAAATTGATTTACACTCTGACGTTTAAAAAACTATATTTGATTACTATTCAAACACTTCCAAAGGTAAATTCATACTGTACAGTATTCTTCCCTTATATATAAATACTTTTTAAATCTAATTTATAAATATTTTAGATAGTTAGACTACAGATTTTGTCTGATTACGTGGACAAAATTGACAAGCCTTTATTTCATACAGTTTTGGAGGGAATTGTTTAACAATTTATTGTAAAATAATTAGTATATAAATAAATGATGTATCTGGACTTTATTAAACTTTTATTAATTGCAATTTACTCTTTCTTTATACGCATTTCTTAATATTTCTGATGAAAACATTTGATTACAATAGAGATTACATTTTTCAAAATTCTGTAGTATTTTATAATGAAATGAGATGATTGATCAGATGTAAACGTTTACATAAACAAATTATCTATCCATTTATCCATTTGTAACTGATGTATGAAACAATAAACATCTTTTCAAACCAAATATTCATATTCTCTTAGTCGAACTGGACTGTGATTGTACTGCACGAAAATTCATGTTTTCATTAAGAAATAATGCAAAAGAACATATAAAAATTGGTTACTTTATCTACAACTAACAGGCATATAAATTTTTAGTTATGTGTAAGTAGTTCATATATACCTCAACAGATGGCGCCACAGGATCACTTAAATTCCAAAATAACTATACAAATTGTATTTATTATACTCTTATAATCATTTATATTGATATTTATAATAAAAAATAAATTATTAATAACAATAACAATAGTTGTAGATAAATACATATATAATTCAGCTTCATAAATATATAAATGAACATAGCAACAGAAAAACATGAATATAATCATTTTTTTTTTGGCAATCAGTATCAGTTTATAAATTTTGGTATGTTATTTCACATTATTTATATTTATAAAATAGATAATTATTTTCAAAATAATACATTTTTATATATTCTTTAACTAACTTCATACTTATTGTGTCAAGTTATGACATTTAAGTTCTGTCAAACTGAATGTATTGTATGAAAATACAAATATTGTTAAGATATAATAAAAATACATAAAATTGGGTTAAACGTATTATTTAAATCTTTTCTTCTTATGTATTTTGATGATTAAACCGTTGTATCTCAAAATCCCTAAGCGCGGGAAATTTAAAATCTCTATAATTTCATTTATTTAACAACATGTATTTTTTATTATTTCCTAAACGGTCTCGCGTGCCGCTTTGAACGTGTTATAAATAAATAATATACATTACAACAAATGTTTCTAGGTCTAACACATAGTAGCACCCCCCGTAGAAGGGTGTGAAACAAATTCATCAATTTTCAAAGTTGGAATATTAAATATATGATATTATTTGATAAGTTATGTGTGAGTAGTTCATATACAGGGTGTTCCATTTAAGCGTGCCACCATTTCTATCTCGAGAACTATAAGAGCTACGAGGTTGGTTAAATTAGCAAAGAACCATCATTTTACAAGACTAATACAAAGAGCAAAAAAAACTTTTTTTTGACCTGTGGTTCTCAAAATACGGGACACAACTTTCTCTTTTTAGATGGGAACATATATTTATTTTTAGGTTACTCGATAGAGCATTTTTTTCTGAATTCAGCGATATAAACATCATATACTATTTTGATAGATTCACTATCTATATATCTATCTATCTATCTATATTTGGATTCATCTCGAGCATCGCAAAAATTTTGCTCACGGGTACATGTCAAACCATTCATTAAATAATTTTAATATTATTTTATTAGATGTGGTTTAATGAGGACCAATCGCTTTTGGGTTTCTCATATTTTTACCGTGCATAGTTTTTGTGTAAAAAATCGAAAACTGTGCATAATTGGTACCTTGAAACAATGGATCCCAGAGGCCATGTCTATCTTTAAGAAGAATCACACAGTTATCCGTCACTTTTGACAATCTGTCTATGAACATTAAATGATTGTATCTTTTAATAGAACATTGATATCAAAGATTTGAAAACAGTGTCATGAATAATAGTCCTGAGCAAAGGTTTTATCATTATTTTAAGTTTATTACACAACACATTTAATTATTTTAAATTTTGACGTTTTGAATTACATAAGTCAATGTTGCCAAATGTGTGATGAAATTACTAAACAAAAAACAAATATTCCTAAATGAATTTCACTGAAGACAGTGGCTATTATACCGGGTGTAGAAATGAAAAGTGGCCCATAGCGATTTCAATGTTATTTTTTTTCAACTGCTGTATCTCTTTACCTAATCATTTAAGCGCAAAAAGCGTAAGAGTATAAGTTGTTCTGAAATTAAAAAGGCATCCTATAAGGTCAACTTACTTCCATAATTATTTATATTTCACGATTTATTAATAAAATAAAATTTAAAGTTTTTTAGAAAAAAAAATTAAGATTGCCTTGATAAATGAAACAAATTTTTGAATAAATTATTGACAGTGACAATTACTTGTCATAGAAAATTTTGATTGACTCTGAAAATGGCAAATTTGACTACCCAAGAGAAAATTCAATGCTTGAAATGGTATTTTGCGGGAAATTCTTTTGTACAAGTACGAGATTTGTTCAGCACTGCGTATATGGACCAACCAATTCCTTCAGTAACAACAGTTCGTAGAATTATTCACAAATTTAGGACCACTGGTAGTATTTTACCATTGTGTAAAAAGTGTAAAAGGAGAAATCAAGAACCGGGGAACAATTATGATAATAATAATGAAAACAAGCTTAATGTATTGTTAAAAATAAATAATTATAAGAGAATGTACAAGTATTACACAAAGACAACTAAGTAATATTCGACATACATTTTATGATAGATTAGGACACTGCTTAGCATTAAATGGAGATTTGTTCGAACATTTATTATGAAATAGGAACCTAATAAATAAGTTTTTTGTTTTTTGTTCTCAGAATACACTTTTTTCCAAGAATGTAATTTTTATTATTCGTTAATAAAAAAAATTAATATATCGTTAAACATTAATATTCTGTGTAGTAACAGTCACTATAAGGTCTATAATTAACAGAAATTATTCAAAAATTAAATGTCACTATGACTAATTTTCAAAATTTGTTTCATTTATCAAGGCAGTCTTATTTTTTTTTCTAAAAAACCTTAAATTTTATTTAATTAATAAATCGTTAAATATGATTAATTATGGAAGTAAGTTGACTTTATAGGATGCCTTTTTAATTTCAGAACAACTTATACTCTTACGCTTTTTGCGCTAAAATGATTAGGTAAAGAGATACAGCAGTTGAAAAAAAATAACATTGGAATCGCTATGCGCCACTTTCCATTTCTACACCCGGTATATTAGGATTGCCGATGGTAATTTATAAATTTAAAAATTAACTACATTATTTTAATACAAACAGTGTTGCCAAATTATTAAGTAACTAAATAAAAATCAAATGTTCGTAATTAAATTAAAACACATTTTGCTTTGTTTGATATCAAAAGAAAGAAAACCATAAGGGCCGGTTTTGAAATGACAAAAAAAAATGTGTCATGTCGATCTGCATTTGTTTTTCGTAAAAAGTTCTTAGAAGTAGGTCGTCCTTGGATTTTAAGGAAACGACACAATGTGGACGGGTGTGCATGAATGACAAAAATGTTCTACGTAGATTAGAATTTGTTTTTTGCAAAATGTTGTCAGAAATATTTTGTGTTTGGAAAAAGTTGTGAGAAGTATGTGGTGTTTAGTATCAAATGAAAGGGCTCGATAAGGGCTGGCGTGTAAAATTAACAAAAATAATCAATGTTGATCGGCTTTTGTTTTTTGCAAAACTTTCTCAAAGGTACGTCGAGTTTGGTCTCAAATGAAACGTCTCGTTGAGGGCTAGCGTGCAGAATTGACAAAAATGTGTTATGTCGATTGGTTTTTGTTTTTTGCAAAAAGTTGTCACAAGTGTGTGGTCTTTGGTATCAAATGAAAGGTTTCGATAAGGACTGGTGTGCAGAATTGACAAAAATGGTTAATGTTGATCGGCTTTTGTTTTTTGCAAAAAGTTTTTAGAAGTATGTCGAGTTTGGTCTCAAATGAAAGGTCTCGTTGAGGGCTAACGAGCAGAATTGAAAGAAAATGTACTACGACGATCGGTTTTTGTTTTTTGCAAAAAGTTGTCAGATGTATGTCGTGTTTGGTATCAAATGAAAGGTTTCGATAAGGGCTGGTGTACAGAATTAACAAAAATGGTTAATGTTGATCGGCTTTTGTTCTTTGCAAAAAGTTTTCAGAAGTATGTCGAGTTTGGTCTCAAATGAAAGGTCTCGTTGAGGGCTAGCGTACTCAGATACACTAACATGGATTTTTTAATAAACTAAAACAATCTATTGGGCAATAATTATAAAAATAAGTAATAGTAAAACATATTCTTTATTAAATGCAAACTAAAGAATATTCCAGAATGGATTATTTAATCAAGAAAACTGCATTTCAAAATTGATTTACACTCTGACGTTTAAAAAACTATATTTGATTACTATTCAAACACTTCCAAAGGTAAATTCATACTGTACAGTATTCTTCCCTTATATATAAATACTTTTTAAATCTAATTTATAAATATTTTAGATAGTTAGACTACAGATTTTGTCTGATTACGTGGACAAAATTGACAAGCCTTTATTTCATACAGTTTTGGAGGGAATTGTTTAACAATTTATTGTAAAATAATTAGTATATAAATAAATGATGTATCTGGACTTTATTAAACTTTTATTAATTGCAATTTACTCTTTCTTTATACGCATTTCTTAATATTTCTGATGAAAACATTTGATTACAATAGAGATTACATTTTTCAAAATTCTGTAGTATTTTATAATGAAATGAGATGATTGATCAGATGTAAACGTTTACATAAACAAATTATCTATCCATTTATCCATTTGTAACTGATGTATGAAACAATAAACATCTTTTCAAACCAAATATTCATATTCTCTTAGTCGAACTGGACTGTGATTGTACTGCACGAAAATTCATGTTTTCATTAAGAAATAATGCAAAAGAACATATAAAAATTGGTTACTTTATCTACAACTAACAGGCATATAAATTTTTAGTTATGTGTAAGTAGTTCATATATACCTCAACAGATGGCGCCACAGGATCACTTAAATTCCAAAATAACTATACAAATTGTATTTATTATACTCTTATAATCATTTATATTGATATTTATAATAAAAAATAAATTATTAATAACAATAACAATAGTTGTAGATAAATACATATATAATTCAGCTTCATAAATATATAAATGAACATAGCAACAGAAAAACATGAATATAATCATTTTTTTTTTGGCAATCAGTATCAGTTTATAAATTTTGGTATGTTATTTCACATTATTTATATTTATAAAATAGATAATTATTTTCAAAATAATACATTTTTATATATTCTTTAACTAACTTCATATTTATTGTGTCAAGTTATGACATTTAAGTTCTGTCAAACTGAATGTATTGTATGAAAATACAAATATTGTTAAGATATAATAAAAATACATAAAATTGGGTTAAACGTATTATTTAAATCTTTTCTTCTTATGTATTTTGATGATTAAACCGTTGTATCTCAAAATCCCTAAGCGCGGGAAATTTAAAATCTCTATAATTTCATTTATTTAACAACATGTATTTTTTATTATTTCCTAAACGGTCTCGCGTGCCGCTTTGAACGTGTTATAAATAAATAATATACATTACAACAAATGTTTCTAGGTCTAACACATAGTAGCACCCCCCGTAGAAGGGTGTGAAACAAATTCATCAATTTTCAAAGTTGGAATATTAAATATATGATATTATTTGATAAGTTATGTGTGAGTAGTTCATATACAGGGTGTTCCATTTAAGCGTGCCACCATTTCTATCTCGAGAACTATAAGAGCTACGAGGTTGGTTAAATTAGCAAAGAACCATCATTTTACAAGACTAATACAAAGAGCAAAAAAAACTTTTTTTTGACCTGTGGTTCTCAAAATACGGGACACAACTTTCTCTTTTTAGATGGGAACATATATTTATTTTTGGGTTACTCGATAGAGCATTTTTTTCTGAATTCAGCGATATAAACATCATATACTATTTTGATAGATTCACTATCTATATATCTATCTATCTATCTATATTTGGATTCATCTCGAGCATCGCAAAAATTTTGCTCACGGGTACAGGTCAAACCATTCATTAAATAATTTTAATATTATTTTATTAGATGTGGTTTAATGAGGACCAATCGCTTTTGGGTTTCTCATATTTTTACCGTGCATAGTTTTTGTGTAAAAAATCGAAAACTGTGCATAATTGGTACCTTGAAACAATGGATCCCAGAGGCCATGTCTATCTTTAAGAAGAATCACACAGTTATCCGTCACTTTTGACAATCTGTCTATGAACATTAAATGATTGTATCTTTTAATAGAACATTGATATCAAAGATTTGAAAACAGTGTCATGAATAATAGTCCTGAGCAAAGGTTTTATCATTATTTTAAGTTTATTACACAACACATTTAATTATTTTAAATTTTGACGTTTTGAATTACATAAGTCAATGTTGCCAAATGTGTGATGAAATTACTAAACAAAAAACAAATATTCCTAAATGAATTTCACTGAAGACAGTGGCTATTATACCGGGTGTAGAAATGAAAAGTGGCCCATAGCGATTTCAATGTTATTTTTTTTCAACTGCTGTATCTCTTTACCTAATCATTTAAGCGCAAAAAGCGTAAGAGTATAAGTTGTTCTGAAATTAAAAAGGCATCCTATAAGGTCAACTTACTTCCATAATTATTTATATTTCACGATTTATTAATAAAATAAAATTTAAAGTTTTTTAGAAAAAAAAATTAAGATTGCCTTGATAAATGAAACAAATTTTTGAATAAATTATTGACAGTGACAATTACTTGTCATAGAAAATTTTGATTGACTCTGAAAATGGCAAATTTGACTACCCAAGAGAAAATTCAATGCTTGAAATGGTATTTTGCGGGAAATTCTTTTGTACAAGTACGAGATTTGTTCAGCACTGCGTATATGGACCAACCAATTCCTTCAGTAACAACAGTTCGTAGAATTATTCACAAATTTAGGACCACTGGTAGTATTTTACCATTGTGTAAAAAGTGTAAAAGGAGAAATCAAGAACCGGGGAACAATTATGATAATAATAATGAAAACAAGCTTAATGTATTGTTAAAAATAAATAATTATAAGAGAATGTACAAGTATTACACAAAGACAACTAAGTAATATTCGACATACATTTTATGATAGATTAGGACACTGCTTAGCATTAAATGGAGATTTGTTCGAACATTTATTATGAAATAGGAACCTAATAAATAAGTTTTTTGTTTTTTGTTCTCAGAATACACTTTTTTCCAAGAATGTAATTTTTATTATTCGTTAATAAAAAAAATTAATATATCGTTAAACATTAATATTCTGTGTAGTAACAGTCACTATAAGGTCTATAATTAACAGAAATTATTCAAAAATTAAATGTCACTATGACTAATTTTCAAAATTTGTTTCATTTATCAAGGCAGTCTTATTTTTTTTTCTAAAAAACCTTAAATTTTATTTAATTAATAAATCGTTAAATATGATTAATTATGGAAGTAAGTTGACTTTATAGGATGCCTTTTTAATTTCAGAACAACTTATACTCTTACGCTTTTTGCGCTAAAATGATTAGGTAAAGAGATACAGCAGTTGAAAAAAAATAACATTGGAATCGCTATGCGCCACTTTCCATTTCTACACCCGGTATATTAGGATTGCCGATGGTAATTTATAAATTTAAAAATTAACTACATTATTTTAATACAAACAGTGTTGCCAAATTATTAAGTAACTAAATAAAAATCAAATGTTCGTAATTAAATTAAAACACTTTGCTTTGTTTGATATCAAAAGAAAGAAAACCATAAGGGCCGGTTTTGAAATGACAAAAAAAAATGTGTCATGTCGATCTGCATTTGTTTTTCGTAAAAAGTTCTTAGAAGTAGGTCGTCCTTGGATTTTAAGGAAACGACACAATGTGGACGGGTGTGCATGAATGACAAAAATGTTCTACGTAGATTAGAATTTGTTTTTTGCAAAATGTTGTCAGAAATATTTTGTGTTTGGAAAAAGTTGTGAGAAGTATGTGGTGTTTAATATCAAATGAAAGGGCTCGATAAGGGCTGGCGTGTAAAATTAACAAAAATAATCAATGTTGATCGGCTTTTGTTTTTTGCAAAACTTTCTCAAAGGTACGTCGAGTTTGGTCTCAAATGAAACGTCTCGTTGAGGGCTAGCGTGCAGAATTGACAAAAATGTGTTATGTCGATTGGTTTTTGTTTTTTGCAAAAAGTTGTCACAAGTGTGTGGTCTTTGGTATCAAATGAAAGGTTTCGATAAGGACTGGTGTGCAGAATTGACAAAAATGGTTAATGTTGATCGGCTTTTGTTTTTTGCAAAAAGTTTTTAGAAGTATGTCGAGTTTGGTCTCAAATGAAAGGTCTCGTTGAGGGCTAACGAGCAGAATTGAAAGAAAATGTACTACGACGATCGGTTTTTGTTTTTTGCAAAAAGTTGTCAGATGTATGTCGTGTTTGGTATCAAATGAAAGGTTTCGATAAGGGCTGGTGTACAGAATTAACAAAAATGGTTAATGTTGATCGGCTTTTGTTCTTTGCAAAAAGTTTTCAGAAGTATGTCGAGTTTGGTCTCAAATGAAAGGTCTCGTTGAGGGTTAGCGTACTCAGATACACTAACATGGATTTTTTAATAAACTAAAACAATCTATTGGGCAATAATTATAAAAATAAGTAATAGTAAAACATATTCTTTATTAAATGCAAACTAAAGAATATTCCAGAATGGATTATTTAATCAAGAAAACTGCATTTCAAAATTGATTTACACTCTGACGTTTAAAAAACTATATTTGATTACTATTCAAACACTTCCAAAGGTAAATTCATACTGTACAGTATTCTTCCCTTATATATAAATACTTTTTAAATCTAATTTATAAATATTTTAGATAGTTAGACTACAGATTTTGTCTGATTACGTGGACAAAATTGACAAGCCTTTATTTCATACAGTTTTGGAGGGAATTGTTTAACAATTTATTGTAAAATAATTAGTATATAAATAAATGATGTATCTGGACTTTATTAAACTTTTATTAATTGCAATTTACTCTTTCTTTATACGCATTTCTTAATATTTCTGATGAAAACATTTGATTACAATAGAGATTACATTTTTCAAAATTCTGTAGTATTTTATAATGAAATGAGATGATTGATCAGATGTAAACGTTTACATAAACAAATTATCTATCCATTTATCCATTTGTAACTGATGTATGAAACAATAAACATCTTTTCAAACCAAATATTCATATTCTCTTAGTCGAACTGGACTGTGATTGTACTGCACGAAAATTCATGTTTTCATTAAGAAATAATGCAAAAGAACATATAAAAATTGGTTACTTTATCTACAACTAACAGGCATATAAATTTTTAGTTATGTGTAAGTAGTTCATATATACCTCAACAGATGGCGCCACAGGATCACTTAAATTCCAAAATAACTATACAAATTGTATTTATTATACTCTTATAATCATTTATATTGATATTTATAATAAAAAATAAATTATTAATAACAATAACAATAGTTGTAGATAAATACATATATAATTCAGCTTCATAAATATATAAATGAACATAGCAACAGAAAAACATGAATATAATCATTTTTTTTTTGGCAATCAGTATCAGTTTATAAATTTTGGTATGTTATTTCACATTATTTATATTTATAAAATAGATAATTATTTTCAAAATAATACATTTTTATATATTCTTTAACTAACTTCATACTTATTGTGTCAAGTTATGACATTTAAGTTCTGTCAAACTGAATGTATTGTATGAAAATACAAATATTGTTAAGATATAATAAAAATACATAAAATTGGGTTAAACGTATTATTTAAATCTTTTCTTCTTATGTATTTTGATGATTAAACCGTTGTATCTCAAAATCCCTAAGCGCGGGAAATTTAAAATCTCTATAATTTCATTTATTTAACAACATGTATTTTTTATTATTTCCTAAACGGTCTCGCGTGCCGCTTTGAACGTGTTATAAATAAATAATATACATTACAACAAATGTTTCTAGGTCTAACACATAGTAGCACCCCCCGTAGAAGGGTGTGAAACAAATTCATCAATTTTCAAAGTTGGAATATTAAATATATGATATTATTTGATAAGTTATGTGTGAGTAGTTCATATACAGGGTGTTCCATTTAAGCGTGCCACCATTTCTATCTCGAGAACTATAAGAGCTACGAGGTTGGTTAAATTAGCAAAGAACCATCATTTTACAAGACTAATACAAAGAGCAAAAAAAACTTTTTTTTGACCTGTGGTTCTCAAAATACGGGACACAACTTTCTCTTTTTAGATGGGAACATATATTTATTTTTAGGTTACTCGATAGAGCATTTTTTTCTGAATTCAGCGATATAAACATCATATACTATTTTGATAGATTCACTATCTATATATCTATATATATATATTTTAAATCATCTCGAGCATCGCAAAAATTTTGCTCACGGGTACAGGTCAAACCATTCATGGAATAATTTTAATATTATTTTATTAGATGTGGTTTAAAGTGGAATAGGGCCTTTTTGGGGTCTCATATTTTTACTGTCAGTGGTTTTCGTGTAAAAAATCAAAAACTGTGCATAGTTGGTACCTTGAAACAATGGATCCCAGAGGCCATGTCTATCTTTAAGAAGAATCACGCAGTTATCCGTCACTTTTGACAATCTGTCTATGAACTTTAAATGATTGTATCTTTTAATAGAACATTGATATCAAAGATTTGAAAACAGTGTCATGAATAATAGTCCTGAGCAAAGGTTTTACCATTATTTTAAGTTTATTACACAACACATTTAATTATTTTAAATTTTGACGTTTCGAATTATATAAGTCAATGTTGCCAAATGTGTGATGAAATTACTAAACAAAAAACAAATATTCCTAAATGAATTTCACTGAAGACAGTGGCTATTATATATTAGGATTGCCGATGGTAATTCATAAATTTAAAAATTAACTGCATTATTTTAATACAAACATTGTTGCAAATTATTAAGTAACTAAATAAAAATCAAATGTTCGTAATTAAATAAAAACACTTTGTTTTGTTTGATATCAAAAGAAAGAAAACCATAAGGGCCGGTTTTGAAATTACAAAAAAAATGTGTCATGTCGATCTGCATTTGTTTTTCGTAAAAAGTTCTTAGAAGTAGGTCGTCCTTGGGTTTTAAGGAAACGACACAATGTGGACGGGTGTGCATGAATGACAAAAATGTTCTACGTAGATTAGAATTTGTTTTTTGCAAAATGTTGTCAGAAATATTTTGTGTTTGGAAAAAGTTGTGAGAAGCATGTGGTGTTTAGCATCAAATGAAAGGGCTCGATAAGGGCTGGCGTGTAAAATTAACAAAAATGATCAATGTTGATCGGCTTTTGTTTTTTGCTGAACTTTCTAAAAGGTACGTCGAGTTTGGTCTCAAATGAAACGTCTCGTTGAGAGCTAGCGTGCAGAATTGACAAAAATGTGCCATGTCAATCGGCTTTTGTTTTTTGCAACAAGTTGTCACAAGTGTATGGTGTTTGGTATCAAATGAAAGGTCTCGTTGAGGGCTAGCGTGAAGAATTGACAAAATGTACTACGTTGATCGGTTTTTGTTTTTTGCAAGAAGTTCTCAAAGGTATGTCGAGTTTGGTCTCAAATGAAACATCTCGTTGAGGGCTAGCGTGCAGAATTGACAAAAATGTGCTATGTCGATTGGTTTTTGTTTTTCGCAAAAAGTTGTCACAAGTGTGTGGTGTTTGGTATCAAATGAAAGGTTTCGATAATGGCTGGTGTGCAGAATTAACAAAAATGGTTAATGTTGATCGGCTTTTGTTTTTTGCAAAAAGTTTTTAGAAGTATGTCGAGTTTGGTCTCAGATGAAAGGTCTCGTTGAGGGCTAGCGTGCAGAATTGACAAAAATGTTCCATGACGATCGGCTTTTGTTTTTCGCAAATAGTTGTCAGAAGTATGTGGTGTTTGGTATCAAATGAAAGTTCTCGGTGTTGGCTAGCCTGTAGGAATTACAAAAATGTACCATGTTGATCGGCTTTTGTTTTATGTAAAGAAAATATCAGAAGTATGTTGTGTTTGGTGTCAAATAAAAGGTCTCGGTAAGGACTGACGTGCATAAATGACAAAAATGGTTCATGTCGACCGGCTTTTGTTTTTTTCAAAAGTTAATAGAAGTATATCGTGTTTGAAATCTAATGAAAGGTCTCGGTGAGGGCTGACGTGCAGATATAAAAAAAACTGTTTCATGTCGATCGGCATTTGCTTTTTACACTGACAGCGGAGCTCTAGGGAATGCTCGGCGAAGCCGAGAATTCGCTAGTCATATACTATTTTGATAGTTTCACTCTCTATATTTCTATATATATATATAGTTGGATTCATCTCGAGCATCGCAAAAACTTTACTCACGGGTACAGGTCAAACCATTCATGTAATAATTTTAATATTATTTTATTAGATGTGGATTAATGAGGACCAATCGCTTTTGGGTGTCCCATATTTTTACCGGGCATAGTTTTTGTGTAAAAAATCGAAAACTAAGCCAAAAAAGAAAACTGGAACAAAACTGAAAAAATATCCTAGATGCCAGGTTAAATTTAAAAAGAATTACTGTGCCATCCGTCATTTTTGACAATTCAATATGAAACTTTTAATTGATTTATTTTTAAAATGAAAAGAGATATTATGACTTGAATTATGTTTTCATATATTATAATAGTGAGCGAAATAAATACAAATATACTGAATGTTAAATGTGGTGTATTTAAAATATTTCTTTTTTGACATTCGACGTTTATCATACGTTAGAGCTGTCAAAAATTCGTGGTACAGGTTTTATATTTTGTAGGAGAAAGGAAAAGAATTAATAAATTAACATATATTCTAAAGTAAAGATACAGTGCATTCTGGAACGTAAGTATGTTTTTTATTATGTTTTTGCTGTATTTATACATATATTTAAATTTTAGCTAAAATCATTGGATTGGTTAAGTAATTTCAAGATGAAATTTGGAAATACAGAGATCTTTGAACACAAACATTAAGAGTACATTTATAGAAGAGAAATAACATAAAATTACTGATAATAACACTACTGAAGTGTAATTGATTATTATAAAAGTGCACTGTACATAATAATTTACGGCAAACCTTATTTACAATATAATCAAACAATCATAATGCAAGTCTTGTATTTGCTTGGAGAAATATATAGTAAAATTAGTTTAAAAGTAATATTACACTAAGTTCTGTAATGTAAGTATGTAATTTTATATATTTTTGGCTGTATTTAGATATGTGTTTTCATTTCAGTTATAGTTTTAAATTGGTTAAGATATCCAAACAAGAATATATTTATAGAAAAGAAATAACATAATATTACGGATAATAACACTATTGACAAAAAAATTAATTCTGGAATACAATCAAGGCGCTTCGTATTCAGTTATAAACACATTTATTTAAAAATACTGACAAACCTTTCCTTCATACCCACTTGGAAGTAATGTTTAATAATTTATTGTACAATAATTATTTTGAATTATGTATCTGGATTATAATAGACTTTAAGTAACTGCATTTTATACGTTCTTTATGTATTCTTTCATCAAATTTCAGATGAAAGTAGTTGATTACAAACAAAGATTTGATTTTTAAAAATTCTATTGTATTTTGTTATGGAATGAAATAATTTTTTAGATAAAAACGTTTATAAAAACAACGTATCTATCCAAATATTCATTTATCATTGATATTTCAAACAATAAACACTTTCTGAAACCAAATATTAATCGAGAAATGCGATTTCTATAATAAGGCAATTCGTTGGATGAAAATCATTAATAAAACGTATCCTTGAAAATGAAACCAGAAAAATTGCACGATATTATAAAATTTAACAAAAATGGTTCATTTGACACTTGAGTTGGAGACAACTAAGTAAAAAATGTCATATTTACTAAAATGTAAAATGAAATATTGTACGAAATTTAATAAGAAATCATCTCTAATACAGGTACTTTTATATAAAATATAAATATTTATATATTAATAGTTAAATATTTTATTTTTTAGATGAGACTATAACCTACACGTACTCAGATACTTTAACATGGAATTTTTAATAAACTAAAACAATCTATTGGGCAATAATTATAAAAATAAGTAATAGTAAAACATATTCTTTATTAAATGCAAACTAAAGAATATTCCAGAATGGATTATTTAAGCAAGAAAACTGCATTTCCAAATTGATTTACAATCTGACGTTTAAAAAACTATATTTGATTACTATTCAAACACTTCCAAAGGTAAATTCATACTGTACAGTATTCTTCCCTTATATATAAATACTTTTAAATCTAATTTATACATATTTTAGATAGTTAGACTATATATTTTGTCTGATTACGTGGAAAAACTGACAAGCCTTTATTTCATACAGATTTGGAGGGAATTGTTTAACAATTTAATGTACAATAATTAGTATATAAATAAATTATGTATCTGGCCCTTATTAAACTTTTATTAATTGCAATTTACTCTTTCTTTACGCATTTCTTAACATTTCTGATGAAAACATTTGATTACAATAGAGATTACATTTTTCAAAATTCTGTAGTATTTTATAATGAAATGAGATGATTTCTCAGATGTAGACGTTTACATAAACAAAGTATCTATCCATTTATCCATTTGTAACTGATGTATGAAACAATAAACACCTTTTCAAACCAAATATTCACCGAGTAGTGCGTTTCATTACCAGCATGGCATCTGCTCTTAGTCGAACTTGAATATGATTGTACTGCACGAAAATTCATGTTTTCATTAAGAAATAATGCAAAAGAACGTATAAAAATTGGTTACTTTATCTACAAGTAACAGGCATATAAATTTTCAGTTATGTGTGAGTAGTTTATATATACCTCAACAGATGGCGCCACAGTAGCACTTAAATTTCAAAATAACTACTCAAATTGTATTTATTATACTTTTATAATCATTTATATTGATATTTATAATAAAAAATAAATTATTAATAACAATAACAATAGTTGTAGATAAATACATATATAATTCAGCTTCATAAATATATAAATGAACATAGCAACAGAAAAACGTGAATATAAGCATGTTTTTTTTGGCAATATAAAAATGTATCAGTTTATAAATTTGGTATGTCATTTCACATTATTTATATTTATAAAAGAGATAATTATTATCAAAATAATACATTTGTATACATTCTTTAACTAAATTCATAATTATTGTGTCAAGTTATGACATTTAAGTTCTATCAAACTGAATGTATTGTATGAAAATACAAATATTGTTAAGATATAAGAAAAATACATAAAATTGGGTTAAACATATTATTTAAATCTTTTCTTCTTATGTATTTTGATGAGATGATTAAACCGTTGTATTTGAAAATGATATCTAAGCGCGGGAAATTTAAAATCTCTATAATTTCATTTATTTATCAACATTTATTTTTATTTATTTCCTAAACGGTCTCGCGTGCCGCTTTGAAAGTGTTATAAATAAATAATTTACATTACAGCAAATGTTTCTAGGTACAACACATAGTAGCACCCCCCGTAGAAGGGTGTGAAAAAAAATTCTCAGTTTCCAAAGTTGGAATATTAAATATATGATATTATTTGATGTTATGTGTGAGTAGTTCATATATACCTCAACAGATGTCGCCACAGTAGCATTTAAATTTCAAAATAACTATTCAAATTGTATTTATTATACTTTCATAATCATTTGTATTGATATTTATAATAAAAAATATATTATTTATAAATAGTTGTAGATAAATACATATATAATTCAGGTTCATAAAGATATAATTGAAAATAGGAACACAAAAACAACTGTAATAATGTTTTTTGGTAATATAAAAATGTATCAGTTTATAAATTTCGGTATGTTATTTCATATTATTTATATTTATAAAATAGATAATTATTTTCAAAATAATACATTATATACATTCTTTAACTAACTTCATACTTATTGTGTCAACTGATGACAGTCAAACTTAATGTATTGTATGAAAATACAAATTGTGCTAAGATATAATAAAAAAGAATGTATGAAAATTAGTTAAATTCATCTTTGAATAATTTTTTTCAAGGTATGATATAAATAATAAATATAAATAATAATAAAAAAATAGGATCGAGGCGGTCTCAAACTAGTGGTAAGTTATTATTATTTATTTTCTAAACGGACTCGCGTGCCGCTTTGAAATTGTTATAAATAAATAATATACATTACAACAAATGTTTCTAGGTATAACACATAGTAGCGCCTGCCGTAAGAGGCTGTGAATAAAATTCCTCAAGTACAAAAATTCACAAATTAAACGTATATTTTTATTTCTTTCCTAAACAGCCTCGCGTGCCGCTTTAAAATTGTTATCAATAAATAATATACATTACAACAAATTTTTCTAGGTACAACACATAGTAGCAACCCCCGTAGAAGAGTGTGAAAAAAATTCCTCAAGTTCACAACTTAACAAATTCAACATATATTTTTATTTATTTCCTAAACGGTCTCGCGTTCCGCTTTAAAATTGTTATAAATAAATAATATACATTACAACAAATGTTTATTAATTTCATCATCGTCATTATATTTTATTGAAAGTACTAAAAATTACTAAAATAAAAATACCGTATAACAAAAATTCGCACGTCCATGAAAATAAATTTAAAATTTTCTTAGTAGACATATAGTTTAGTTGATTTTAAAGAAAATTGATGGTCCCGTGATTATCACTTGCTTTTGATCATGTCAATCGGCTTTTGTTTTTTGCAAAAAGTTGTCAGAAGTGTGTGGTGTTTGGTCTCAAATGAAAGGTCTCGTTCAGGGCTAGCGTGCAGAATTGACAAAAATGCTATATCGATCGGCTTTTCTTTTTTGCAAAAAGTTTTTAAAAGTATGTCGAGTTTGGTCTCAAATGAAAGGTCTCGTTGAGGGCTAGCGTGCAGAATTGACAAAAATGTTCCATTCCGATCGGCTTTTGTTTTCTGCAAGAGATCAAAAGTATGTCGAGTTTGGTCTCAAACAAAACGTCTGGTTGAGGGCTAGCGTGCAGAATTGACAAAAATATGCCATGTCAATCGGCTTTTGTTTTTTGCAAAAAGTTGTCAGAAGTGTGTGGTATTTGGTCTCAAATGAAAGGTCTCGTTGAGGGCTAGCGTGCAGAATTGACAAAAATGTTCCATTCCGATCGGCTTTTGTTTTCTGCAAGAAGTTATCAAAAGTATGTCGAGTTTGGTCTCAAACAAAACGTCTGGTTGAGGGCTAGCGTGCAGAATTGACAAAAATGTGCCATGTCAATTGGCTTTTGTTGTTTGCAAAAAGTCAGAAGTGTGTGGTGTTTGTTCTCAAATGAAAGGTTTCGTTGAGGGCTAGCGTGCAGAATTGACAAAAATGTTCCATGCCACTGGGTTTTTGTTTTTCGCAAATAGTTGATACAAGTATGTGGTGTTTGGTATCAAAATAATGGTCTCGATGAGGGTTTGCGTGAAAAATTAACAAAATTGCGCAATGTTGATCGGCTTTTGTTTTTTGTGAAAATTTCTCAGAAATATGTCGAGTTTGGTTTCAAATGAAAGGTCTCATTGAGGGCTAGCATGTAGAATTGACAAAAATGTTTCATGTCGATCTACTTTTCTTTTTACAAAAAGTTGTCAGAAGTTTATATTGTTTGGTATCAAATTAAAGATCTCGGTGTAGGCTAGCCTGTAGAAATTGCAAAAAGGTTCCATGTCGATTGACTTTTGTTTTATGAAAAAAAAATGTCAGAAGTATGTTGCTTTTGGTATCAAATGAAAGGTCTCATTGTGAGCTAGCGTGCAGAAATGACAAAATTGTTCCATGTCGATAAACTTTTGTTTTATGCAAAAAGTTATTAGAAGTATATCGTGTTTGGAATCTAATGAATGGTCTCAGTGATGCCTGACGTGCAGATATGAAAAAACTGTTTCATGTCGATTGGCAGTTGTTTTTTGCACTGACAGCGGAGCTCTAGGGAATGCTCGGCGTAGCCGAGAATTCGCTAGTCACTATACTAAACGATTACATTTACTATATATATATATATATATATATATATATATATATATATATATATATATATATCTATATATCTATCTATATATCTATCTATCTATAGATTCATCACGAGCATCGAGTAACTTTTGTAAAGGCCTACAGCCTGAACCATGCAAGTGATTGTTATAATTTTTTTTTTAATATGTGGGGGCTAATGAGATCTGGTGCCTTTTGGGTGTCTCATATTTTTACTATTAGTAGTTTTCGTGTAAAAAATTAAAACTTTGCACAAATGCTGCCTTGAAACAATGGATCCCAGAGGCCATGTGTAACTTTAAGAAGAATCACGCCGTCATCCGTCACTTTTGACAATTTGTCTATGAACTTTAAATGATTATATCTTTTAATAGAACATTGATATTAAAGATTTAAAAACAGTATTATAAATAATAGTCCTGAGCAAATGTGATACAACTAATTTAAGTTTAAAACATAACGTATTAAATTAATATAAATTTTAACGTTTCGAATTACATAAGTCAATGTTGCCAAATGTGTGATGAAGTAGGTAACTTTGACAAGTGTAAAGTACGAATATTAAAGTACAATAATTTTGAAAATGGACAAAGATATTATTAACTGAACTATGTATCCGTACTTTATAATATTGAGCAAAATATGTATTATTATTGTAGAAATTGTATATGGCACAATTAAAATTTTCTGACATTTAACGTTTGTTATAATTGGTTATAACATAAATTTATACTAGAAATTTTGCAACTTGATACAATACTCAGAACATATGTTGGTTTGTACTGATATATGTATGTTTTAGAAATGTAGAGAAAGATATAAAAAGGAAAGAAATATACAAAAGATTGGAAATAAGCAGTACTAAAGAATATGAAAGACGAAAGAGTACAATTTATTATTCCTGCAAAAGCAGAAACATTATTTTTCAGAAAATAATTCAATTAATTGACATCCTGTTCTTTGTATACAAGAGAGTTATAGGAATAATTCAAATTTCGCGCATTTTTTGAGCCGGTGTTCTTCTTTTGATTCATATGCGTTTCAACCCTCTATTTTATTTAGTGAACGACAAGTTCGAAGAAATTAAATCATTTGTCAAAAAATGTTATGTGTCAGACCTTCATAATTTACTTAAAAGTCTTGCCAGCACATTGTTGTTTATTGTATTTGCAAAATGACAAGTACACCTATAATTGTAAGCCGGAATATACTTTGCAAACGTATTAGAAATAGTAAGTTACAAATAAATTCCTATTATATTGAATAACAAGTTATTTATTATAGGTGTTTTGTAGAACTATCCTGAGTACTGTACTTCATTTTAAATTAGACAGGCGATAAAAAATTAAATAATTATAATAAAAAAGTACATGATATCATTAGAAGATGTTGACTTAAAATCAACAAGTAAGTGGGATAACTGACTATCGGAAATTTTTAATTCTGAGCTAAAATCTTTCACAATACTAGACAAACAATACGTGGTATTAATTTCCTGCAATCTGTTAACAAAACCTGTAAGTAGCAGAAGATATGTTTTAACTCCGAATGAATGTATGTACATAACGAAGTAGAATTTAAAATAAATTTAATAAAATACGTTTTATGATAAATATGTTTTTAATGCAGGATTGGTTTATCGACTGGTTGTTAATATGAAGAAAGTCTTTACTGGAGTTGCAATCACCTAATAAAATCCACTAATATGTGTATTAGTGGATTTTATTAAATTACAGTAACTGCAATAAAGACCTTCCTCTAATGTTTTTTTTTAATATGTAATTTTCATTTTACAGCTATGAATGTGAAAATTAATAATAATGTAGGTACACTGAACAATAGTTGCAGTTTATTTTAACAAAAATACAATATGAATGATTATACACAAATTTTGAATGTATTTCATGTAAGTATACATTTTAGTGCAATTAATCTCTACCAATACGTTGTATTTTATTAACAGTTATTATGTTATTACGTTATTAGTATGAATCAGTGAAGAAGTTCATGTTGCAACCATTTGAAAACGGTTGCATTTGGAATATAAGCACTAATGCCAGAGTATCAGTTTTCGCTCAAAAGTTCGCCCTTATCTTATGATCAATTAGAATGGAAGTTAAAGATTCGAACAACAAACCTTGCACCTGTGACGCTAAAAGTAAGTATTATAATTATTTTATTATTGTATATAACACGTTCATTTCGTTTTAAAGTAAAATTCTCATTTAAATTATATTAAGTATATTTGTGTTATAACATTATCAATAAATTATTATTTAAAATTTATTATTTTTGAATTTTTAATAATTTAATTTTTGTATTTATCGGCATGTACGGTGTCGGTATTAATAATTTCACATTTACCGACATTTCGGAAATACTAATTTGAGATCAGGGACACCATAGAAAACAAAATTTGTTTATCAAGAATATTGCTTCTTCACCTGTGTGTAGAGTAATTTCATTTATTGTGCTTTGTTACAATATATTTATATTGCGAATTAATATTCATTATCTTTGATCAGAGCTGCAGTAGTCACAATAAAATAAATCCCGTTTAGTGTGCCGCTAAATTCAAATCTAAGGTGAGAAATATTTTATATCTTTTACAACCCTCGAAAAATCAACTTGCAAGTTCGCAATTTACAATTAGAAAAATGTCATTTACAACCAAGCTAATAGAAATTTTAATTTGTGATTTCATTATTTTTTACCTCCCGCCTATCAATATATAGATAAGGGAGGTATTGTTTTTGGTCAGATTTCTCGAGTGTGAGTTTTCAACATATGAGCACGAATTAGGGTCCCTAGAATACGATTTTACTATTTTTAACGTGATGTCTGTATGTGTGTGTGTGTGTGTGTGTGTCTGTGTGTGTGTCTGTGACGATTTTTCGTCCACGATAACTCCAATACGATACATGTAAAAAATATAATATTTGGTATTTAAGAGTTCGGTTCTAATATGATGAACTGATTAGATTTTGACTACAATTGGTTAACCGGCAGTAGTACTTTACTTGAAGCTTTAAACCGTTTTTCCTAAAAAACACCATATTTTCGCAAATTTCGTTATTATAAATTCAAAGATTTTTTAATTTTCTACCGATCTGCATAATTACGTTTATATATAACTTCTAGCTAGATAGAAAAAAAATATATAAATTATAATATTTATTTTACATAATTTACGTAATTTTACATACCGTTTAGGCTGAGGAATTTCGATAAAACAGATGAGTTATTCATATGTTCACAAAATTTGACATATGATGTCAAATTTGATGTAAGTAAGTGTAAAAGATAAAATAAGTAAAAAATGAAGTAATTTTATTTTAAAATTTAAAAAGATGGAAGAAATATATTAGGAATGTATTTGCATGCGTGAATCAAAGTAAGATCAGTTTCGGTTTTAGTAACGTCAAAAATAGCTGTCATATTGGTGATTTTGAATTCATGAAGGAAATTTTAGGTATGAAATAAATTAAAAATATTCTGAACTGCAATAACCAACTAATTTTAAAACTACAAATTAAATGTATTGAAAAACTTATATAGAATATATTACTAAATTGGCGGGAGGTATTGTGTTGGACACACCAGATTTTTTTTATATTATTTTATTTCTTATTAAATTCTATATTTTTCTGGTTTACCCGGCGCCAGTAGTTTTTAACCGGTTTTCCGTAAACCTACAAAAGATGTGTCTCCATTATTTTTATTTAGCTGAAGTATGCTCCAAAATATGCTAAATTATTTATTGCACAAATTAAAAAAATATTTAGGCGGGTATTTCATCGTCTCTGGTGGGCCGCGTGTTATAACTAATTGCGAGTTAGTCCAACCTACAATTTTTGAGAGTTGATCTTCTATTTAAGTATAAGTAATTTACTTTAAATTTATAATCATTACACTATCTCTAATAGGCCGTGAAAGCGTGACATCAAAATGGAGCGGGAATTACATATTTATTTTTCGGTTTGAAATTTTGGTAATGGTGAACAAATCACATAACCGTTCAATTTAAATAACTTTCATCTGTTGTGTACTTATGTTTCGTTATGTATATGTCCGTATAAAATCTATTTTAGCTTAATATGCAAGAATGCATGTTTTTTTTATTAACATATAGGGTAGGAAAGGTACAAAATTATTTAGAAAATAAATTTATTAAGTGGTTGATTCTTGGGTCTTAGTAACAGTACTTTTATCTCGCAAATTTTTTATTCTGAGAATTTTAAAATGTTGCAGACGTTTCTGTTACATCCAAAAAAAAAATTAAAATTGCGAAAAGTTGACTATTTTATTGTTATATATAATTAGAAATCTATGAATGTATTTTTTTGTGAAAAATCTTTAAAATATACAGGCTGTTCCATTTAAGCGTGCCACCATTCCTATCTTAAAAACTATAAGAACTACCAGGTTGGTTAACATAGCAAGGAATCACCATTTTACAAGTCTATTAACATAAGCCAAACAAATATTTTTTTAAACTAATGGTTCTCAAGATATGGAGTGGTATTTTTTACCCATTATGTTGTTCTTGTAAAATGGTGTTCTCGCTAATTTAAACAACCTCGTAGCTCTTATAGTTTTCGAGATAGCAATGGTGGCACACTTAACTGGAACACCCTATATTTACCGAAAACAACATTTTTATTTAAATTTTATTTATTTACAAATAAAACACACAATGTAAACTATCCGCAAATTTCTTGTAGTCCAACCATGATACCATGTCTTAAATATATACACTATTAAATTATAAACATATTTTTATATGAATATGCATTTAATTAATAATTAACGGGAAATATATCATTATCTTACAAACTACACATAAGAACACAACAGATGACAGTTGTTTAAATTGCGCGGTTATAGTTTGTTCACTACATGGACAATCTCAAATATATTATTATATTTCACGTTGTGTAATTGCCGCTCGATTATGACGAGAGCAGATTCACGGCCTAGACATTGTACATAGTTTGCAGTATTTAGTAATTTAGCAATCTAATAATACAAATACACATTTATTTCGTATTAATTTTTTATAATGCTATACATATATTTTAAATATTAATTTTACTGTAGGTTTACAACTTGACTGCAGCAGAGTAAGAGAAAGAGTGCAAGATTTCATTATCCTAACAGAAAAGAACCTGATCGACTTATAATCGAAGGCCTGACGTAATTATTGGTAATTATAAATATTGAAAAGAACAACGCACTCAAAAATTATAAGTTTTGTATAATAACAAGTACATAACAAAATGCCAAGTAAAGATAGAATTAAACGTCTTAAGCGCAAGCAAAACAACGAGAAAAATGCGGCAAAAAATAATAAAAATGATAATACGGGAAATATAGAAGAAAACTTTATTAATAGTCAGGTTCAATCAGGTTGTAGGAGTATATCTGTCATTTCAGTAGCGGACAATAATATCAATAATGTACATACAAGTAATCAAACGGCTAATGTAGGAATTAGGACAGTAAACTATCAGATTCAGTTAATAGACCAGGATATTAACACGTTGCTAAATCCTGCAGGGTACCTAGAAGACGTACACATAGACTTTTTCTTTTCTTTAGTCCGTTCTATGACTGAGTTCAACCCTCAGCCTACAGTGTATGTAAATGCTCCGGACCGTATCATTCCAGTTCAACAAGGAACTAAACACTTACAAATTTTATTCGTACCAGGTGCAAATACCGGTAGTATTGGTCATAGGCTTACCGCGTACTATGACGGTTCAGAGATAATTATTTACGACAGCATGAATTCTCAATGTTTAAATTCAAATGCCAGTTTATATTTAGAAAGACTGTTTCCTTATAGACCAACAGTTAGATTTGTCCGGGTTCAGCAGCAGACCAACACTTTTGATTGTGGGTTGTTTGCAATTGCGTTTTGTACGAGTATCATATTTAACCGCAATCCGGAACAGGAAAATTATGATATCAATAAGCTTAGGTCACATACTTTACATTTGTTTCGAACACGTAATTTAGTATTATTTCCGATAACACGACAGCAGAAATTAAGAGAAAATCATTTAAAGCGTAAAGAGAATGAAACAGCTGAAGAACGGTCCAAACGTCTAAAATTAAATACAGAAAATATATTAAAAATTTTAGCTAATGAAACACTTGATCAACAAACAAATAGGTTAAATAAATTAAAATTTAATTTCAAATAATACATTAAAAATGAAACACCTGAACAAAAAACAAATCTCTTAAATAGATTAAAAGATAACTTTCAAAATATGATTCAAATAGAAACATATGAACAAAAAGAAAAACGTTTAAATAGGTTAAAAAATAATTTAAAAACTTCAATAGAAACAGAAACTCCCGAACAGAGAGAAAATCGTTTAAATACTTTAAAAATAATTTTAAAATTTCAATAGAAACAGAAACACCCGAACAGAGAGAAAATCGTTTAAATAGGTTAAAAAATAATTTTGAAAATACAATTGAAACATAAACACCGGAACAAAGAGAAAATCGTTTAAATAGGTTAAAAAATAATTTAAAAACTTCAATAGAAACAGAAACACCCGAACAGAGAGAAAATCGTTTAAATACTTTAAAAAATAATTTTAAAATTTCAATAGACACAGAAACACCCGAACAGAGAAAAAATAGTTTAAATAGGTTAAAAAATAATTTTAAAAATACAATTGAAACAGAAACACCGGAACAAAGAGAAAATCGTTTAAATAGGTTAAAAAATAATTTTAAAAATACAATTGAAACAGAAACACGGGAACAAACAGAAAATCGTTTAAATAAGTTGAAAACTAATTTTAAAAAATCTATAGAAATAGAAACCCCTGAACATAAAGTACGGCGTTTAAATATGTTAAAAGATAATTTTAAAAAAGTAGTTGAAACAGAAACACCGGAACAGAAAGAAGAGCGTTTGTTAAAAAATAATGTAATAAATAAAAATAAAATAAAGACACGCAAAAATAAAGTTAATGATAAAGTTAGATTAGCTAGCAAAGGTATAGGAATGCAAATTGAACCGCATTCGTTGGGTCCAATGTCTGCACTGTGCACTTACTGTTCATCCAAAAACTTCGCGTATGAGAAGCCCTCGGACGGCAAATTCACACAATGTTGCCGTAAAGGCAAGTTAAACGCAGATCAATTAGGCGAGTTTCCGGAATACATAAAAAGTCTAATGATCAATAATAACGCGGACAGTAGAAATTTTAAAGATAATATTAGACAGTACAATAGTGCGTTAGCTTTTGCTTCCTTTGAGGCTAAAATTTCAATGCCTCCGGACAGAGGACCATATTGTTTCCGAATACATGGTCAAATTTATCATGATTCAGCCAGTTCCTTATATCCAACTAATAATAATGTTGAAAAATATGCGCAGTTATACATTATAAATTCTGCGGAAGCGTTAGAGAAAAGAATGAATATAGAATACAATAAACAGTGTAAACCAAATATAATGGGGCAGTTAGATGATATTATTAGAGAAATTAATCCGTATTCTCAAGCGTACATGATGTTAAAAGAAGTAGAGCAAAGAGAAATAGCTAGGGCAAATATTAATAATCAGTCAGTGCCAGAAATTAATTTGTGGATAGTTAGTGACAGACGAAAAGATAAGCGTAGGTATAATATACCAACATGTAATGAAGTGGCTGTAGTTTTTACATCAAATGACGGAGAGCCACCAATAGATAGAGACATTTGTGTTCACCCAAGAGCAGGTGGTTCTGTTAGAATTAATCAATTCAGCGAAAACTGCGACCCCATGACATATCCCATACTTTTTCCTCGCGGTGAATGTAGCTGGAACATGAACCTAAAGCATGCCGACGGTATTAAAGCATGCTACAATTTTACATGAATAGATTAGCAATTAGAGATACATTTAATCCGTGTGTAGAAGCCGGAAAGCTAACTCAGCAGTACATTGTAGATGCATACGTGAAAGTCGAAGCAGAAAGATTGACTTATATTAGATTAAATCAGCCTACCCTCAGAGTAGAGCTGTATAATGGGTTAATGGACAATGTAAATAATTTAGCAGATAATGAGGGCGGTAAGGCGGGCACAATGGTTATTTTACCATCCACATTCCAAGGTGGCAGTCGTTTTATGTTAAAAATGTATCAGAACACTATGTCAATTGTTAGAGAATTCGGCCGACCTGATTTGTTCATAACAGTAACGTGTAATCCAAAATGGCCAGAAATAATTGAACAGTTACGCAAAGGTTAAAGTTCTGCAGATCTGCCAGATATAGTAGCGCGAGTTTTCAACGGAAAAATTAAAAGTATGATAAATGAAATTCTTCACGATGATATTTTTGGAAAAGTCGTAGCCTTTATTTTTGTAATAGAATTCCAAAAACGTGGGTTACCACATATGCATTTGTGGTTGACATTAGATAGCGATAGTAAAATCCGTAACAAAGATGAAATAGACGAAATTGTAAGCGCCGAAATTCTAGATGAAGACGATGAACCAGAGTTGTATCAATTAGTTCAAACGCACATGATCCACGGTCCCAGCGGTATATTAAATAAATATTCACCTTGCATGAATGAAAATAAATGCACAAAAAGATACCCTAAAGAATTTCGAAACGAAACACACGAAAATATTAACGGTTATCCTCTTTACAAAAGGCCAGATAATAATGCAAAGATATATATTCTCTGGAAAAACAGTTTAGTAAAATATACAGTAGATAACAGATGGATAGTACCTTACAATCCATATTTGCTAAAAAAGTATAAAGCTCATATTAATATCGAAATATGCTCTTCGGTTAAAAGTGTTAAATATATTTACCATTATCTGTGTAAGGGTCATGACTGCGCAAGTATTAAATTAGGTCAACCAGATAAAGATAAAGTAATTCAATGGGATGAAATCAACGGTTATTTAGATGCGAGGTATGTTTCTGCTCCAGAATGTTGTTGGAGGGTAATGGAATATCCCTTACACGATAAATCACATACAATATTTGAGTTAGCTGTTCATTTGAAATACCAACAGGCGGTATTTTTCGTTAATGGTCAAGAGATAAAAGCAGTAGAACGGGCAGCGAAAAAAAATACAACTTTAACTGCGTGGTTTATTCTAAATAGCACAGATGTAAATGCTCGGCAGTATGTTTATATGCAAATTCCAAAATATTATGTATTTGTTAATAACGCTTGGAAGGCTAGGCAACGCGAGTCAAAACCACCAATAGGCCGAATGATTTCCGTCAGTCCCAAAGATATAGAACGGTTCCATCCACTTTTAATATTAGTACACGCGAAAGGGGCCACAAGTTTCGAAGACTTGCGTACCGTAGATGGTAAGTTGTATAACACATACCAAGAAGCTGCCCGCGCATTAGGTCTTTTAGCAAATGATAAAGAATGCGAAAATTGTTTAGGTGAGGCAGTGATAAATAAATTTCCGAGACAATTAAGAGAATTATTTGCATATTTAATTTGTTTCCACACGTCCACCAATGCCGTAGCTTTGTGGGAAAAATTTAAAGAGTATTTGATAGAGGATTAATTATTGCACAATTCCGAAAAAGTAGCGCAAAATAAATGTTTAAGAAAAATTCAAGAAATATTAGAAATACATAGATTCACATTAAGCGATTTCGGTTTACCGCTGCCAGATGACGTAGATGAAAATGAAAACGATTTGATTGATACTGCAGCAGAGAAATTAGAGGGAGAACTAAATGTAGCGTTGTTTAATAATGATCAAAGAGAAATATTAGATTTAATTTTAAATGCCATATCAGATAGTAATAGCAAAAATAGATATTTCTTTGTAGACGGTCCTGGTGGTACAGGAAAGACATTTTTATATAATACCCCCATCAGTATTTCAAGAGGTCAAAATATTAAGGTAATAGCCGTGGCGTGGACAGGAATAGCGGCTATTTTATTAAAAGGTGGACAAACTGTACATTCGGTTTTCAAGTTACCAGTACCTGTAAATGACGGCTGCGTATGTAAAGTTAAAGCGAATAGTAATGCAGGCAAACTAATAAAAGATGCAAGTGTAATCATCTGTGACGAAGTAACAATGATACCGAAACACGCGCTAAATGCAATAGATTTACTTTTAAAAGATTTAATGAACAATACGGTACCATTTGGTGGGAAAGTTATAGTATTAGGTGGTGATTTCAGACAATGTTTACCGGTAGTGAAATTATAAAAATCATCGTACCACAATAATAGAAACTTGTGTAATAACAAGTCACTTATGGCAACTCTTTCAAAAATTTTCTTTAAAATAAAACATGCGTGTAAATAGGGACGAAAAGGAATTTTCGGAGTATTTACTAAAAGTCGGCAATGGTTTAACTGAAGTTGTCAAAATTCTTGCACACTGTGTATCACAAACGTCATTAGCTAATGATATATTTGGAGATAATGATATAGAGCCAACTGATAAACACAAATTTACAGACCACGCCATTTTAACACCAACAAATGACGATACAATGGTAATAAACGAACAAGTATTAAATAAAATCGTAGGACAATCAAAAATTTATTACAGTGCTGATTTTTGTGAAGGCGATGATAAAAATAAAATTAGTTATCCAACCGAATTATTAAATGCGTTAACACCAACCAAAATGCCCCCTCACAAATTAACGTTAAAAGTGGGGGCAATAGTAATGTTACTAAGAAACATGAATCCAAAACGTGGGCTATGTAACGGTACAAGATTTATTATAAAAGATATGAAAACTAATTACTTTGATGTAGAAGTATTAACCGGGCAAAGTGCAGGTACCTGACTCTATCTACCAAGATTTGATTTAATTACCGATACAAATTTACCATTTAGTTTAAAACGTCGCCAATTTCCAATTCGATTAGCATTTTCAATGACAATTAATAAATCACAAGGTCAAACGTTTAATTTTGTTGGAATTATTTAGAAAATCCAGTTTTCACTCATGGCCAATTATATGTTGCAATGTCGAGAGTACGGTCATCTAAAAACTTAAAAATAAAATTACCGGAATCAAATATTAACGAAAATTCTAAAGAAGGAATAACGACGAATGTGGTATTTAAAGAAATTTTACACTAAACAAGATATTAAAATCATAATGAAATAATTTCAATTAAATTTTAATCAATAAAAAAATTATATAAGATAACAATATTATATGAAGTACATATTTATAAACATTATTTCAAAATTTAAAAACATTATATAGAGCATTTCATAAACAAATTTACAAAAAATTTAAGTTAAAGTGCAAGTATTAAACCAATCTTTTCACATGATGAACATTATGCAGTATCGTAGCCAGGTTATTAAAAACCTTAAAGATAAAATTATCAGATTCAAATATTAAAAATATATATTTGAATTGTGAACAAATGAAATATTTAGAAAAAAATTAATTGAACAAGTAGATATCAGATAAAATATTGTTATATTTACTATGTCATAGTCATTTCGTAACTTATTGCAAAAATATGAACAAAATATGAATAATACATAAATTTCATTATAATTAATTTTAAATCTATATAAAAAATATTTAATGTTTGAAGTCAAAGACATTGAAATAAAATTTAATAAAACTAAATAAATCTAGCAAATACATATAAAAATATATAAAAAATTGCAATCCATTTAATAATTATTGAATGAACGTAAAATTTAAAAACATTTAATAAACAAAAGTATATAATAAATGATAACAGACAAGCAGGCCAGTCTACCATTATATCTCAAAACTCATGCAACAGAATACTATTTTGTACTTATGTTTTTGGCATTATACTACAAAACCGCCAAGTATGGTAAAAATTTCAAGTACCATTGGGGGTTTTAATGTGTTATGTTCCAAGTCATTGTGACTGTTGCATGAATTTGAGAAATAAGGTTTTGATAGTCATAAAACTATAAAAGTGCAAATATTAACTACAATTTATTTAAACATACATTTTTTGGTAAAAATACCTTTTTATTTTTAATTACTTTGGTAGATGGCAAAACAACGGCTTGGACATAATGCATTAAAACCCAATACCAGTGGTATTAAAATTTTTGCTTTACTTTGATTTAGTATTATAGCCCGTGATAAATAAATATAAGAGAAATTAAATACATTAAAAAATAAACCCGATCAAAATTATTCGCCACATAATGGCTGGTTGAAATTAGACATATGAAGTTCATTAAAACCTTAAATTTTTAAATTTAAAATTGTTAGAATATCGGATAAACATGTAATATTATAAAAAGGATTATTGATGGTGTATATGAAACATGAAATAAAAATATAAGAAAGCAATAATAATAAATTTAAGTATAAAATAAATGCATGTTGAAGCAATAATTATGATTTAAAAATGTGATTTAGAAATACTTATTAATATAAAAAGGAATAAGAAAGAATTTAAAATATAAATAATAAAAGATGTTATGATGGTAAAATTTGATTTGTTAAATAATATATGCAATATATTTAATAAATGTAATTGATATAAGTATTAAATATTATTCCAACATAAAAAGTGGTTCGTAAAATGTTGTAAAAGGTAATAAAAAAGAACTTAAGTCTTATAATACCATTGATCCTTTTACAAATTTTACAGACCTTGCCAAAATGAAAATACAATAGAAAGAATTATAAATAAAACTATTCTTTACATAAAAGTTAATAAAATAATATTAACAATGAAAAACATGAATAAAATAAAAAGTATAAAGCAATGGTTAAGTATTAGAAAAATTTTCTATAGCGTCTACATCCTGGTATATTGTATGTTTTACCAATATTTTCAATAATATACATTAAAAACTTTATTTAATGATAAAAAGGTCCCTACATTTAATAGTTAAATGAAAACCTATTTTATATGTAAGTATAAAAAAATAATTTAAATTTTTTACATTAAAATACAATTATAATAAAATTATATTTAAATTCATATTTTACCTTCTACTACTACTAAAAGATTGGTTAAGCAACATTTTTTTATTATAATACAACAGTCATTAGTTAACATTAATATTTTTCATTGACAATAAAAAATGTAATAGCGCTTAAACAATACTGCTGTCAATAATTTTTCATGAATACCATCTAAAAATAAAGACGTTATATGAAAACTATCTAATACCAGGCTTAAGTTAAAACATGTTGCGTCTCTCTATAATATGTATTAGAAATGTGACATTAAACAAATATATATAATAAATCGCAACATGTGGGCAGGCCAGTCTACCATTGTACCTCAAAATTCATGCAACAGAATATAAATACACATTTTTTTGGCAATATACTACATACTACTACAAAACCGCAAAGTATGGTAAAAATTTCAACTACTGCTGGTGGGTTTTGAAGTGTTATGTAATGAAGTCATTGTCACTGTTGTATGATTTTGAGTAACAATATTTTCATTTTTAAAAAACTACGAAAGTACAAATATTAACTGCAATTTATTTGGTAAGAGTACATTCAATTTATATTTTTTTTGTTTTAAATTACATTTTTATGTACATAATGTGTACCATATTATCTATAATTCCTTGGTAGACTTGGCAAGACAGTGACTTGTTACATAATACATTAAAACCCTATACAAGTGATATTTGGGATTTTTGCTGTACTTTGCTTCAATATTATAATAGCCCGTGGTTAAAAAAATTAAAACAATAAATAAGAAAAAATAAGCTTCATAATAATTACTCCTCACAAACCGGCTGGTAGGTATTAAGCTAATGAAGCATATTACAACATTATAATAAAAAAAAACACAAAGCGATCAAATAAAAGAAAAATAAGAGAGTAATAAATCGCAAAAGTATGAATGTTTGTATGAATGTTTGTATGAAATCGAGTTGCCAGGTTATCAAAATTTGTTTTTCATTTTATATGAAAGATTCTACAATTTTAACAATAATAACTGCAGTTAGTAAACAAATCGTATTCTTTTATTATTTTGTTGAGTTGAGTAAAATATTTCTATAAATTATCTAAAATGTAAATTAATTTTTTATTAATATTATTACACATTCATATTTTTAAATTATTTAACTTATTTGTATTAAAAATTATCTGGCAACTCAAATAATTTCTAATAAAAATTAAAATATAATGTCAGAAAGCTTTTTCAAAATTATATATTTCTTAAAAAAAATGTAGAATGATTTGTTACACTTTTGTAACTAATTAAAAGTTAAATTCATAGTATATAATATAGATACATAAATATCAAAATAATTTCATTTGATTCACATCGATATAATATGGTATGTTATTATCAAGTTCTGGGAAATATAATTTTTGTATTTCATAATTTTAGATAATAATAACTGAAATCTACACTGCATTATGACTGTAAACTATGTCGAATATAATAAATATGGTATACAAGTATACTAGTATATGGACAATTACATATGTGAAATCGTAATAACGAAGTTTTTTCAACTGAGGCGAACATTTTTTTTTTATAAAAAAGTGTTTGAATGTTTACATATTTTATATAAATTAATAATGTTCCTTTTTAAAAACAGAAAACTGGATCGATGGGATAAAATCTACAAGTTGAATTTTTCTTTATTAAATATTTCATTCATTTCAATCACAAGAAAATGATTTAATTTTATTCGAAGCATATAGCATATTTTAATTCAACCAGTACGGTTGTGTGGTCGTGGCGTGTCTTGTCTGATCGTGTAGATAAGCAACATAGCCCGCCCTGTCCAATTGGATGGGTTGCCGCACAACGGCTCGGTGTGTGCTGGCCTTGCAGAGACTGTAGGCTGACAACCTGCATCACTAAAATGCAAGTAAAACATGTCACGAAACAAGTACTTCAGGTACTTGAGGCCTTGTTCCACATAGGAATGTCGTGCCACTGATGATGATGATGATGAATTCAAATGATAAATGAAATATTGTATTTTATATGTTGATGTCAGACAATAAATCCACTGTAAAATGACGGTAACAATTAAAAGAAACTAATCTTCCTCAATTATATTAGTCTTTATTTGTAGAAGACAGGAGTTTCACCAGAATGTCTTTTTGAAATACTTGTCAACAATAATCTCAACTGAGAATTGATATTGAATATTTTGGAACCGAACTTTGAAACCTATTCGCTGACGATTTTCCTGCCATTGGAAAAACTTCAATATTATAGACAAAGTTTAATAAGAATGGTAAATACATTATATTAAAAAAAACATCTTTATTAATTATTTTTTATTTAACAGAATGCACAACACTTTCATTACTGGCAGAATACTTCTTCGAATTATCAAATAATTTATTAAACATAGGTAACATTTATTTGTAACTAATTATTTATATTTACTCATTAAAATTTTTTCAGACAAAATATACATAAAAGTTACTACATTAGCTGAAAGCACAATTTTTCAAATATTTCATTATAAATTCTACAAGAAAAGTTTGCAGTGTTCAAAAAAGTAAGTCAAATTCTTACTAATTCTCTTTGCGGCTGTTATATATTTTATTTTATTTGGTTATAGGTACTTAGCCCAATCCTTCTGCGACCAAACGCTCTTCCTTTATAGATGAAACAATTCCATTATATTTAAATAATGTAAGTCATTTTTTTACTACTTATATATCTCATTATTTCAAATTACTCTTTTTGTATAGTGATCGTCTTTTGCTAACGTTTTTTGGACGGTTTTCCGTTAGCATTTACAGGGAATCCTGGAGACTGATTCGTCCCGTCCAGAAGCTTCTTGCTGTATAACTTATTGTCATTATTATGTATTGTAATGTTTTAATAATTTATTACTTTCTTATTTTGTGTATCCCAGTTATACTTAAACATTTGTTTAAGACGTTGTTATTTTTGATTCTAGATTGCGAAATGTCACTTTTGCACTCGAGAATGCAAAAGCATTTCACAATCAAGAATCAAACATTTTTTAGAAATCTAAATTCCAAAATTAGTTAAAATGCAAAAAGAAAATTTTGACGTTTATCAAATCAAATATTTTTGACAGCTGATAGATAGTTGACAGCAGAAATAAAACAACTGTTTTAAATTATATCATTTTTTAAATGAAATATTTCAATACTTCATTGTATAATACTATTAAAATGATAAAAGAAAGCAAGAAAGACACTAAAATGACAGATTTTATTAAATTGCGACCCTTTATTTCATCAAAAAAGTTGCATGTTGTAAAAGTCTTTTGCTTTTGTTACAATAACTATTTAACAATTTTCAAATAAAATATTTGTAAAAAATATGGTCAGTAATGCATATTCAAATTTTCCCGCCAAAGAATAATGGCGGTACAGCAGCCAAAGTCGTTGAGTACCCCTAGATAAAAAAATATTATTTTAATATTCTTCGTTTGTCAAATTGAATTTTTAATTTTCAGTTATTTATTAAATTTGAATTGACTAAAAAGTACATAAAATGAATGAAATAATCATCTTCCTAACACAAATTTGAACTATCATCTAACAAATATAAAAGTAAATCTATAAAAATTACTTTATTTGTGCGACCGTTTTATTATAAATATTTCTTTGGTTTAAATTTCCTGTACTATCTTCACGAGTAAGGTTGTGCGTGCGCTATGCACAATTCCTGTGAATATAAAATGGCTGGATTTTATCGCCACTATCATTTTGTGACAATTCATTTAAAATATAAACCCTCGGTCTGTATTACACACAGTTAAGTCAGGTTAGTTTAAAGGTAGATTTTTTAAAATCTATATACCCTCTGTCTATACATCAAGTTGAACGTATCAATAATATTAGCTTACGTTATTTGATTACCAGTGATATTAGTTTAGCCAAAACAAGACTAAAAAGGTCTTTGGTAGCGATTTGTCATTTTAAAAAGACTTAATTTTTTATTAGTAAAGACTCGAAGTAGCGTTCACATAAAAAAAAATAATGACAAGGGTAGAATTATTGGTATGTGTCCAACCTCCCGCCTCTAATAATAAATTCTATGTTTTCCAGTACATTCAATTTGTAGTTTTAAAATTAGGTATTGCAGTTCACAATATATTTAATTCGTTTCATACCTAAAATTTCCTTCATAAAATTTGTATGACCAAAAAAACAATTATTTTTGGCGTTACTGAAACCGGAATCGAACTTAACCTTGATGCATGCAAATATATTCCTTATATATATCCTCCACCTGTTTTAATTTTACAGGAAAAATACTTTATATTTACTTATTTTATCTTTTAAACTTACAAAAAATTTGACATCGTATGTCAAATTTTATGAACTTATCTGTTTTATCGAAATTTCTGAGCCTAAACGATATGTTAAATTATTATAATTTATATATTTATTCTGTTTAGCTAGGAGTTACATATTATATAAACGTAATTATACAGATCGGTAGAAAATTTAAAAATCTTTATATTTATATGTTAACGATGTGTCATTATTTAAACGTAAAAAATAAATAGGGCACGAGAGCAGCACTGTCGACCTGTGCCCGAGAATCTCAGCTCATTTCACATCATTCTATGATTGTCGCAGTCATATACCTATTAGTAACATACCGCTGATCCTCCGCGATCCATACGTTCAACAAAGCGTAATAGAGTTATATCTTGCATCGCACACAGTCGTTACAGTGCACTTATTGCGCAGGCTCAACACGCTAGAAAACAGTGTTTCAAAGTCACATTTAATATTGAAATTAAAATAAATAAACACAGAAATTTGAAGAAAGTAACGAATTATTGTTTATAATACTGTAATAATCATTTAATATTGATTATTGATAATAAAATTACAATATCGCGAAATTTAAAATATTTTAAGCTATTTTTTGTATACTATGCACGATGCATAGTATACAAAACATAGCTGAAAATATTTAAATTTCGCGCTGTAGTAATTTTATTATCAATAAACAATATTAAATAATTATTACAATATTATGTACAATAATTCGTTACTTTCTTCAAATTTCTATATTTATTTATTTTATTTTAAATATTAAATGTGACTTTAAAACACTATCTCCTTGCGTGATGAGCATGCGCACCAAGTGCACTGTAACAGCTGTGTGAGATGCAAGATATATCTCTATTACGCTTTCTTGAACGTATGGCAATTACATTGGGAAGATAGGGGATCAGCGGTATATTACTAATAGGTATATGGTCTCAGTTCACACTATTCCAAGCGGAAGAGAAGAAGTGGCGGAAATTTAAATCGACGGCATTGGCGAGTTTTGTATTCATTCCAATCTGCCCGTGCGATCTCTATGTGTGGTTTATCCATTGCGCCCTTTTAGTGTTTCTCGTGTCAGTATTTGTTGTTATTGATTTTGTTATTGTTGTTGAGTTTGTTATTTTATTTATTGTTAAAATCGACAACAACAAATAATTAACACGATAAACTGCTAGTAAATTCATATTTTCATTATAAAATAATGCAAAAGAAAGTATAAAAATTGCTTCATAAAGATATAAATGAACATAGCAACAAAAATACATGAATATAATCATGTTTTTTGGCAATATAAAAATGTATCAGTTTATATATTTCGGTATGATATTTCACATTATTTATATTTATAAAATAGATAATTATTTTTAAAATAATACCTTTTTATTCATTCTTTAACTAACTTCATACTTATTTTGTCAAGTAATGACAGTTACGCTGTCAAACTTAATGTATTGTATGAAAATACAAATTATGCTAAAATATAATAATAAATAATATACATTACAACAAATGTTTCTAGGTATAACACATAGTAGCACCCCCCGTAGAAGGGTGTGAAAAAAATTTCTCAATTTCCAAAGTTCGCAAATTCAACATATATTTTTATTTATTTCCTAAACGGTCTCGCGTGCCGCTTTGAAATTGTTATAAATAAATAACATACATTACAACAAATATTTCTAAGTATAACACATTTACATATTGTAAAATATTCTTTTTTAAATTATAAAAGTATTTAAAATTAAGTATAACTGCCTTTTTGCAAGTACTTGATTACAAATATCGATTAGAGATTAGTTTAAGATCGAATTTTGATTACAATAATAAAAATATTATGTAGTTAACATTACCATGATTCAACTTTTATTTATAACAGCTAGAAAACATGGAATCAAATTTAGTTCACATTGAAATGTCTGTACTCATCTGTCAACATTGTCAGTGTCGTATGATTTTCAAAGGCTGTTTAGTGTGTACATATGTACATCGTTTTGAAAATGGAACATGGGTAATTTGCCAAATGTACATTATTCTACGATAAATGATTTTTATCGAATGAATTCAAATCCTCCAAGTTTCTTACGTGACAGCGATTTAAAAAAATACGGGTATTTTATATATTTTTTACAGAACCATAAAATGGAAGAAAATAAATTAGGTCATATATCCCATTAAGGTTTACAAACGACACATTTGATTATATCGACTAAAAACTTGTAGTAACTTCTTTAAATGTAACCAAATTGACATTCAAGTGAAGCAAGTAATGTACTTTGTTGAATAAAAACTGTTTTATTAAGAAGGTATGTCCGTAAATATTACAAATTCTTCTTCAAATTATAGTAATTTGTTCCCTAAAATTATCCATTCAAAATGTTTGTTCGTTAAGTGCAATAGTCTATAACGAAGTAAAAATTTCGGTTAAGATAATAGAAGAAAATGTAGTCAAATTTTATAAAATTTTAACTTTGATTATATCAAGCACAAGGCGTATTTTAAGTAGTCCTGTTTTCAACACAAATGAATTTGTAATTAAGGTTTACAGACTAAAAATTTGATTATAGGAATGAAAAATTTGTCGGAGGTATACCGTGTTTGTTATGAATTGAAAGCACTTGGAAAGGGTTTAGCTTGCAAACATGATAAAATAGTTCTTGTCAATCGGCTTTTGTTTTTAGCGAAAAGTTGTCAGAAGTATGCCGTCTTTGGTATCAAATGAAAGTACTCGAACAGGGCAGCCATGTTGCAATAACAAAAATTTGCCAGGTCGATCGGCTTTTGTTCTTTTCCAAAATTTGTCAGAAGTATGTCGTGTTTGGTATCGTATGAAAGGTCTCGCCGAGAGCTGGTGTACAGGAATGAAATTAGACTTCAACTGTAAATACTTCATTGATGCCGGAGGCCTAGTGAAGCTCAGCGTAGCTGAGCCTTCGCTAGTCCATATACTAAACGATTAGATTCACTATCTATCTATCTATATATCTATCTATAGATTCATCACGAGCATCGAGTAACTTTTGTAATCGCCTACAGCCTGAACCAAGCAAGTGATTGTTATAAATTTTTTTTTAATATGTGGGGGCTAATGAGATCTGGTGCCTTTTGGGTGTCTTATATTTTTACTATTAGTAATTTTTGTATAAACAATTAAAACTTTGCACAAATGCTGCCTTGAAACAATGGATCCCAGAGGCCATGTCTAATTTTAAGAAGAATCACGCCGTCATCCGTCACTTTTGACAATCTGCCTATGAACTTTAAATGATTATATCTTTTAATAGAACATTGATATCAAAGATTTAAAAACAGTATCATGAATAATAGACTTGAGCAAATGTGTTACAACTAATTTAAGTTTAAAACATAACGTATTTAATTAATATAAATTTTGACGTTTCCAATGTCAAAAGTCAATGTTGCCAAATGTGTGATGAAGTAACCAAATTAAAACCAAATATTCCTAAAATAACTTCACTGAAGACGGTGGCAGTTGTATTAGGGTTGCCAATATTAAATTATAAATTTAAAAATAAACTACTATTTTTTATTACAAACAGTGTTGCCAAATTATAAAGTAACTAAATAAAAGTCAAATATTCCTAAATAAAATAAATTGAATACTTTGCTGTGTTTGTTTTCAAAAGAAAGAAAACTATAACGGCCAGTTTTAAAATGAAAAAAAAAATAAGTCATGTCGATCTACATTTTTTTTCGTAAAAAGTTGTTAGAAGTAGGTCGTCCTTGGGTTTTAAGGAAACGACACAATACAGACTGGTGTGCACGAATGACATAAATTTTCTATGTAGATTAGAATTTGAAAATGAAAGATTACTGAAGACAGTGAATGTTATATTAGGCTAGGTCACGATGAGGGCTAGCGTGCAAAATGAACAAAAAAGTTCTATTTCGAACGGCTTTTGTTTTTTGTAAAAAGTTGTGAGAAGTATGTGGTGTTTGGTATCAAATGAAAAGGCTCGATGGGCAAAGATATTATTAACTGTACTATGTATCCGTACTTTATAAAATTGAACAAAATATGTATTATTATTGTAGAAATTGTATATGGTATAATTAAAATTTTCTGACATTTAACGTTTCTTATAATTGGTTATAACATAAATTTATACTAGAAATTTTGCAACTTGATACAAATATTCAGAACATATGTTGGTTTGTACTTATTATTTATTATTTAAATAAATATAAAATGATATATGTATGTATAAGAAATGTAGAGAAAGATATAAAAAGGATAGAAATATACAAAAGATTGGAAATATGCAGTACTAAAGAATATGAAAGACGAAAGAGTACAATTTATTATTCCTGCAAAAGCAGAAACATTATTTTTGAGAAAATAATTCAATTAATTGACAATCTGTTCTTTATATACGAGTGTTATAGGAATGATTCAAATAACGCGCATATTTTAGGCAGGTATTCTTATTTTGATTCATATGCGTTTTAACCCTCTATTTTATTAAGTGAACGACAAGTTCGAAGAAATTAAATCATTTGTCAAAACATGTTATGTGTCAGACCTTCATAATTTACTTAAAAGTCTTGCAGCACATTGTTGTTTATTGTATTTGCAAAATGACAAGTACACCTATAATTTTAAGCCGGAATATACTTTGCATACGTATTAGAAATAGTAAGTTACAAATAAATTCCTATTATATGGAATAAGAAGTTATTTATTATAGGTGTTTTATAGTACTGTCCTGAGTACTGTACTTCATTTTAAATTAGACAGGCGATAAAAAATTAAATAATAATAATAAAAAAGTACATAATATCATTAGAAGATTTTGACTTAAAATCAACAATTACGTGGGATAACTGGCCATCGGAAATTTTAAATTCTGAGCTAAAATCGTTCACAATACTAAACAAACAATACGTGGTATTAATTTCCTGCAATCTGTTAACAATACCTGTAAGTAGCAGAAGATATGTTTTAACTCCGAATGAATGTATGTACATAACAGATTGTGTTGTCCTAAAACATCTTTATTATGAAAAAAATAATACAAGCTGGAGGGGATGTACTATTTATATTTTTATTAAAAAATAATTACATTCAAACGAACGAAGTAGAATTTAAAATAAATTGAATAAAATACGTTTTATGATAAATATGTTTTTAATGCAGGATTGGTTTATCGACTGGTTGTTAATATGAAGAAAGTCTTTATTGGAGTTGCAATCATCTAATAAAATCCACTAATACACATATTAGTGGATTTAATTAAATTACAGTAACTGCAATAAAGATCTTCCTCTAATGTTTTTTTTAATTTGTAATTTTCATTTTACAGCTATGAATGTAAAAAATTATAATAATGTAGGTACACTGAACAATAGTTGCAGTTTATTCTAACAAAAATACAATATGAATAATTATACACAAATTTTGAAAGTATTTCATGTAAGTATACATTTTAGTGCAATCAATCTCTACCAATACGTTGTACTTTATTAACAGTTATTATGTTATTACGTTATTAGTATGAATCAGTTAAGAAGTTTATGTTGCAACCATTTGAAAACGGTTGCATTTGGAATATAAGCACTAATGCCAGAGTATCAGTTTTCGCTCAAAAGTTCGCCCTTATCTTATGATCAATTAGAATGGAAGTTAAAGATTCGAACAACAAACCTTGCATCTGTGACGCTAAAAGTATGTATTATAATTATTTCGTTATTGTATATAACACGTTCATTTCCTTTTAAAGGAAAATTCTCATTTAAATTAAAAGTATATTTGTGTTATAACATTATGAATAAATTATTATTTAAAATTTATTATTTTTAAATTTTTAATAATTTAATTTTTGTATTTATCGGTATGTACGCTGTCGGTATTAATAATTTCACATTTACCGACATTTCGGAAATACTAATTTAAGATCAGGGACACCATTGAAAACAAAATTTGTTTACCAAGAATATTGCTTCTTCACCTGTGTGTAGAGTAATTTCATTTATTGTACTTTGTTACAATATATTTACATTGCGAATTAATATTCATTATCTTCGATCAGAGCTGCAGTAGTCACAATAAATAAATCGTTTACTGTGCCGCTAGATTCAAATCTAAGGTGAGAAATATTTTATATCTTTTACAACCCTCGAAAAATCAACTTGCAAGTTCGCAATTTACAAGTAGAAAAATGTCATTTGCAACCAAGCTAATAGAAATTTTAATTTGTGATTTCATTATTTTTTTTATATTATTTTATTTCTTATTAAATTCTATATTTTTGTTGTTTACCCGGCGCCAGTAGTTTTTAGCCGGTTTTCCGTAAACCTACAAAAGATGTGTCTCCATTATTTTTATTTAGCTGAAGTATGCTCTAAAATATGCTAAATTATTTATTGCACTAATTAAAAAAATATTTAGGCGGGTATTTCATCGTCTCTGGTGGGCCGCGTGTTATAGCTAATTGCGAGTTAGTCCAACCTACAACTGTTGAGAGTTGATCTCCTATTTAAGTATAAATAATTTACTTTAAATTTATAATCATTACACTATCTCTAATAGGCCGTGAAAGCGTGACGTCAAAATGGAGCGGGAATTACATATATATTTTTCGGTTTGAAATTTTGGTAATGGTGAACAAATCACATAACCGTTCAATTTAAATAACTTTCATCTGTTGTGTACTTATGTTTCGTTATGTATATGTCCGTATAAAATCTATTTTACCTTAATATGCAAGAATACATGTTTTTTTATTAACATATAGGGTAGGAAAGGTACAAAATTATTTAGAAAATAAATTTATTAGGTGGTTGTTTCTTGGGCCTTAGTAACAGTACTTTTATCTCGCAAATTTTTTATTCTGAGAATTTTAAAATGTTGCAGACGTTTCTGTTACATCCAAAAAAAAATTAAAATTGCGAAAAGTTAACTATTTTATTGTTATATATAATTAGAAATCTATGAATGTATTTTTTGTGAAAAATCTTTAAAATATACAGGCTGTTCCATTTAAGCGTGCCACCATTGCTATCTCAAAAACTATAAGAACTACCAGGTTGGTTAACTTAGCAAGGAACCACCATTTTACAAGTCTATTAACATAAGCCAAACAAATATTTTTTTAAACCAGTGGTTCTCAAGATATAGAGTAGTTTTTTTGCCCATTATATTGTTCTTGTAAAATGGTGGTTCTCGCTAATTTAAACAACCTCGTAGCTCTTATAGTTCTCGAGATAGCAATGGTGGCACACTTAACTGGAACACCCTATATTTACCGAAAACAACATTTTTATTTAAATTTTATTTATTTACAAATAAAACACACAATGTAAACTATCCGCAAATTTCTTGTAGTCCAACCATGATACCATGTCTTAAATACATCCACTATTAAATTATAAACATATTTTTATATGAATATGCATTTAATTAATAATTAACGCCAAATATATCATTATCTTACAAACTACACATAAGAACACAACAGATGACAGTTGTTTAAATTGCGCGGTTATAGTTTGTTCGCTACATGGACAATCTCAAATATATTATTATAATTCACGTTGTGTAATTGCCGCTCGATTATGACGAGAGCAGTTTCACAGCCTAGACATTGTACATAGTTTGCAGTATTTAGTAATTTAGCAATCTAATAATACAAATACATATTTATTTCGTATTAAATTTTTATAATGCTATTCATATATTTTAAATATTAATTTTACTATAGGTTTACAACTTGACTGCAGCAGAGTAAGAGAAAGAGTGCAAGATTCCATTATCCTAACAGAAAAGAACCTGATCGACTTATAATCGAAGGCCTGACGTAATTATTGGTAATTATAAATATTGAAAAGAACAACTGTTAACGGCAAATTTAGGTATTATGCAAGTATAAAATTTATTAATGATAGAGTCGAATTACATAAGCAGGTATGTTTAAGAGAGGAGCTATTTAATTATTTAGTCAGTTGTGATTTGATTGTTGACGTGAGCACAGTGATATTCAATAGTGATAGTGAGTGTTCATCATTGGTAAAAGGTGGGTGTCAGCATTCAGTTTTTACATATGTGTGTGTGCGCTAGAATGGCCTCCCCTGAGGCGGGTGTTGATTATAGGGTGTCGAGAGTTGAGAAAGGGCTATTCTGCGGTTTAGCTATCCCCTCTTCTGCGGTTGAGGAAGAGTCTACAATTCGGTTGGGACTGCCACATTCGCTGCGGTGATGTGGGACAGTACTTTGCGGAGGCTGTCAACCTCATACCAGGTTTGGTTGAGACGTGCTCACGCTGCGGTGTTGAGACAGGGCTATTCTGCGGTTTAGCTATCCCCTCTTCTGCGGTTGAGGAAGAGTCTACAATTCGGTTGGGACTGCCACACTTACTGCGGGGGTGTGGGGCAGTACTTTGCGGAGGCTGCCATCCTAATACCTATATCCTTTCTCTCACCTATTCTCTCTTTTAAGGTTTAGGAACTGGTACTGATCACTCACTGAGCGAAGAGTTTCTCATATCTCTGTTTATTTCAGATTTCGAGTGTGTCCAGCCCAGAAGGCCCCCAGAACTAGATGACCGAGAAGGGAGCGTCGACTGGGAGATATATTTGTTAACCATAATGTTATTTTCTTTCATAATTGTATTTTAAAATAATTAATAAATAGGTGTACTTAACATTTCAGAAGTGGGATCTGAACACCTTTAACCTTCAGATTTACATACAGCATAACTTTTGGAGCATTGCGGATATTTGTTACATTTATGTTTAGCTGGATAACGAAACTAGAACAACATTTCAATATGGCATTACCTAACAACAGTCCTCAGTTTCAATACGCAAGTTCAGTTAGAAGTCTATCACCGAATAATGTGCAATGGATGCAGGAAAAACAATTCTCAGTTGAACCATCTAATTACTCTGTCCGTCCAGAAACCGTAAAACCATTTTGATTCTTCAGATACAAGTCTTTCAAGCGAAAAATGGATTCAGAAAATAGATGATTTGCGCGCTATGTATAAATGGGATGAAGTAACTACCATTATGTATGTGACATCACGATTGAAGGGGTATGCGCAAACGTGGTATAAAGGTCTGCAAGGAATAAATCATTCTTGGGAAACATGGAAGACTATGTGTTAGAGGCATTTCCGTCACAGAAAAATTACTTTCAGTTGCTTCAAGAAATGATGGCTCGCATTAAAAAACCGGATGACACGATGTTGCAATATTACTATTAGAAGCTGGCGCTACTCAATGCTTGTGACATCACAAGAGAAAAGGCCGTCTCATGCATCACTGATGGAATTTCTGACGAAAACACCAAAACTGCTGCTCTTTCTAGAGATTACAAGAAACCGGAGTCTCTTTTATTATTTTTGAAAACGGTCAAGGATAATCTATCTACACGAAGCCTGTCTGTTCCCCATAAACGCGATTTACATTGAGTTTCTCAAAAGAACAAGTTGCCTTTCTATACTACCCAGCATCACAATGATGGTATGGCAAACGTCCGTTGTTTTACTTGCGGAAAATTGGGACATACACGCACACATTATGGCATCAAACGGCAAACTTAAATCGAATTACGTAGGACGAAATGGAGGTGAGTTCAGTGGAAATAGGAATCGCCAACCACAACAACGTCAACATCTAAATGTTCAGCGTCAACAACAGCCACAACCACAATTTCCAGAAAGGAACATCGTAGTAACTTCTGCGGAGATAAGTGGAAATTGTAAATTTTTAATGGATGTTGAAGTAAATGGAACGGGAGTCAAATCATACGTCGATATGGGATCTGCTTGCATCATCATGAAGGAATCAGTAGCACAACTAAAATTACTATTCAACAAACACAAAACAGTTACTCTGCGTGGTTTCGGGAATGGATGTGTGAAGACTTTAGGTGAAACTGAAGTTCAGAAGTTGAAAATTGATGAAGTAGAGCTATATGTACTATTCAACATAGTACCAGACACAGTTCAATCCATACATATAATTGTTGGACAACCTTTCACCGAATTACCGGAGGTAGTTGTTTACAAGGATTCAAATCGGCTAAGATTTTACAGGAAAAACGACTCACCATTCAGTGAAATCGAAGCGACACCCCGTAAGAAGGTAAACATCTGGACCAAACATGCAACTGTTGTACCTCCAGGACATGTAGGGATAACTTTTTGTAGATTTAAGCGTACGAACACCTGAAGGAAACGAGCATGTATTCCCGCGAACAATTGTAGAAGCAGACCAGGATATGGAATGTGTTCTTCCAGTCGTAAATCTATCAGATACGGATATAACATTTCAGAAGGATAAAATTGTAGCAAGAGGATGGAAGTGTCAAGCTGATAATAATGAAGTGCAAAAAAAATGAAGGAATTGATTTTACGGAGGATGAACTACATGTGAGAACGGATATAAATAAGGATCAACGCGAACAACTGATACGTCTATTGCAGGAATAAAGAGATTGTTTTGCAAGAACTGTGAAGGATATTTGATGCACGAATGCTACTGAAGTGGATATTTTACTGACTGATGACGTGATGACACACCCATTACTTACAGGCCGTACAGATTATCAATTTCAGAAAGAAAACAAGCTCAGGGAATAGTACAAGAGCTTCTGGATTGCGACATTATACGCGAATCAACTTCACCCCTTTTTAGCACCGATTTTACTAGTGAAGAAAAAGAACGGAGAAGCACGAATGTGTATCGACTACAGGCATTTGAATAAAGTAACCGTGTAAGACCGATAACCCTTACCAAGAATTGATGACCAATTGGATCGGTCGCAAGAAGCGAAGTTCTTCACAACTTAAGATATGAAAACAGGATACTACCAGATACCTATCGCGGAGAGTTCAAAGTATAAAACTGCATTTGTAACACCAGACGGACACTATGAGTTTAATCGTCTTCCTTTTGGATTATCCAATGGACCATCAGTTTTTCAGAGGCTAATCAACAAAGTTCTAGGATCATGTCGATGTCGTAACACCATCGCCATGGCCTACTTAGATGACATCATCTGCCTATCATCATCATTTACAGAGGGAATTCAGCGGCTGACGACACTGTTCGACATTTTTAGGGCGAACAACTTGACACTGAATATGAAGAAATGTTTCTTTTTTCAGAGCAGCATAAATTATTTAGGATTTGATATTGATCGAGATGGAGTTAGACCTGCAGCAGAGAAAATAAAAGCCGTCACCGAATTTCAGGCACCGAAGAATGTACATCAAGTAAGACATGTTGTAAGATTTTAAGAGCACATCTTTAATACTTTTGGAGTCCTGACAAGATTAGTTTCCAATCGAGGAACAGCCTTTACATCGAAGCAATTCATAAACTACTGTCGGGAAAAGAGCATTAAACATATAATGAACGCTTTGGCTACACCACGCGCTAATGGTCAGTGCGAAAGGGTAAATTCCACGATCTTAGCGGCACTTGCTACTTCAATACAAGAAGAAAACAAAAGGGACACAAAATTGGCACAAGTACAGTTTTCATTTAATAATGCAGTAAACTTGTCAACTAAGAAAACACCAAGCGAGTTTTTATTCGGTTACCGACCTAGATCTACTAGTAACGCAATTTTAAGCACCGAAGTTCAACCAGAGCAGCCAGTAATAAATGTGACTGATACTCGGCAAGAAGTGCACAACAATTATTAAACGAACAACAACGGATTAAAAGTAATTACGACAAACACAGGTGCAACATGCAACTTCTAGCCCCGTTTGACGGACCCTTTCAAGTGAGGCAAGTCCTACCAAATGACAGATATTTAGTTTAAGAGTTACCTGGTTCTAAACGAACTAAAAGAGGCAAGTATAGTAATGTTATTGCAATAGGCTGAATGAAGCCATATGTCGAACCGGAAGGAATATCTGCGTCGTCCAGAAGTAAAGTAAGCGAGGTAGATGACGATATACACGGCATCATAGATTAGTCCGCGAGGACGCGGAAAAGTCAGGATGGCCGAACTGTTAACGGCAAATTTAGGTATTATGCAAGTATAAAATTTATTAATGATAGAGTCGAATTACATAAGCAGGTATGTTTAAGAGAGGAGCTATTTAATTATTTAGTCAGTTGTGATTTGATTGTTGACGTGAGCACAGTGATATTCAATAGTGATAGTGAGTGTTCATCATTGGTAAAAGGTGGGTGTCAGCATTCAGTTTTTACATATGTGTGTGTGCGCTAGAATGGCCTCCCCTGAGGCGGGTGTTGATTATAGGGTGTCGAGAGTTGAGAAAGGGCTATTCTGCGGTTTAGCTATCCCCTCTTCTGCGGTTGAGGAAGAGTCTACAATTCGGTTGGGACTGCCACATTCGCTGCGGTGATGTGGGACAGTACTTTGCGGAGGCTGTCAACCTCATACCAGGTTTGGTTGAGACGTGCTCACGCTGCGGTGTTGAGACAGGGCTATTCTGCGGTTTAGCTATCCCCTCTTCTGCGGTTGAGGAAGAGTCTACAATTCGGTTGGGACTGCCACACTTACTGCGGGGGTGTGGGGCAGTACTTTGCGGAGGCTGCCATCCTAATACCTATATCCTTTCTCTCACCTATTCTCTCTTTTAAGGTTTAGGAACTGGTACTGATCACTCACTGAGCGAAGAGTTTCTCATATCTCTGTTTATTTCAGATTTCGAGTGTGTCCAGCCCAGAAGGCCCCCAGAACTAGATGACCGAGAAGGGAGCGTCGACTGGGAGATATATTTGTTAACCATAATGTTATTTTCTTTCATAATTGTATTTTAAAATAATTAATAAATAGGTATACTTAACACAACGCACTCAAAAATTGTAAGTTTTGTATAATTTTTAAGTACATAACAAAATGCCAAGTAAAGATAGAATTAAACGTCTTAAGCGCAAGCAAAACAACGAGAAAAATACGGCAAAAAATAATAAAAATGATAATACGGGAAATATAGAAGAAAACTTTATTAATAGTCAGGTTCAATCAGGTTGTAGGAGTATATCTGTTATTTCAGTAGCGGACAATAATATCAATAATGTACATACAAGTAATCAAACGGGTAATGTAGGAATTAGGACAGTAAACTATCAGATTCAGTTAATAGACCAGGATATTAACACGTTGCTAAATCCTGCAGGGTACTTAGAAGACGAACACATAGACTTTTTCTTTTCTTTAGTCCGTTCTATGACTGAGTTCAACCCTCAGCCTACAGTGTATGTAAATGCTCCGGACCGTATCATTCCAGTTCAACAAGGAACTAAACACTTACAAATTTTATTCGTACCAAGTGCAAATACTGGTCGTTGGCTTACCCCGTACTATGACGGTTCAGAGATAATTATTTACGACAGCATGAATTCTCAATGTTTAAATTCAAATGCCAGTTTATATTTAGAAAGACTGTTTCCTTATAGACCAACAGTTAGATTTGTCCGGGTTTAGCAGCAGACCAACACTTTCGATTGTGGGTTGTTTGCAATTGCGTTTTGTACGAATATCATATTTAACCGCAATCCGGAACAGAAAAATTATGATATCAATAATTTAATTTCAAAGAATACATTAAAAATGAAACACCTGAACAAAAAACAAATCGCTTAAATAGATTAAAAGATAACTTTCAAAATATGATTCAAATAGAAACACATGAACAAAAAAAAAAACGTTTAAATAGGTTAAAAAATAATTTAAAAACTTCAATAGAAACAGAAACACCCGAGCAGAGAGAAAATCGTTTGAATATTTTAAAAAATAATTTTAAAATTTCAATAGAAACAGAAACACCCGAACAGAGAGAAAATCGTTTAAATAGGTTAAAAAATAATTTAAAAAATACAATTGAGACAGAAACACCGGAACAAAAAGAAATTCGTTTAAATAAGTTAAAAACTAATTTTAAAAAATGTATAGAAAAAGAAACACCTGATCATAAAGAACAGCGTTTAAATATGTTAAAAGATAATTTTAAAAAAGTAGTTGAAACAGAAACACTGGAACAGAAAGAAGAGCGTTTGTTAAAAAATAATATAATAAATAAAAATAAAATAAAGGCACGCAAAAATAAAGTTAATGATAAAGTTAGATTAGCTAGCAAAGGTATAGGAATGCAAATTGAACCGCATTCGTTGGGTCCAATGTCTGCACTGTGCACTGTTCATCCAAAAACTTCGCGTATGAAAAGCCCTCGGACGGGAAATTCACACACTGCTGCTATAAAGGCAAGCTAAACGCAGATCAATTAGGCGAGTTTCCGGAATACATAAACAGTCTAATGATCAATAATAACGCGGACAGTAGAAATAAGATAATATTAGACAGTACAATAGTGCGTTAGCTTTTGCTTCATTTGGGGATAAAATTTCAATGCCTCCGGGCAGAGGACCATATTGTTTCCGAATACATGGTCAAATTTATCATGATTCAGCCAGTTCCTTATATCCAACTAATAATAATGTTAAGAAATATGCGCAGTTATACATTATAAATTCTGCGGAAGCGTTAGAGAAAAGAATGAATGTAGAATACAATAAACAGTGTAAACCAAATATAAAGGGACAGTTAGATGATATTATTAGAGAAATTAATCCGTATTCTCAAGCGTACATGATGTTAAAAGAAGTAGAGCAAAGAGAAATAGCTAGGGCAAATATTAATAATCAGTCAGTGCCAGAAATTAATTTGTGGATAGTTAGTGACAGACGAAAAGATAAGCGTAGGTATAATGTACCAACATGTAATGAAGTGGCCGTAGGTTTTACATCAAATGACGGAGAGCCACCAATAGATAGAGACATTTGTGTTCACCCAAGAGCAGGCGGTTCTGTTAGAATTAATTAATTCAGCGAAAACTGCGACCCCATGACATATCCCATACTTTTTCCTCGCGGTGAATGTGGCTGGAACATGAACCTAAAGCATACCGACGGTATTAAAAAACAAAGCATGCTACAATTTTACATGAATAGATTAGCAGTTAGTGATACATTTAATCCGTGTTTAGAAGCCGGAAAGCTAACTCAGCAGTACATTGTAGATGCATACGTGAAAGTCGAGGCTGAAATATTAACTTATATTAGATTAAATCAGCCTACCCTCAGAGTAGAGCTGTATAATGGGTTAATGGACCATGTAAATAATTTAGCAGATAATGAGGGCGGTAAGGCGGGCACAATGGTTATTTTACCATTCACATTCCAAGGTGGCTGTCGTTTTATGTTAAAAATGTATCAGAACGCTATGTCAATTGTTAGAGAATTCGGCCGACCTGATTTGTTCATAACAGTAACGTGTAATCCAAAATGGTCAGAAATAATGGAACAGTTACGCGAAGGTCAAAGTTCTGCAGATCGGCCAGATATAGTAGCGCGAGTTTTCAACGGAAAAATTAAAAGTATGATGAATGAAATTCTTCACTATGATATTTTTGGAAAAGTCGTAGCCTTTATTTTTGTAATAGAATTCCAAAAACGTGGGTTACCACATATGCATTTGTGGTTGACATTAGATAGCGATAGTAAAATCCGTAACAAAGATGAAATAGACGAAATTGTAAGCGCCGAAATTCTAGATGAAGACGATGAACCAGAGTTGTATCAATTAGTTCAAACGCACATGATCCACGGTCCCAGCGGTATATTAAATAAATATTCACCTTGCATGAATGAAAATAAATGCACAAAAAGATACCCTAAAGAATTTCGAAACGAAACACACGAAAATATTAACGGTTATCCTCTTTACAAAAGGCCAGATAATAATGCAATCCATATTTGCTAAAAAAGTATAAAGCTCATATTAATATCGAAATATGCTCTTCGGTTAAAAGTGTTAAATATATTTGCGATTATCTATGTAAGGGTCATGACTACGCAAGTATTAAATTAGGTCAACCAGATAAAGATAAAGCAATTCAATGGGATGAAATCAACGGTTATTTAGATGCGAGGTATGTTTCTGCTCCAGAATGTTGTGGGAGGCTATTGGAATATCCCTTACACGATAAATCACATACAATATTTGAGTTAGCTGTTCATTTGAAATACCAACAGGCGGTATTTTTCGTTAATGTTTAAGAGAAAAAAGCAGTAGAACGGGCAGCGAAAAAAAATACAACTTTAACTGCGTGGTTTATTATAAATAGCACAGATGTAAATGCTCGGTAGTATGTTTATATGCAAATTCCAAAATATTATGTATTTGTTAATAACGCTTGGAAGGCTAGGCAACGCGAGTCAAAACCACCAATAGGCCGAATGATTTCCGTCAGTCCCAAAGATATAGAACGGTTCCATCTACGTTTAATATTAGTACACGCGAAAGGGGCCACAAGTTTCGAAGACTTGCCTACCGTAGATGGTAAGTTGTATAACACATACCAAGAAGCTGCCCGCGCATTAGGTCTTTTAGCAAATGATAAAGAATGCGAAAATTGTTTAGGTGAGGCAGTGATAAATAAATTTCCGAGACAATTAGGAGAATTATTTGCATATTTAATTTGTTTTCACACGTCTACCAATGCCGTAGCTTTGTGGGAACAATTTAAAGAGTATTTGATAGAGGATTATTTATTGCACAATTCCGAAAAAGTAGCGCAAAATAAATGTTTAAGAAAAATTCAAGAAATATTAGAAATACATAGATTTACATTAAGCGATTTCGGTTTACCGCTGCCAGATGACGTAGATGAAAATGAAAACGATTCGATTGATACTGCAGCAGAGAAATTAGAGGGAGAACAAAATGTAGCGTTGTTTAATAATGGTCAAAGAGCAATTTTAGATTTAATTTTAAATGCCGTATCAGATAGTAATAGCAAAAATAGATATTTCTTTGTAAACGGTCCTGGTGGTACAGGAAAGACATTTTTATATAATACCCCCATCAGTATTTCAAGAGGTCAAAATATTAAGGTAATAGCCGTGGCGTGGACAGGAATAGCGGCTACTTTATTAAAAGGTGGACAAACTGTACATTCGGTTTTCAAGTTACCAGTACCTGTAAATGACGGCTGCGTATGTAAAGTTAAAGCGAATAGTAATGCAGGCAAACTAATAAAAGATGCAAGTGTAATCATCTGTGACGAAGTAACAATGATACCGAAACACGCGTTAAATGCAATAGATTTACTTTTAAAAGATTTAATGAACAATACGGTACCGTTTGGTGGGAAAGTTATAGTATTAGGTGGTGATTTCAGACAATGTTTACCGGTAGTAAATTATACAAATCATCGTATCACAATAATAGAAACTTGTGTAATAACAAGTCACTTATGGCAACTCTTTCAAAAATTTTCTTAAAACAAAACATGCGTGTAAATAGGGACGAAAAGGAATTTTCTGAGTATTTACTAAAAATCAGCAATGGTTTAACTGAAGTTATCAAAATTCCTGCACACTGTGTATGACAAACGTCATTAGCTAATGATATATTTGAAGATAATGATATAGAGCCAAATGATATACACAAATTTACGGACCGCGCCATTTTAACACCAAAAAATGACGATACAATGGTAATAAACGAACAAGTATTAAATAAAATCGTAGGACAATCAAAAATATATTACAGTGCTGATTTTTGTGAAGGCGATGATAAAAATAAAATTAGTTATCCAACCGAATTATTAAATGCGTTAACACCAACCGGAATGCCTTCTCACAAATTAACGTTAAAAGTGGGGACAATAGTAATGTTATTAAGAAACATGAATCCAAAACGTGGGCTATGTAACGGTACAAGATTTATTATAAAAGATATGAAAACTAATTACCTTGATGTAGAAGTATTAACCGGGCAAAGTGCAGGTACCTGACTCTATCTACCAAGATTTGATTTAATTACCGATACAAATTTACCATTTAGTTTAAAACGTCGCCAATATCCAATTCGATTAGCATTTTCAATGACAATTAATAAATCACAAGGTCAAACGTTTAATTTTGTTGGAATTATTTAGAAAATCCAGTTTTCACTCATGGCCAATTATATGTTGCAATGTCGAGAGTACGGTCATCTAAAAACTTAAAAATAAAATTACCGGAATCAAATATTAACGAAAATTCTAAAGAAGGAATAACGACGAATGTGGTATTTAAAGAAATTTTAAACTAAACAAGATATTAAAATCATAATGAAATAATTTCAAAAAATTTTAATTAATAAAAAAATTATATAAGATAACAATATTATATGAAGTACATATTAATAAACATTATTTCAAAATTTAAAAACATTATATAGGGCATTTCATAAACAAATTTTCAAAAAATTTAAGTTAAAGTGCAAGTATTAAACCAATCTTTTCACATGATAAACGTTATGCAGTATCGTAGCCAGGTTATTAAAAACCTTAAAGATAAAATTATCAGATTCAAAAATTAAAAATAAAGATTTGAATTGTGAACAAATGGAGTATTTAGAAAACATTTAATGTTTGAAGTCAAAGACTTTGGAATAAAATTTACTAAAACTAAATAGATCTAGCAAATACATATAAATATATATAAAAAATTGCAATCCATTTAATTATTAATGAATTAACGTAAAATTTATAAACATTTAATAAACAAAAGTATATAATAAATGATAACAGACAAGCAGACCATTCTATCATTGTATCTCAAAACTCATGCAACAGAATACTAATTTGTACTTATGTTTTTGCCATTATACTACAAAACCGCCAAGTATGGTAAAAATTTCAAGTACCATTGGGGGTTTTAATGTGTTATGTTCCAAGTCATTGTGACTGTTGCATGAATTTGAGAAATAAGGTTTTGATATTCATGAAACTATAAAAGTGCAAATATTAACTACAATTTATTTAAACATACATTTTTTGGTAAAAAAAAACCTTTTTATTTTTAATTACTTTGGTAGATGGCAAAACAATGGCTTGGACATAATGCATTAAAACCCTATACCAGTGGTATTTAAATTTTTGCTGTACTTTGATTTAGTATAATAGCATGTGATTAATTAAATAAATATAAGAGAAATTAAATACATTAAAAAATAAACTTTATTAAAATTATTCGCCACACAATGGCTGGTTGAAATTAGGCATATGAAGCTCATTAAAAACATTAAATTTTTAAATTTAAAATTTTTAGAATATCGGAAAAACATATAATATTATAAAAAGGACTATTGATGGTGTATATGAAATATAAAATAAAAATATAAGAAAGCAATAATGATAAATTTAAAATATAAAATAAAGCATGTTGAAGCAATATTTATGATTTAAAAATGTGATTTAGAAATACTTAATAATATAAAAAGGAATAAGAAAGAATTTAAAATATAAATAATAAAAGATGTTATGATGGTAAAATTTGATTTGTTAAATAATATATGCAATATATTTATTAAATGTAATTGATATAAGTATTAAATATTATTCCAACATGAAAAGTGGTTCGTAAAATATTGTAAAAGGTAATAAAAAAAAACTTAAGTCTGATAATACCATTGCTCCCTTTATAAATTTTACGGACCTTGTACAAAATGAAAATACAATAAAAAGAATTATAATAGGCAATTATAAATAAAACTATTCTTTACATAAAAGTTAATAAAATAATATTAACAATGAAAAACATGAATAAAATAAAAAGTATAAAGCAATGGTTAAGTATTAGAAAAATTTTCTATAGCGTCTACATCCTGGTATATTGTATGTTTTACCAATATTTTCAATAATATACATTAAAAACTTTATTTAAAGATAAAAAGGTCCCTACATTTAATAGTTAAATGAAAACCTATTTTATATGTAAGTATAAAAAAATAATTTAAATTTTTTACATTAAAATACAATTATAATAAAATTATATTTAAATGCATATTTTACCTTCTACTACTACTAAAAGATTGGTTAAGCAACATTTTTTTATTATAATACAACAGTCATTAGTTAACATTAATATTTTTCATTGACAATAAAAAATGTAATAGCGCTTAAACAATACTGCTGTCAATAATTTTTCATGAATACCATCTAAAAATAAAGACGTTATATGAAAACTATCTAATACCAGGCTTAAGTTAAAACATGTTGCGTCTCTCTATAATATGTATTAGAAATGTGACGTTAAACATATATATATATATATAATAAATCGCAACATGTGGGCAGGCCAGTCTACCATTGTACCTCAAAATTCATGCAACAGAATATAAATACACATTTTTTTGGCAATATACTACATACTACTACAAAACCGCAAAGTATGGTAAAAATTCCAACTATTGCTGGTGGGTTTTAAAGTGTTATGTAATGAAGTCATTGTCACTGTTGTAAGAATTTGAGTAACAATATTTTCATTTTTAAAAAACTACGAAAGTACAAATATTAACTGCAATTTATTTGGTAAGAGTACATTCAATTTATATTTTTTTGTTTAAAATTACATTTTTATGTACATAATGTGTACCATATTATCTATAATTCCTTGGTAGACTTGGCAAGACAATGACTTGTTACATAATACATTAAAACCCTACACCAGTGGTATTTGGAATTTTTGCTGTACTTTGCTTCAATATTATAATAGCCCGTGGTTAAAAAAATTAAAACAATAAATAAGAAAAAATAAGCTTCATAATAATTACTCGTCACAAACCGGCTGGTGGGTATGAAGCATATTACAACATTATAATAAGAAAAAACACAAAGCGATCAAATAAAAGAAAAATAAGAGTGTAATAAATCGCAAAAGTATGAATGTTTGTGTGAATGTTTGTATGAAATCGAGTTGCCAGGTTATCAAAATTTGTTTTTTATTTTATATGAAATATTCTACAATTTTAACAATAATAACTGCAGTTAGTAAACAAATCGTATTCTTTTAATATTTTGTTGAGTTGAGTAAAATATGTCTATAAATTATCTAAAATGTAACTGAAATTTTTATTAATATTATTATACATTCATATTTTTAAATTATTTAACTTATTTGTATTAAAAATTATCTGGCAATTCAAATAATTTCTAATAAAAATTAAAATATAATATCAGAAAACTTTTTCAAAATTATATATTTCTTAAAAAAAATGTAGAATGATTTGTTACACTTTTGTAACTAATTAAAAGTTAAATTCATAGTATATCATAAAGATACACAAATATCAAAATAATTTCATTTGATTCACATCGATATAATATGGTATGTTATTATCAAGTTCTGGGAAATATAATTTTTGTATTTCATAATTTTAGATAATAATAACTGAAATCTACACTGAATTATGACTGTAAACTATGTCGAATATAATAAATATGGCATAAAAGTATACCAGTATTTGGACAATTACATATGTGAAATCGTAATAACGAAGTTTTTTCAACTAAGGCGAACATTTTTTTTATAAAAAAGTGTTTGAATGTTTACATATTTTATATAAATTAATAATGTTCCTTTTTAAAAACAGAAAACTGGATTGATTTCATTCATTTCAATCACAAGAAAATGATTTAATTTTATTCAAAGCATATAGCATATTTTAATTCAAATGATAAATGAAATATAGTATTTTATATGTTGATGTCAGACAATAAATCCACTGTAAAATGACGGTAACAATTAAAAGAAACTAATCTTCCTCAATTATATTAGTCTTTATTTGTAGAGGACAGGAGTTTCACCAGAATGTCTTTTTGAAATACTTGTCAACAATAATCTCAACTGAGAATTGATATTGAATATTTTGGAACCGAACTTTGAAACCTATTCGCTGACGATTTTCCTGCCATTGGAAAAACTTCAATATTATAGACAAAGTTTAATAAGAATGGTAAATACATTATATTAAAAAAATACATCTTTATTAATTATTTTTTATTTAACAGAATGCACAACCCTTTCATCACTGGCAGAATACTTCTTCGAATTATCAGGTAATATTTATTTGTAACTAATTATTTATATTTACTCATTAATATTTTTTCAGACAAAATATACATAAAAGTTACTACATTAGCTGAAAGAACAATTTTTCAAATATTGCATTATAAATTCTACAAGAAAAGTTTGCAGTGTTCAAACAAAGTAAGTCAAATTCTTACTAATTCTCTTTGCGGCTGTTATATATTTCTTCCTTTATAGATGAAACAATTCCAATATATTTAAATAATGTAAGTCATTTTTTTACTACTTATATATCTCATTATTTCAAATTATTCTTTTTGTATAGTGATCGTCTTTTGCTAACGTTTTTTGGACGGTTTTCCGTTAGCATTTACAGGGAATCCTGGAGACTGATTCGTCCCGTCCAGAAGCTTCTTGCTGTATAACTTATTGTCATTATTATGTATTGTAATGTTTTAATAATTTATTACTTTCTTATTTTGTGTATCCAAGTTATAATTAAACATTTGTTTAAGACGTTGTTATTTTTGATTCTAGATTGCGATATGTCACTTTTGCACTCGAGAATGCAAAAGCATTTCACAATCAAGTATCAAACATTTTTTAGAAATCTAAATTCCAAAATTAGTTAAAATGCAAAAAGAAAATTTTGACGTTTATCAAATCAAATATTTTTGACAGCTGATAGATAGTTGACAGCAGAAATAAAACAACTGTTTTAAATTATATCATTTTTTAAATGAAATATTTCAATACTTCATTGTATAATACTATTAAAATGATAAAAGAAAGCAAGAAAGACACTAAAATGACAGATTTTATTAAATTGCGACCCTTTATTTCATCAAAAAAGTTGCATGTTGTAAAAGTCTTTTGCTTTTGTTACAATAACTATTTAACAATTTTCAAATAAAATATTTGTGAAAAATATGGTCAGTAATGCACATTCAAATTTTCCCGCCAAAGAATAATAGCGGTACAGCAGCCAAAGTCGTTGAGTACCCCTAGATAAAAAAATATTATTTTAATATTCTTCGTTTGTCTAATTGAATTTTTAATTTTCAGTAATTTATTAAATTTGAATTGACTAAAAAGTACATAAAATGAATGAAATAGTCATCTTCCTAACACAAATTTGAACTATCATCTAACAAATATAAAAGTAAATCTATAAAAATTAGTTTATTTATGCGACCGTTTTATCATAAATATTTTTTTGGTTTAAATTTCCTGTACGGTAGGTAACTATCTTCACGAGTAAGGTTGTGCGTGCGCTATGCACAATTCCTGTGAATATAAAATGGCTGGATTTTATCGCCACTACCATTTTGTGACAATTCATTTAAAATATAAACCCTCGGTCTGTATTACACACAGTTAAGTCAGGTTAGTTTAAAGGTAGATTTTTTAAAATCTATATACCCTCTGTCTATACATCAAGTTGAACGTATCAATAATATTAGCGTACGTTATTTGATTACCAGTGATATTAGTTTAGCCAAAACAAGAATAAAAAGGTCTTTGGTAGCGATTTGTCATTTCTAAAAGACTTAATTTTTTATTAGTAAAGACTCGAAGTAGCGTTCACATAAAAAAAATAATGGCAAGGGTAGAATTATTGGTATGAGTCCAACACATAACCTACCGCCTCTAAGAATAAATTCTATGTTTTTCAGTACATTCAATTTTAAGTTTTAAATAAAATTTGTATGACCAAAAAAACAATTATTTTTGGCGTTACTGAAACCGGAATCGAACTTAACCTTGATGCATGCAAATATATTCCATATATATTTCTTCCACCTGTTTTAATTTTACAGGAAAAATACTTTATATTTACTTATTTTATCTTTTAAACTTACAGCAAATTTGACGTCATATGTCAAATTTTATGAACTCATCTGTTTTATTGAAATTTCTCAGCCTAAACGATATGTAAAATTATTATATTGTTCTGTTTAGCTAGAAGTTACATATATAAACGTAATTATACAGATCGGTAGAAAATTTAAAAATCTTTATATTTATATGTTGACGATGTGTCATTATTTAAACGTAAAATATAAATAGAGCACGAGAGCAGCACTGTCGACCTGTGCCCAAGCCTCTCAGCTCATGTCACATCATTCTATGATTGTCTCAGTTAACACTATTCCAAGCGGAAGAGAAGAAGTGGCGGAAATTTAAATCGACGGCATTGGTGAGTTTTGTATTCATTCCAATCTGCCCCTGCGATCTCTATGTGTGGTTTATCCATTGCGCCCTTTTAGTGTTTCTCGTGTCAGTATTTGTTGTTGTTGATTTTGTTATTGTTGTTGAGTTTGTTATTTTATTTATTGTTAAAATCGACAACAACAAATAACTAACACAAGAAACTGCAAGTAAATTCATATTTTCATTATAAAATAATGCAAAAGAACGTATAAAAATTGGTTACTTTATCTGCGACTAACAGGCATATAAAAAATCTGATATTATTTGATAAATTTTCAGTCAGGTGTGAGTAGTTCATATATAGCTTAACAGATGGCGCCACAGTAGTACTTAAATTTTAAAATAACTATTCAAATTGTAGTTATTATACTTTTATAATAATATTTATTGACATTTATAATAAAAAATATATTATTAATAACAATAACAATAGTTGTAGATAAATACATATATAATTCAGCTTCATAAAGATATAAATGAACATAGCAACAGAAAAACATGAATATAATAATGTTTTTTGGCAATATAAAAATGTATCAGTTTCTAAATTTCGGTATGTTATTTCACATTATTTATATTTATAAAATAGATAATTATTTTCAAAATAATACATTTTTATTCATTCTTTAACTAACTTCATACTTATTGTGTCAAGTAATGACAGTTACGCTGTCAAACTTAATGTATTGTATGAAAATACAAATTATGCTAAGATATCATAATAAATAATATACATTACAACAAATGTTTCTAGGTATAACACATAGTAGCACCCCCTGTAGAACGGTGTGAAAAAAATTGCTCAATTTCCAAAGTTCGGAAATTCAACATATATTTTTATTTATTTCCTAAACGGTCTCGCGTGCCGCTTTTAAATTGTTATAAATAAATAATATACATTACAACAAATGTTTCTAGGTATAAAACATTTACATATTGTAAAATATTCTTTATTAAATTATAAAAGTATTTAAAATTAAGTATAACTGCCTTTTTGCAAGAACGTGATTACAAATAACGATTGTATTTAAAAAATACAACCACGATTAGAGATTAGATTAAGATCGAATTTTGATTACAATAATAAAAATATTATGTAGTTAACATTACAATGATTCAACTTTTATTTATAACAGCTAGAAAACATGGAATCAAATTTAGTTCACATTGAAATGTCTGTACTCATCTGTCAACATTGTCAGTGTCATATGATTTTCAAAGGCTGTTTAGTGTGTACATATTATGTACATCGTTTTGAAAATGGAACATGGGTAATTTGCCAAATGTACATTATTCTATGATAAATGATTTTTATCGAATGAATTCAAATCCTCCAAGTTTCTTACGTGACGTCACATATCCTCTCTCCAAAACTTTATTATTGATTTTCTCCGGAATTATCAATAATAAAGCGATTTAAAAAAATACGGGTATTTTATATATTTTTTACAGAACCATAAAATGGAAGAAAATAAATTAGGTCATATATCCCATTAAGGTTTACAAACAACACATTTGATTATATCAACTAAAAACTTGTAGTAACTTCCTCAAATGTAACCAAATTGACATTCAAGTGAAGCAAGTAATGTACTTTGTTGAATAAGAACTGTTTTATTAAGAAGGTATGTCGGTAAATATTACAAATTCTTCTTCAAATTATAGTAATTTGTTCCCCAAAATTATCCATTCAAAATGTTTGTTCGTTAAGTGCAATAGTCAATAACGAAGTAAAAATTTCGATTAAGATAATAGAAGAATGTAGTCAAATTTTATAAAATTTTAACTTTGATTATATCAAGCACAAGGCGTATTTTATTTAGTCCTGTTTTCAACACAAATGAATTTGTAATTAAGGTTTACAGACTAAAAATTTGATTATAGCAATGAAAAATTTGTCGGAGGTATACCGTGTTTGTTATTAATTGAAAACACTTGACAAGGGTTTAGGTTGCAAACATAAAATAGTTCTTATCAATCGGCTTTTGTTTTTAGCGAAAAGTTGTCAGAAGTATGCCGTCTTTGGTATCAAATGGAAGTACTTGAGTAGGGCAGCCATATTGCAATAACAAAAATTTGCCAGGTTGATCGGCTTTTGTTCTTTTGCAAAATTTGTCATATGCATGTCGTGTTTGGTATCATATGAAAGCTGGTGTACAGGAATGAAATTAGACTTCGACTGTAAATACTTCATTGATGCAGGAGGCCTAGTGAAGCTCAGCGTAGCTGAGCCTTCGCTAGTCACTATACTAAACGATTACATTCACTATATATCTATCTATCTATCTATCTATCTATCTATAGATTCATCACGAGCATCGAGTAACATTTGTAAAGGCCTACAGCCTGAACCATGCAAGTGATTGTTATAATTTTTTTTTAATATGTGGGAGCTAATGAGATCTGGTGCCTTTTGAGTGTTTCATATTCTTACTGTTAGTAGTTTTTGTGTAAAAAATTAAAACTGTGTACAAATGCTGCTTGGAAACAATGGATCCCAGAGGCCATGTCTAAATTTAAGAAGAATCACTCCGTCATCCGTCATTTTTGACAATCTGTCTATGAACTTTAAATGATTATATCTTTTAATAGAACATTGATATCAATGTTTTGAAAACAGTATCATGAATAATAGACTTGGGCAAAGGTGTTACAACTAATTTAAGTTTAAAACATAAAGTGTTTAATTAATATAAAATTTGACATTTCCAGTGTCAAAAGTCAATGTTGCCAAATGTGTGATGAAGTAACCAAATTAAAACCAAATATTCCTAAACTAACTTCACTGAAGACGGTGGCAGTTGTATTACGGTTGATAATATTAATTTATAAATTTAAAAATTAACTACTATTTTTTAATACAAACAGTGTTGCCAAATTATAAAGTAACTAAATAAAAATCAAATATTAATAAATACAATAAATTGAATACTTTGCTGTGTTTCTTATCAAAAGAAAGGAAACCATTAGGGCCAGTTTTAAAATGACAAAAAAAAGTGTCATGTCGATCTGCTTTTGTTTTTCGTAAAAAATTGTGAGAAGCATGTGGTTTTTGGTATCAAATAAAAAGGCTCGATAAGGGCTGGCGTGTAGAATTAACAAAAATGTTCCCTGCCGATCGGCTTTTGTTTTATGCAAAAAGTTGTCAGAAGTATGTCGTGTTTGGTATAAAATGAAAGGTTTCGGAGTGGGCTAGCGTGCAGGATTGACAAAAATGTGCTATGTCGATCAGCATTTGTTTTTTGCAAAAAGTTGTCAGAAGTGTATGGTGATTGGTATCAAATGAAAGGTTTCAATAAAGGCTGGTTTGCAGAATTATCGAAAATGTATTCTAGAGTCTAGCCCATGTAGTTTGCAATATACAACGTATTCATTAAAATGACACCCGAAAATAGAATGTTTATTATCTGATTGGTAACACGTTTTGGTCAATTTGCATGTCCAATGCTTAAAACCATCCATAATATATATCCTAATGCATGAATATGAATGTTTTAACAAAAATATCCATTTCAAAAAATAGGTAAAATCTGACTTTATTTTTGAAAAAATCATATAATTATTTGCTTCCTCGCCCAAATTTTATAATTCTTCATTATATTTTAGCTAAAAGAAAACATTACAACAACAAAATTGCTATTTCAAGTGTGGTAGGTATTCTAGAATTCAGCTTATGTAGCTTACAATATACAACTTATTCATCAAGAATAGGTAATATCTGACTTTATTTTTGTAAAAAATCTTATAAATATTTGCTTCCGCGCCCAAAATTTATAATTCTTTGTCATATTTTAGCTAAAAGAAAACATTGCAACAAGAAAATTGTTATTTTAAGTGTGGTATGTATTCTAAAATCTAGGCCATGTAGCTTACAATATACAACGTTTTCATGAAAATAGAATGTTTATTATCTGTTTGGTACCACGTTTTGGTCATTTTTGCATGTCTAATGCTAAAATCTTCCATAGAATAGATCCTAAAGCATGAATATGAATGTTTTATCAAAAATATCCATTTCAAGAATAGTTAAAATCTGACTTTGTATTTGTAAAAATCATATAAATATTTGCTTCCGCGCCCGAATTTTATAATTCTTCGTCATATTTTAGCTAAAAGAAAACATTGCAAGAAGAAAATTTCTATTTCAAGTGACACCCGAAAATTGAATGTTTATTATCTGATTGTTGTTGTTTGGTCACTTTTGCATGTTTAATGCTTAAAACTATCCATAGCATAAATCCTAAACCATGAATATTTTAACGAAAATATCCATTTCAAGAATAGGTAAAATCTGACTTAACTTTAGTAAAAAATCATATAAATATTTGCTTCCGCGCCCGAATTTTATAATTGTTCATCATATTTTAGCTAAAAGAAAACATTGCAACAAGAAAATTGCTATTTCAAGTGTGGTAGGTATTCTAGAATCCAGCTTATGTATCTTACAATATACAACGTATTCATTAAAATGACACCCGAAAATTGAATGTTTATTATCTGACTAGTACCACGTTTTGGTCACTTTTGCATGTCTAATGCTTAAATTGTCCATAATATAGATCCTAAAGCATGAATAAGAATGTTTTAACAAAAATAACCATTTCAGGAATAGGTTAAATCTGACTTTATTTTTGTAAAAAATCATATAAATATTTGCTTCCGCGCCCGAATTTTATAATTCTTTATCATATTTTAGCTAAAAGAAGACATTGCAACAAGAAAATAGCTATTTCAAGTGTGGTAGGTATTCTAGAATCCAGCCCATGTAGCTTACAATATACAATGTATTTATTAAAATGACACCTGAAAATTGAATGTTTATTATCTGACTGGTACCACGTATTGGTCACTTTTGCATGTCCAATGCTAAAATTATCCACATTATAGATCCTAAAGCATGAACATGAATGTTTTAACAAAAATATCCATTTGAAGATTAGGTAAAATCTGACTTTATTTTTTGTAAAAAATCATATAAATATTTGCTTCCGCGCCCGAATTTTATAATTTTTTATCATATTTTAGCTAAAAGCAAACATTGCAACAAGAAAATTGCTATTTCAAGTGTGGTAGGTATTCTAAAATCCAGCCCATGTAGCTTACAATATACAACGTATTAATCAAGAATAGGTAAAAGCTGACTTATTTTTTGTAAAAAATCATTTAAATATTTGCTTCCGCGCCCGAGTTTTAAGATTCTTCGCCATAATTTAGCTAAAAGAAAACATTGCAACAAGATAATTGAAATTTCAATACCTATTCTAGAATCCAGCCCATGTAGCTTACAATATACAACGTATTCATCCAGATTAGGTAAAAGCTGACTTTATTTTTGAAAAAATCATATAAATATTTGCTTCCGCGCCCGAATTTTATAATTCTTTATCATATTTCAACTAAAAGAAAACATTGCAACAAGAAAATTGTTTTTTTAAATGTGGTAGGTATTCAAGAATCCATCCCATGTAGTTTACAATATGCAACGTATTTATTAAGAAGAGAAAAAATCTGACTTCATTTTTGTAAAAAATCATATAAATATTTGCTTCCGCGCCCGAATTTAAAAATTTATCATCATATTTTAGCTAAAATAAAACATTCTAACAAGAAAATTGCTATTTCAAGTGTTGTAGGTATTCTAGAATGTAGCCCATGTAGCTTACAATATACAACGAATTCATTAAGAATAAGTAAAATCTGACATTATTTTTGTAAAAATCATTTAAATATTTGCTATTTCAAGTGTAGTAGGTATTCTAGAATCAAGCTTATGTAGCTTACAATATACAACGTATTCATTAAAATGTCAACCAAAATTGAATGTTTATTATCTGACTGGTACCCCGTTTTGGTCACTTTTGCTTGTCTAATGCTAAAATTATCCATAGTGTAGATCCTAAAGCATGAATATGAATGTTTTAACAAAAATATCCATTTCAAGAATAGGTAAAATCTGAGTTTATTTTTGTAAAAAATTATATAAATATTTGCTTCCGCGCCCGAATTTTATAATTCTTCATCATATTTCAGCTAAAGGAAAACATTGCAACAAGAAAATTGCTATTTCAAGTGTGGTAGGTATTCTAAAATCCGGCCCATGTGGCTTACAATATACAACGTATTCATCTAGAATAGGTAAAAGCTGACATTATTTTTGTAAAAAATAATTTAAATATTTGCTTCCGCGCCCGAATTTTATAAAACTTTATCATATTTTAGCTAAAAGAAAACATTGCAACAAGAAAATTGCTATTTTAAGTGTGGTAGTTATTCTAGAATCCAGCTCATGTAGATTACAATATACAACGTATTCATCAAGAATAGGTAAAATCTGACTTTATTTTTATAAAAAATAATATAACTATTTGCTTCCGCGCCCGAATTTTATAATTCTTCATCATATTTTAGCTAAAAGAAATTATTGCAACAAGAAAATCGCTATTTCAAGTATGGTAATTATTCTAGAATACAGCCCATGTAGCTTACAATATACAACGTATAAATCAAGAATAGATAAAACTGACTTAATTTTTGTAAAAAATCATTTAAATATTTGCTTCCGCGCCCAAATTTTATGATTCTTCGCCATTATTTAGCTAAAAGAAAACATTGCAACAACAAAATTGCTATTTTAAGTGTGGTAGGTATTCTAGAATCTAGCCCATGAAGCTTACAATATACAACGTATTCATCCAGATTAGGTAAAACTTGACTTTATTTTTGTAAAAAATCATATAAATATTTGCTTCCGCGCCCGAATTTTATAATTCTTCATCATATTCCAGCTAAAAGAAAACATTGCAACAAGAAAATTGCTAATTCAAGTGTGGTAGGTATTCTAGAATCCAGTCCATGTAGTTAACAATATAACCGTATTCATCAAGAATAGAAAAATCTGACTTTATTTTTGTAAAAAATATAAATATTTGCTTCCGCGCCCGAATTTTATAATTCTTCGTCATATTTTAGCTAAAAGAAAACATTGTAACAAAAAAATTGCTATTTATGGGCTGGATTCTAGAATACCTACCACACTTGAAATAGCAATTTTCTTGTTGCAATGTTTTCTTTTAGCTAAAATATGATGATGAATTATAATATTCGGGCGCGGAAGCAAATATTTATATGATCTTTTACAAAAATAAAGCCAGATTTTGCCTATTCTAGATAAAAACGATGTATATTGTAAGCTATATGGGCTGGATTCTAGAATACCTACCAAACTTGAAATAGCAATTTTCTTGTTGCTAAAATATTATGAAGAATTATAAAATTCGGGCGCTGAAGCAAATATTTATATGATTTTGTACAAAAATAAAGTCAGATTTCACCTATTTTTGAAATGAATATTTTTGTTAAAACATTCATATTCATGCTAAAGGATCTATACTATGGATGGTTTTAAGCATTGGATATGCAAAAGTGACCAATACGTGGTACCATTCAGGAAATAAACATTTAATTTTCGAGTGTCATTTTATTAAAAACTTTGTATATTGTAAGCTACATGGGCTGGATTCTAGAATACCTACCACACTTGAAATAGCAATTTACTTGTTGCAATGTTTTCTTTTATCTAAAATATTATGAAGAATTATAAAATTCGGGCGCTGAAGCAAATATTTATATGATTTTTTACAAAAATAAAATCAGATTTTACCTATTCTTGAAATAAATATTTTTGTTAAAACATTCATATTCTTGCTTTAGGATCTATACTATAGATGGTTTTTAGCATTGGACATGCAAAAGTGACCAAAACGTGGTACCAATCAGATAATAAACATTCAATTTTCGGGTGTCATTTTAATGAATACGTTGTATATTGCAAGCTACATGGGCTGGATTCTAGAATACCTACCACACTTGAAATAGCAATATTCTTGTTGCAATGTTTTTTTTATTTAGCTAAAATATGACGAAGAATTATAAACTTCGGCCGCGGAAGCAAATATTTATATGATTTTTTACAAAAAATAAAGTCAGATTTTACCTATTCTTCAAATGGATTTTTTTGGTAAAACATTCATATTCATGCTTTAGGATCTATACTATGGATGGTTTTAAGCATTGGACATGCAAAAGTGACGAAAACGTGGTACCAATCAGATAATAAACATTCAATTGTCGGGTGTCATATTAATGAATACGTTGTATATTGTAAGCTACACGGGCTGGATTCTAGAATACCTACCACACTTGAAATAGCAATTTTCTTGTTGCAATGTTTTCTTTTAGCTAAAATATGATGAAAAATTATAAAATTCGGACGCGGAAGCAAATATTTATATGATTTTTTACAAAAATAAAGTCAGATTTTCCTATTCTTGAAATGAATATTTTTTTTAAAACATTCATATTCATACTTTAGGATCTATACTAAGGATAATTTTAGCATTGCACATGCAAAAGTGACCAAAATGTGGTACCAAGCAGATAATAAACATTTAATTTTCGAGTGTCATTGTAATGAATACGTTGTATATTGTAAGCTACATGGGCTGGATTCTAGAATATTTACCACACTTGAAATAGCAATTTTCTTCTTGCAATGTTTTCTTTTAGCTAAAATATGATAAAGAATTATAAAATTTGGGCGCGGAAGCAAATGTTTATATGATTTTTTACAAAAATAAAGTCAGATTTTACCTACTTTGAAATGGATATTTTTGTTAAACATTCATATTCATGCTTGAGGATCTATACTATGGATGGTTTCAAGCATTGGACAGGCAAAAGTGACCAATACGTGGTACCAATCAGTTAATAAACATTTAATTTTCGGTTGTCATTTTAATGAAAACGTTGTATATTAAACCTACATGGGCTGGATTCTAGAATACCCACCACACTTGATTTACCAAATTTCTTGTTGCAAATGTTTTCTTTTAGCTTAAATATGATGAAGAATTATAATATTCGGGCGCGGAAGCAAATATTTATATGATGTTTTACAAAAATAAAGCCAGATTTTGCCTATTCTAGATGAAAACGTTGTATATTGTAAGCTACATGTGCTGGAATCTAGAATACCTACCACACTTGATATAGCAATTTTCTTGTTAAAATGTTTTCTTTTAGCTAAAATATGATGAAGAATTATAAAATTCTGGCGCAGAAGCAAATATTTATATGATTTTTTACAAAAATAAAGTCAGATTTTACCTACTTTGAAATGGATATTTTTGTTAAACATTTATATTCATGCTTGAGGATCTATACTATGGATGGTTTTAAGCATTGGACATGCAAAAGTGACCAATACGTGGTACCAATCAGGTAATAAACATTTAATTTTCGGTTGTCATTTTAATGAAAACGTTGTATATTGAAGCTACATGGGCTGGATTCTAGAATATTTACCACACTTGAAATAGCAATTTACCTGGTGTAATGTTTTCTTTTAGCTAAAATATGATAAAGAATTATAATATTTGGTCGCGGAAGCAAATATTTATATGATTTTTTACAAAAATAAAGTCAGATTTTACCTACTTTGAAATGGATATTTTTGTTAAACATTCATAATCATGCTTGAGGATCTATACTATGGATGGTTTTAAGCATTGGACATGCAAAAGTGACCAAAACGTGGTACCTATCAAAAAATAAACATTCAATTTTCGGGTGTCATTTTAATGAATACGTTGTATATTGAAGCTATATGGGCTGGATTCTAGAATACCTACAACACTTGATATAGCAAATTTCTTGTTGCAATGTTTTCTCTTAGCTAAAATATGATGAAGAATTATAAAATTCGGTCGCGAAAGCAAATATTTATATGATTTTTTACAAAAATTAAGTCAGATTTTACCTATTCTTGAAATGGATATTTTTGTTAAAACAATGCTTAAAACCGTCCATAGTATAGATCCTAAAGCATGACTATGAATGTCTTAAAAAAAATACCCATTTCAAGAATAGGTAAAAACCTGACTTTATTTTTGTAAAAAATCATATAAATATTTGCTTTCGCGCCGAATTTTATAATTCCTCATCATATTTTAGCTAAAAAAAAACATTGCGACAAGAAAGATGCTATTTCAAGTGTGGTAGTTATTCTAGAATCCAGCCAATATAGCTTAAAATATACAACGTATTCATCAAGAATAGATAAAATCTGACATCATTATTGTAAAAAATCATGTAAATATTTGCTTCTGCGCCCAAATTTTATAATTCTTCATCATATTTTAGCTAAAAGAAAACATTGCAACAATAAAATTGCTATTCCAAGTGAGGTAGGTATTCTAGATTCCAGCCCATGTAGCTTACAATATACAACGTATTCATTAAAAAGACACCCGAAAATTGGCTGTTTATTATCTAATTGGTACCACGTTTTGGTCACTTTTGTATGTCCAATGCATAAGACCATCCATAGTATAGATCCTAAAGCATGAATATGAAAGTTTTAACAAAAATATCCATTTCAAGAATAGGTAAAATCTGACATAATTTTTGGAAAAAATCATATAAATATTTGCTTCCGCGCCCAAATTTTATGATTTTTTAACATATTTTAGCTAAAACGAAACATTGCAACAAGAAACATGCTATTTCAAGTGTGGTAGTTATTCTAGAATCCAGCCAATGTAGCTTACAATTTACAACGTATTCATCGAGAATAGGTACAATCTAACTTTATTATTGTAAAAAATCATTTAAATATTTGCTTCCGCGGCCGAATTTTATAATTCTTCATCATATTTTAGCTAAAGGAATACATTGCAACAAGAAAATTGCTATTTCAAGTGTGGTAGGTATTCTAGAATCCAGCCCATGTAGCTTACAATGTACAAAGTATTCATTATAATTACACCCGAAAATTATATGTTTATTATCTGATTGGTACCACAGTTGGTCACTTTAGCATGTCCAATGCATAAAACCAACCATAGTATAGATCCTAAAGCTTGAATATGAATGTATTAACAAAAATATCCATTTTAGGAATAGGTGAAATCTGACTTTATTTTTGTAAAAAATCATATAAATATTTGCTTCCGCGCACGAATATAATAATTCTTTATCATATTTTAGCTAAAAGAAAACATTGCAACATAAAAATTGCTATTTCAAGTGTGGTAGGTATTCTAGAATCCAGCCTACGTAGCTTAAAATATACAACATATTCATTAAAATGACACCAAAAAATTTAATATTTATTATTTGATTGGTACCACGTTTTGATCACTTTTGCATGTCCAATGCTTAAAACCATCCACAGTATAGATCCTAGAGCATGATTATGAATGTTTTAACAAAAATATCCATTTCAAAAATAGGTAAAATCTGACTTTATAAATGTAAAAAATCTTATAAATATTTGCTTCCGCGCTCGAATTTTATAATTCTTCATCATATTTTAGCTACAAGAAAACATTGCAAGAAGAAAATTGCTATTTCAAGTGTGGTAGGTATTCTAGAATCCAGCCCATGTAGCTTGCAATATACAACGTATTGATCAAGAATAGGTAAAATCTGACTTTATTTTTGCAAAAAATCATATAAATATTTGCTTCCGCGCCCGTATTTTAAAATTCTTCTTCATATTTTATCTAAAAGAAAACATTGCAACAAGAAAATTGCTATTTCAAGTGTGGTATGTATTCTAGAGTCTAGCCGATGAAGCTTACAATATATAACGTATTCATTAAAATGACACCCGAAAATTGAATGTTTATTATCTAATTGGTACCATGTTTTGGTCACTTTTACATGTCCAATGATTAAAACCATCCATAGTATAGATCCTAAAGCATGAATATGAAGATATTAACAAAAATATCCAATTCAAGAATAGGTAAAATCTGACTTTATTTTTGCAAAAAATCATATAAATATTTGCTTCCGCGCCCGAATTTTATAATTCTTCATCATATTTTAGCTAAAAGAAAACATTGCAACAAGAAAATTGCTATTTCAAGTGTGGTAGGTATTCTAGAATCCAGCCCATGTATCTTACAATATTCAACGTATTCAGCTAGAATAGGTAAAATCTGACTTTATTTTTGTAAAAATATATATAAATATTTGCTTCCACGCTCGAATTTTATAATTCTTCTTCATATTTTAGCTAAAAGGAAACATTGCAACAAGAAAATTGCTATTTCAAGTGTGGTAGGTATTCTTAAATCCAGCTTATGTAGCTTACAATATACAACGTATTCATCAAGAATAGGTAAAATCTGACTTTATTTTTGTAAAATATCATATAAATATTTGCTTCCGCGCCCGACTTTTATAATTCTTTATCATATTTTAGCTAAAAGAAAACATTGCAACAAGAAAATTGCTATTTTAAGTGTGGTAGGTATTTTAGAATCCAGCCCATGTAGCTTACAATATGCAACGTATTAGTTAAGATGACACCCGAAATTTGAATGTTTATTATCTGATTGGTACCACGTTTTGGTCACTTTTGCATGTCCAATGCTAAAATTATCCATAGTATAGATCCTAAAGCATGATTATGAATGTTTCAAAAGAAATATCCATTTCAAGGATAGGTAAAATCTGACTTTATGTGTGTAAAAAATCATTTAAATATTTGCTTGCACGCCCGAATTTTATAATTCTTTATCATATTTTAGCTAAAAGAAAACATTGCAACGATAAAATTGCTATTACAAGTGTGGTTGGTATTCTTGAATCCAGCCCATGTAGCCTGCAATATACAACGTATTCATCAAAAATAGGTAAAATCTGAGTTTATTTTTGAAAATATTATATAAAGATTTGCTTCCGCTCCCGAATTTTATAATTCTTCATCATGTTTTAGCTAAAAGAAAACATTGCAACAAGAAATGCATTTCATGTGTGGTAGGTATTCTAGAATCCAGCCCATATAGCTTACAATATACAAAGTATTCATCAAGAATAGGTAAAATCTGACATTATTTTTGTAAAAAATCGTATAAATATTTGGTTCCGGGCCCGAATTTTTTAATTCTTCATCATATTTTAGCTAAAAGAAAACATTGCAACAAGAAAATTGCTATTGCAAGTGTGGTAGGTATTCTAGAATATAGCCCATGTAGCTTACAATATACAACGTATTTATCAACAAAAGTTAAAATCTGACTTTATTTTAGTAAAAAATCATATAAATATTTGTTTCCGCGCTCGAATTTTATAATTTTTCATCATATTTCAGCTAAAAGAAGACATTGCAACAAGAAAATTTCTATTTCAAGTGTGGTAGGTATTCGAGAATCTAGCCCATGTAGCTTACAATATACAACGTATTCATCAAGAATAGGTAAAATGTGAGTTCTTTTTGAAAAAATTATATAAAGATTTGCTTCCGCGCCCGAATTTTTTAATTTTTTATCATATTTAATTAAAGGAAAACATTGCAACAAGAGAATTCTTATTACAAATGTGGTAGGTATTCTAGATTACAGCCCATCTAGCTTACAATATACAACGTGTTCATCAAGAAAAGGTAAAGTCTGATTTTATTTTTGTAAAAAATCATATAAATATTTGCTTCCGCGCCCGAATTTTATAATTCTTCATCATATTTGAGCTAAAAGAAAACATAGCAACAAGAAAAATGCTATTTCAAGTGTGGTAGGTATTCTAGAATCCAGCCCATGTAGCTTACAATAATAATAATAATAATAATAATTTATTAAAGGGAGATTTGGCTTAAAAGCCGGTTTACAATCACTCTGACAACATGGTATATATATTTGATAACAATAAATTAAATTACAGTATAATTGAGTGTATGCGAATTATAAAGATGGACAAATGTAACAATATTAAAAAAATCACACATATAATCAGATAAATAAATAAATTAGTATAAATGTGAATAAAATTTCATACTTAAATATTAAACACAATAGAATAACATATACATTTTTATTTACAATAAATTTAAACTTTGCAACGTTGCTATGATTTGCCTTGACAGAAATGTTTATATGAAATTTTGTTGTTACATTAATAAGCAATAATATTAAAAATACACAAATACAGGCAATAAAATAAATGAATTAAAATTTCATACTTAAATATTAAAAATAATAAATAACATGTACATGTATTTTGATTTAAAATAAGATAAAACTTGGCAACGTTGCTATGATTAACCTTGACATGGAAAGGAATGAAATATTTTGAAGTTCTTGTTTTTACAGTCTTGTATGGAATACTCTACTAAGTAATATTTTTTAAAAATAAGTGTCTTTTTTATTGTATTTATTGCCTTTGTTTTCGAGTATTGCCTTAACTCAGATGGCAATAAATTGTAGAACTTGGCTCCAGCTAAATCACAAGTTCTTTCAAAAGCAGTTGTTTTATGGGCAGTGCGACGAACTTTGCGGTTGGGCGCAAGGAGTTTGGCGTTATTTGCCTCGGGCGCCAAACGGTTTTCGGGTAGCAGAGTCGGGTTTTGTCCAGGAAATGGAAGCAAACACAGTATAGGATCAGACGTGGTTTTATTGATGTAAATTACACTAAGGGTTCACCCAATATTTGCGTTTCTGTAGACACCAGCGAGCGAGCAGCGAAGCAGGATGTTCAGCGAGTCTCAGTAAGTCACCAAATGCACGAATCGCTATTTTCCTTAACATCGACGCCCGGCGTCGGTCGGCGTCGATCCGCGTTCTTGACTGATTTTGGCTACCAAGCACCGGGGAGTAATCTTGCTTGCAGTTTGAGCGGGTCGCGAAAAAACGACGGCGTCGGAGTATACGACCGGGGTGACTAATCAAACTAGCTACACGGTTCCTAGTTTCTCGGGCGTCGTGATTACAAGTCTAAACTCCTCACCAAGGGTCGGCGTCTGTCTCCTACCCCGCAGGGTTAAGGTCTCTTGGTGGCGGACTTGCAATCAGCGTCGTTCAACACCCACAATTGGGTACGATAAGCAAAACAACGTCACGCGGCGCCAAGTGCCAGTCCTCGAGGACGTCGCAGTCTCTCGACCAAAGTCGAGGATCTCCCAATCCAAGATCGAGGTAAACTCTCGTGGACGGTTGTTGGACTATAGTGAACTCCAATAAGGCGTATACTAACACGGCGTCACAATTTAAGCGTCTGACGCTCCGAGGGCGTACGGCGTCTCTCAACAGTGTCGAGGTTTTCTCTCGATCTAGAATCGAGGTTCTCTCGGACGTCAGTACTATAATTGTGAACGTAATGACACCCAAAACTGGGTATAACGATATTTAAAATACCACGATATTTTAACAGAAAAAACGGAAAATAAGGAACGGTACTTACGACGTCGATATCCCAATTTTCGCAAAGAAAAACGATTTTTCAAAAATCTCGCTCGGGAACGGAGTGTAGCTGCTTTACTGCACGGAACTGTCTATATCTCGCTTACTGCGGACTATCTGCCTGACCGCTAGCGCTCGCCGGCTTTTATAAGCTATGTTTACAAACAAATCTTGACAGGTTATTTTTGCACATAGCACATTGTAAAATTTTGTGAATTTTGGAAAACGTGTTTCCCTACATTTTACTAGGTTTTCAACACTTACATTTGTGAGTATTTGTATTTATTATATTAAACTGTAAAGAAAAATTTATATATCAATAGCTTCACAAATAAAAGTTTTACAGGGTCAGTAACAATGTGATCGCTGCACAGTTAAATAACAATGTGGAGAGGATAAATTATACCCAACAATACATTAAGAACATTGTTCATCTTATATTAGATCGGGGTGAGTCTTATTTACATGTAAAAATACTTTTCTTTTACTTAACTTTTCAAGTCTTTAACCTGCCAAGGTGTCAAAATCATTTTCATGTCTAGAAATCATCATTGTGAACTCAATTTCTCATCCCTGAGTTCACCCTAATTAGAATACGTAAAAAGAAACTATGTATTGTAGGTATGGAATGTCTTTAAACGGAAATTACGATCATGAATGATCCATAAAGTTCGGGCATACTGCAAGACGGATTTGACACAATTTTTGGCAGTCTGCTGTATTTCGGTGTTTCAAAAAAGGTCAGTAAGCTTTTCTTTACGTTTTTCTTTCCCGTTTATTTTGTGCGAAGCCCTGCTTCGTCACAGCAGGTAAGGTTATGTTTATTTGTTTTTGTCTAGTGTTGTGTACCGAATTGCACATATTGAAGTCGTTAACGTTGTTAAATGTATGTTTCAGAGTCTCTAATATATAGATGGATGGTACAGTTAGGATATTCAGCTGCTTAAAGTTGCGTCTACAAGATTGACGTGGAGACAAATTAAGTAAAATGCGAATGGCTCGTTTTTGCATGCCGAATACATCATATAACATAGATGAGGAGCCCCAGATTATGATCACATATGTAGCAACTGAGTTAAATAGTGCAAAGTATAGTGTACGTAAAACATTTGCGTCTACATGAGTTGATAACATGCGTAGAATATAACAGCATTTACTTAGTTTGTTGATAGTTGCTGTCGAATGGGAGGACCATTTGGTGTTCGAATCTAACAAAATACCTAGACAAGGTAGAGTATCAGTGAGGGTGACGCTAACATTCCATGTTGCAGTTTCAACGATCTTGCAAGCATTAAGGTAAAATTGTATAAATTTTGACTTGTCTAAGTTGAGCTTCAAATTATTGGCATTACACCAGTTTGTAATACTGTTTATAATAGTATTGATGGTATTTTCAATGAGATCTGGTTCACGGCTGGACACCAAAAAGTAAGCGTCATCTGCATAAAGTACACACGATGTATTTTCAACATGCATGAGAAGGTCGTTTATGTAGATAAGGAATAATAATGGTCCTAAGACTGATCCCTGAGGAACACCACGTTGAATTATACCCTTGTTGGAGAAGGTGGCCGATGATTTGGACGTGTCGCTAATTTTGACGGATTGATATCGCTCGGAAAGGTAGGATTTGAACCAAGATGCAGCTATGCCACGAATACCATAATGTTCTAGTTTTTGCAGCAAAATGTTGTGACACACGCAGTCAAAAGCCTTAGAAAAGTCACTAGAGACACATGATGCACACATATTTTTATTCAGATCACTAATTATTTCATTATATATAGACGAAACCGCACTCACTGTAGATTTATTTTCGGTGAACCCATGCTGCTGTCGAGTTAAAACTTTGTTATTATTTAGGAACACAGTAAGTCTATTATACATAAGTCTTTCGAGGATTTTTGAGAACACTGTAATTAAAGAAATGGGCCTGTAGTTTTCGATATTTTGTAGATCTCTTTTTTTATGAAGTGGCACAATGATGGAGTGTTTGAAGGCTTCTGGAAAAACACCGTGTTCCATGGAGAGGTTGAACATAAATATTAATGGCTCAATTATTAGTGGTGCACATCTTTTAATTATAAAACTCGGTATCCCATCACTTCCAGATGAATAAGAATTTTTAATATTTTTAATTACGATGAGAGTTTCTTCTTCTGTAACTGGGCTCAAGAAGAAAGAGTTTAGAGGCGAAGGCTCCTTGAAAACATAGTTTGTTGCGGATGAATGATTAGTTTTAAGGAAGTGATTATTAAAGTCGTTTGCTAGTGTTGCAGGATCACCAGATGGCAGGTTAAGAGTTGTGGACTTCCTTCTAATATTATCAATAACTTTCCATGTTGCTTTTGATTTATTGTTTGAATTCAGTATATAGTTTGATACACTTTTTTGTTTGGCCAGTTTAATCGTGTTGTTAAGAATTGCACAGTATTTTTTATAGTATAATTTAAGTAGTGGAGAATTGTTTGTCCTTAGTTCATGTCTTAATTTGTTTTTTTTTACGGCAAGAGATACGTATACCTTTAGTAATCCAGTGTATTGAATCTGGAGTAGATTTAATCATTTTCAGAGGAAAAGATTCTTCAAAAATGGAGATGAATTTGTTTAGAAATATTTCTGTACAACGGTTAACATCTGATGCGTGCTTTACATCGCTCCACTGTGTAACTTGAAGTTTACTCTGGAAATTTGCAATGTTTCTTTGTGAGTAGTTACGTCTCCGAACTACAGTTTTAGTATATTTAAAAAAAAATTCAAAATCTTTTTCTTAGATCAGGTGCGTTAAAGAAGAAATTTCAACGAACTTCAAGTTTTCCTTAATAAAGATACAAGTGCCACCACGTATGTATGTTTTTCTGCAGAAGCAAGAAGCTGTAGTATAGTTGGGGAGTCGTAATGCATTGAATTCTTCTTTTTTAAGACAGTGTTCGTTGAGTAAAATGACTTCTGGTTTAATATTATAAGTATTGAGGAATGCTTCGAGTTCTAGTAGTTTTTTTTTGTAGGCCTTGAATATTTAAATAAAATATATTAAATCTGTGGTTTTGATAAGGGACGAAAATTATAATTGTTTTTGGTACGTTTATTTGAAAAATTGCTTTTATTGCTCTGGGTTTGTTGAACTGGTTGTTTTTTAGCGATATCTATTACCGGTTGTACTGAGGAAGATGAATTTGGGGCACGGTTTGGAGTCAATGCGTTGACTTCTTCGCACATGGAGACCAGTAATGATTTGGCTGAAGCAATATCCTGCGGCATGGAGAAAGGAGAATCAGGAGTACCGATGTAGCCGTCTTCACTTAAGGCTCCGGAGTATTCTAGTGTGGGCAAGTTATTGTGGGTGTAAAATTTACCATTAATCACAAGGTTTAATTTCTTTTGTTGGACGTTATACCCTAATGATTTTGCTTGTTTTTTATATTCGAGCAAGTGTTTATTAATTTGCTGTTCTTTAGAAGTAAAATCGTCCTTAATAAATATGTTAGTACCTTTTAATTTGTAAGCGTTTTGCATGACTTTGATTTTGCTGTCATATTTTAGAAATTTAAGTAAAACTGACCTTGTTTTACCAGGTAGTTTTCGACCAAGTCTCTTAATTAGACATATTATGTCATCGACAGTTACGGATAGTGACAGTTCAGTTTTAAATAAGTTAAGAATTAGAGACGATAGGTCTTCATTTTCACTTTCTACCAGATTTGTTAGTAAGATGTTGTTAGCTTTTATTTCTTTTTCTAATGTATTTACCTGCTGTTGTAATTTTGAATTTTCATCTTTTAAGTTTTTTAATTGTAATGATGTTTTTTCTATATAATTATGGAATGTAGTGTCGAGATTACTGAACTTATCAATTATCTTTTGAAATTCAGTTTGTAGATATGCCATAATTTCATTATTTGTCGCCATTTTAATTAGATATATGTAGATGATGAGTGGAGCAAGTATGTAAAACGGGTTGCTTGGATGAAAAACTTTTTGTTAAACTTGCAGCAAATTGCAATAACTAATGACGAAATAACTTGTTTATGTTTTGTTTCATTAAATTTGCAGAAATTTTGTCACAAATCATAGACAGCAATGTAGATATATGCACCTATATGCAGCACTTAACGCACAAATAATTTTGCAACAGCAACCACTCGAATGTTAATCACTGAGTTTTACGCGGCAAAACAATTAAAGAACAAAACAAACCACCAAAAAAGTTCAAAGAAATCGAACGGATGCACTGTACACTCACTTGTACAACGTATTCTCAACGTACAATGTATTATATATACAACGTATTCATCAAGAGTAGGTAAAATCTGACATTATTTTTGTAAAAAATCATATAAATATTTGCTTCCGCGCACAAATTTTATAATTCTTCATCATATTTCAGCTTAAAGAAAACATTGCAACAAGAAAATTGCTATTTCAAGTATGGTAGGTATTCTAGAATCCAGCCCATGTAGCTTACAATATACAGTGTATTCATTAAAATGACACCCAAAAATTGAATGTTTATTAGCTTATTGTTACCAGGTTTTGGTCACTTTTGCATGTCCAATGCTTAGAACCATCCATAGTATAGATCCTAAAGCATGAATATAAATGTTTTAACAAAAATATCCATTTCGAGAATAGGTAAAAACTGACAAAATTTTTGTAAAAAATCATCTAAATATTTGCTTCCGCGCCCGAATTTTATAATTCGTCATCATATTTTAGCTAAAAGAAAACATTGCAACAAGATAATTACTATTTCAAGCGTGGTAGGTATTTTAGAATCCTGCCCATGTAGCTTACAATATACAACGTCTTTATCAAGAACAGGTAAAATCTGTTTTTATTTATGTAAAAAATCATATAAATATTTGTTTCCGCGCCCGAATTTGATAATTCTTCATCATATTTTAGCTAAAAGAAAACATTGCAACAAGAAAATTGCTATTTCAAGTGTGGTAGGTATTCTAGAATCCAACCCATGTAGCTTACAATATACAACGTATTCATCAAGAATAGATAAAATCTGACTTTATTTTTGTAAAAAATCATATAAATATTTGCTTCCGTGCCCGAATTTTATAATTCTTCATCATATTTTAGCTAAAAGAAAACATTGCAACAAGAAATATGATATTTCAAGTGTGGTAGGTATTCTAGAATCCAGCCCATGTAGCTTTCAATATACAACTTATTGATCAAGAATAGGTAATATCTGACTTTATTTTTATAAAAAATCATGTAAATATTTGCTTCCGGGCCCAAATTTTAAAATTCTTCATCATATATTAGCTAAAACAAAACATTGCAACAAGAAAATTGCTATTCCAAGTTTGGTAGGTATTCTAGAATCCAGCCCATGTAACTTACATTGTACAACGTATTCATCAAGAATAGGTAAAATCTGTCTTTATTTTTGTAAAAAATCATTTAAATATTTGTTTCCGCACCCGAATTTTATAATTCTTCATCATATTGATGATGATATTGATGGATAGTCGTAGAGAGTAGACGTGTCTTGCAGCGGTTCCACATATTTTTAAATTTGCTGCTTATAATTTTATATTGAAATATCTATTTTTTTAAAATGAGTTCTACAAGAAATACAGCAGCTATTGTTAAAGAGGTGACTGATCTTCTTTTGGACGCGGATAGTAATATCGTGACCACGTTAGCAAATAAAGTGTGTGAAAGAATTGAAAAGAATTTAGAAGATCAGGCAAAAATTTATGAAAGAGTGATAAGTGATCTTAAATGTGTAAATTTAAAACTAAAAAGAATGATCGATGATCAAGGACAGTATTCACGCCGAAATAATGTGCGCGTATTTGGTGTAGAAGAAGAGCCAGGCGAAAACACTGAAGACAAGGTGCGTAATGTACTCAATAATAAACTTAAAATAAACATTAAACCAGAAATGATTGATCGGTGTCATCGTGTTGGTATTAAATCTAATTCTAGACCGCGTGCAATTATTATTAAATTCTACTCTTATAAACAACGTACAATGGTTCTTAATAATAAAAAACAACTGAAAAATTCTAAAATATCAGTGGTGGAAGATCTTACTAGAGACCGGTTGAACTTAATAAAATGTGCAAGAAAAAAGTATGATTTTAAAAATGTTTGGTCCCGTGATGGTAAAATCTTCATTAATATAAATGGAAACGTGCATTACATCAAAGACACTGAATCACTGGCTGCAGCTCCCAATTTAAGAAATTGATTATTGTATGTACCATGGAACTGCTACTAATTCTACTGCCACTACTACACGAATTTATTTTTTCATCTTTAAAGAATATCTATTTTTGTAATTTTGTCATCTTTACTGATCTGTGTATTCTTGCAATAATATACGTGAATAAACATTTATAAATCTGAATGAGTCACCTGTTTCAAGTGCTGAGGTCACTGAACTTTATAATGGTTTCTTTAAAATTGTACATGTAAATATAAGATCGTTAAATGCTAACTTTTTTGATTTTAAAGATTTCGTACTGGAACATAATTTTGATATTATTGCGGTTTCTGAAACTTGGATAAATTCAAACGCACCTCAATCCTTATTTAGTATTGATGATTACAATTTAATTAGCTCCGAGAGAATAAATAAAAGAGGTGGTGGTGTTGGTTTTTATGTTCGTAAAGGGATTAAATTCAAGGTATTAGATACAAATTTCATTACTCCAAATAATACTGAATATTTATGGATCCAGTGTGCTGTCTATAATTTTAAAATATGTGTTGGTGTAATCTACAATCCGTATAGAAACTTTTACAAGGATTTGTCAATTTTAGATAACTTTTTTGAAAAGTTTAATGTAGACAATGATTATATAATATGTACTGGTGATATTAATATTGATTTGTTTGAAAATAATTTCCGAACTAAATTTTTTCTTGATATTATGAAAACAAATAATATGCACCAATTAATTGTAGATTGCACAAGGCCTACTTCTAATTCACTTCTCGATGTTATGATAATATCTGATGATTCGATATGTAATAATTCCGGTACATTACCCTTTAATACTATATCAGACCACGAAGCAGTGTACTCTGTATTAAATTTCCCAACACCTGTTATAAATAAAAAAATTGTTACATATAGAGATTTTAGGAATTTAAACTTGGAATATTTAATGAAAGATGCTAATAACGTTAATTGGGATGAAATTTTTAATTTTAACGATATTAATAAAAAAGTTGAATATTTAAATAATAATATTTGTGAGCTGTTTTATGAATACGCACCTTTAAAACCATTCAAAACAAAAAGAAAATATTGTCCTTGGATTACACCCGTAATAAAAATTATGCAAAACAAGAGAGACAAAGCCCTGTTGGACTTTAAAAAGTGTAAGTCTGAAGCAAAATGGAATTACTATAAAAGTATTAGAAATTTAACAACTTCTGCTATACGTCGGGAAAAAGAAGCGTATATAAAATATCAAATTAATAATAATATTAACAACACAAATTTGTTATGGAAAAATTTAAATAAAATTGGTGTAAATTCTAATGCAAACTGTAATATTCCTTCAGAGCTTTGTAACTCATCTGATTCCGGACAATATATTCTAAATCAAATAGAAACTACTAGTATTAATCCGAATACACTTAATAATTATGAAAATAGTATGTTCTCTGATAAATGTAACGAATTATTTAAATTTTCAGCGGTTACCAGTTTATATGTGGAGCAAGTAATTAAAAAAATTAAATCTAGTCTAGTTGGATTAGATGGAATATCAATTAAAATGCTAACTCTCATTTTACCACACATTATTAATCATATTACTCATATTATAAATTACTGTTTAATAAACGGAGTAGTTCCTAACGTATGGAAATCAGCCATTATTAAACCTATTTGTAAAAATTCTTATCCAAGTACATTTGACCATCTTAGACCGATTAGTATACTGCCAGTTTTAAGCAAAATTCTAGAAAAAATATTTTTTGAACAGATGATGACTTTTATAAACAAATTTGATATTTTACCGTCTTCACAATCCGGATTTAGAAAAAGCTATAGCACGCCGACATGTTTATTAAATATGGTAGATGATTTAATAAAAAGTTTCGACGATTCTCAAATAAGTTTAATTGTTTAAATTGACTTTACAAAAGCATTTGATCTAGTGGATTAAAATTTCTTGCTAGCCAAATTAAAATTTTATAACTTTTCACAAAATGCTCTTATTTTTTTCAAAAATTATTTACAAAATCGAAACTTCATAGTGCATATGTCATCTGATGATGGTACTTCTATATCATCTCTCATTCCATTATCACGTGGTGTACCGCAAGGTTCTATATTAGGACCTTTACTTTTTATTCTCTTTGTCGCTGATATGTCAACAGTTTTTAAATCTTGTTCTGTTTATTCATATGCTGATGATACAAACGTGGTCAAAAGTTTTAATTATAATGAACGAGAAAGAGCTGTGGTAGAATTTAATCGAGACCTTCAAAATCTGAGTAAATGGGTAAAAAGTAATGGGCTATTAATTAACAATGAAAAATCAAAACTCCTTATTATCCCTACAGGAAATCAAGTCTTCCAACCTTCTTTATATCTTGAAGATACACAAATAAATTATAGTGCCACAGTGAAGACTTTAGGATTAAATATTGATAAAGAATTAAAATTTAATGAACATATAAAAATTAAATTAACGTCTGCTAGACTCAAACTTAGACACCTTATCAATATCGTCATATATTATCATCTGAAATTAAATTGAAGTTGGTTAATTCTCTTATTATGCCGATATTTGAGTATTGTGCTTGTGTATATGTCCCCAACCTTACAAAGCAAGACATTAATAGAATTACTCTCTTTCAAAATTCTTGTTTACGTTTTGTTTATATCGTGCGTAAATTTGATCACATATCGTCATATCGACAGGAAGCTAATATGAGTTTTATAGAGGAGAGAACTAATTATATATATTTGTGTCTAATTCATAAAATTTATACGACAAACATTCCATCCTACCTATATTGTAAACTAAATGTCAGAGAATATAACTATAATTTTCGTGGTACTGATTTATTTGTAGTTCCGTCTTTTAAGAAAACTTAATTTAAAGGTTCATTTTCATATCAAGCTCCTAAATTATATAACGAAATTCCTAATTCATTAAAGTCTCTATCATTAAATAATTTTAAACATAAATTAAAATGTCTACAAACAACGTAACTGAAGTATTAAAATTCAGCGTTTACGTATATTTTTGTATATTAGATTATAAAAATGATTGTTCATTTGTATTTGAATTTATTTTTTGTATGTATTATATACATTACGTATCGAGGGTAAGGTGGAAGAACAGCTTTTAGCTGAACCTCGCCTTTGAGTGGATCTCAATAAAGTTACTTATTATTATTATTATTATTATTATTATTATTATTATTATATTTTAGCTAAAAGAAAACATTGCGACAAGAAAATTACTATTTCAAGTGTGGTAGGTATTCTAAAGTCCAGCCCATGTAGCTTATAATATACAACATACTTATCAAGAAAAGGTAAAATCTGACTTTATTTTTGTAAAAAATCATATAAATATTTGGTTCCGCGCTCGAATTTTATAATTTTTCATCATATTTTAGCTAAAAGATGACATTGCAACAAGAAAATTTCTATTTCAAGTGTGGTAGGTATTCGAGAATCTAGCCCATGTAGCTTACAATATACAACGTATTCATCAAGAATAGGTAAAATCTGAGTTTATTTTTGAAAAAATTATATAAAGATTTGCTTCCGCGCCCGAATTTTATAATTCTTAATCATATTTTAGCTAAAAGAAAACATTGCAACAAGAAAATTGCATTTCAAGTGTGGTAGGTATTCCAGAATCCAGCCCATGTAGCTTACAATATTCAACGTATTTATCAAGAATAGGTAATATCTGACTTTATTTTTGTAAAAAATCATATAAATATTTGCTTCCGCGCCCGAACTTTATAATTTTTCATCATATTTTAGCTAAATGAAAACATTGCAACAAGAAATTTGCTATTGCAAGTGTGGTAGGTATTCTAGAATCCAGCCCATGTAGCTTCCAATATACAACGTGTTCATCAAAAAAAGGTAAAATCTGACATTATTTTTGTAAAAAATCATATAAATATTTGCATCCGCGCCCGAATTTTTTAATTCTTCATTATATTTTAGCTAAAGGAAAACAAAGCAACAAGAAAATTGCTATTACAAATGTATTCATCAAGAATAGGTAAAATCTGACTTTATTTTTATAAAAAATCATATAAATATTTGCTTCCGCGCCCGAATTTTATAATTCTTCATCATATTTTAGCTGAAAGAAAACATTGCAACAAGAAAATTGCTATTTCAGGTGTGGTAGGTATTCTAGAATCCAGCCCATGTAGCTTACAATATACAACAAATTCATTAAAATGACACCCGAAAATTGAATGTTTATTATCTGATTGGTACCACGTTTTGGTCACTTTTGCATATCTAATTCTTAAAACCATTTATAGTATAGATCCTCAAGCGTGAATATGAATGTTTTAACAAAAATATCCATTTAAAGAATAGGTAAAATCTGACTTTATTGTTGTTAAAAATCTTATAAATATTTGCTTCCGCGCCCGAATTTATAATTCTTTATCATATTTTAGCTAAAAAAAACAATGCAACATGAAAATTGCTATTTCAAGTTTGGTAGGTATTCTAGATTCCTGCCTATGTAGCTTACAATATACAACGTATTCATCAAGAATAGGTAAAATCTGACATTTACTTTGTAAAAAATCATATAAATATTTGCTTCCGCGCCCGAAATTCATTATTCTTCATCATATTTTAGTTAAAAGAAAACACTGCAAGAAGAAAATTGTTATTTCAAGTGTGGTATTTATTCTAGAATCCGGCCCCTGTAGCTTACAATATACAACGTATTCATTAAAATGGCACCCGAAAATTGAATGTTTATTATCTGATTGGTACCACGTTTTGGTCACTTTTGCATGTCCAATGCTAAAATTATCCATATTATAGATCCCAGAGCATGAATATGAATGTTTTAACAAAAATATCCATTTCAAGAATAGGTAAAATCTGACTTTATTTTTGTAAAAAATCATATAAATATTAGCTTCCGCGCCCGAATTTTATAATTTTTCATCATATTTTAGCTAAAAGAAAACATTGCAAGAAGAAAATTGTTATTTCAAGTGTGGTAGGTATTCTAGAATCCAGCGCATGTAGCTTACAATATACAACGTTTTCACCAAGAATAGGTAAAATCTGACTTTATTATTGTAAAAAATCATATAAATATTTGCTTCAGCGCCCGAAATTTATAATTCTTCATCATATTTTAGCTATAAGGTAACATTGCAACAAGAAAATTGCTATTTCAAGTGTGGTAGGTATTCTAGAATCCAGCACATGTAGCATACAATATGCAACATATTCATTAAGAATAGGTAAAATCTGACTATATTTTTGAAAAAAATCATATAAATATTTGCTTTCGCGCCCGAATTTTAGAATTCTTCATCATATTTTAGCTATAAGATAACATTGCAACAAGAATATTGCTGTTTCAACTGTTGTAGGTATTCTAGAATCCAGTCCATGTAGCTTACAATATACAACGTATACATTAAATGACACCCGAAAATTAAATGTTTATTATCTGATTGGTACTACGTTTTGGTCACTTTTGCATGTCAAATGCTTTAAACCGTCTATAGCATAAATAGGAATGTTTTAACAAAAATATCCATTTTAAGAATACGTTAAATCTGACTTTATTTTTGTAAAAAATCATATAAATATTTGCTTTCGCGCCCGAATTTTATAATTCTTTATCATATTTTAGCTAAACGAAAACATTGCAATAAGAAAATTGCTATTTTAAGTGTGGTAGCTATTCTAGAATCCAGCCCATGTAGCTTACAATATACAACAAATTCATTAAAATGACACCCGAAAATTGAATGTTTATTATCTGATTGGTACCACGTTTTGGTCACTTTTGCATATCTAATTCTTAAAACCATTTATAGTATAGATCCTCAAGCGTGAATATGAATGTTTTAACAAAAATATCCATTTAAAGAATAGGTAAAATCTGACTTTATTGTTGTTAAAAATCTTATAAATATTTGCTTCCGCGCCCGAATTTATAATTCTTTATCATATTTTAGCTAAAAAAAACAATGCAACATGAAAATTGCTATTTCAAGTTTGGTAGGTATTCTAGATTCCTGCCTATGTAGCTTACAATATACAACGTATTCATCAAGAATAGGTAAAATCTGACATTTACTTTGTAAAAAATCATATAAATATTTGCTTCCGCGCCCGAAATTCATTATTCTTCATCATATTTTAGTTAAAAGAAAACACTGCAAGAAGAAAATTGTTATTTCAAGTGTGGTATTTATTCTAGAATCCGGCCCCTGTAGCTTACAATATACAACGTATTCATTAAAATGGCACCCGAAAATTGAATGTTTATTATCTGATTGGTACCACGTTTTGGTCACTTTTGCATGTCCAATGCTAAAATTATCCATATTATAGATCCCAGAGCATGAATATGAATGTTTTAACAAAAATATCCATTTCAAGAATAGGTAAAATCTGACTTTATTTTTGTAAAAAATCATATAAATATTAGCTTCCGCGCCCGAATTTTATAATTTTTCATCATATTTTAGCTAAAAGAAAACATTGCAAGAAGAAAATTGTTATTTCAAGTGTGGTAGGTATTCTAGAATCCAGCTCATGTAGCTTACAAGATACAAAGTATTCATTAAAATGTCACCCGAAAATTGAATGTTTATTATGTAATTGGTACCACGTTTTGGTTACTTTTGCATGTGCAATGCTTAGTACCAACCATAGTATAGATCCTGAAGCATGAATATGAATGTTTTAACAAAAATATCCATTTCAAGTATAGGTGAAATCTGACATTATTTTTGTAAAAAATCATATAAATATTTGCTTCCGCGCCCGAATTTTATAATTCATCATCATATTTTAGCTAAAAGAAAACATTACAACAAGAAAATTGCTATTTCAAGTGTGGTAGGTATTCTAGAATCCAGCCCATGTAGCTTACGATATACAACGTATTCATTAAGACAAGGTAAAATCTGACTTAATTTTTGTAAAAAATCATATAAATATTTGCTTTCGCGTCCGAATTTTATAATTCTTTATGATATTTTAGCTAAAAGAAAACATTGCAACAAGAAAATTGCTATTTCAAGTGTGGTAGGTATTCTAGAATCCAGAACATGTAGCTTACAATATACAACGTATTCATCAAGAATAGGTAAAATCTGACTTTATTTTTGTAAAAAATTATATAAATATTTGCTTTCGCGCCCGAATTTTATTATTCTTTATCATATTTTAGCTAAAAAAAACATTGCAACAAGAAAATTGCTATTTTAAGTGTGGTAGGTATTGTAGATTCAAACTCATGTAGCTTATAATATACAACGTATTCATTAAAATGACAGCCGAAAATTGAATGTTCATTATCTGAATGGTACTAGGTTTTGGTCACTTTTGCATGTCCAATGCTTAAAACCATGCATGGTATAGATCATAAGGCATGAATATGAATGTTTTAACAAAAATATCCATTTCAAAAATAGGTAAACTCTGACTTTATTTTTGTAAAAAATCATATAAATAATTGCTTCCGCGACAGATTTTTACAATTCTTCATAATATTTTAGCTAAAAGAAAACATTGCAACAAGAAAATTGTTATTTCAAGTGTGGTAGGTATTCTAGAATCCAGCGCATGTAGCTTACAATATACAACGTATTCATCAAGAAAAGGTAAAATCTGACTTAATATTTGTAAAAAAACATATATATATATTTGCTTCCGCGCCTGAATTTTATAATTCTTCATAATATTTTAGCTAAAATAAAACATTGCAACACCTACCTACCTACTACCTTTTTTAATACATTGGGAAATAAATTTATTGCTGGTGGAGATTACAATGCTAAACACCAAATTTGGAGATCGAGACTCATTACACCAAGAGGAAGAGAATTACTCAAAACTATCCAGAATAAACATTACATAACCCTTTCAACTGGAGAACCAACCTACTGGCCGACTGACCCAAATAAAATACCTGATCTACTTGACTTTTTCATAGTCAGTGGAAAATCAGAAAAAATTTTTAAAGTAGAATCCTGCTTAGATTTATCATCAGACCACTCACCCGTAATTCTAATATTCAGTACACAAATACCAAAAGTAGATAAACCAGCCTCTCTCTGTAATAAAAAAACGAATTGGCACAAATTCATGAACATACTAGAAAGTAAAATCTCGTTAAATGTCAGCTTAAAATCTCAAGAAGACTTAGATAATGCTGTAGAACATTTAACAAAATCAATTCAGGAATCTACTTGGCAATCGACCCCAATACAAAAATCTTGTAATACTGTAACAAACATACCAGCGTACATCAAACATTTAATAGCCCATAAACGGAAAATTAGAAGAATCTGGCAGACAACTCGAGACCCCCAAGTAAAAAGTAAATTAAATAAAGCCACCAAAGACTTGAAAAAAATATTGCAACAAGAAAAAAATGAAACAATTCAAAACTATCTTGAGAATTTATCAGCAACAGAAGCAAGTGACTACTCATTATGGAAAGCAACGAAAAAAATCAAACAGCCCCAACAACACATTCCACCTATTAGGAAAGAAGGCGGACTATGGGCAAGGACTGACTCTGACAAAGCTCTAGCCTTTGCAAATCACCTAACAAAAGTATTCCAACCTTTTCCACCCTCGATACCACCAGAAGATGAACAATTCATATACAACACGTTAGAACATCCCTTTCAGTTGGATTATCCTATACGACATTTTAAACGGAAGGATGTTCTCGAGATAATATGCAAACATATAAATCCAAAAAAAAAACTCCCGGATACGATTTAATCTCTGGAAAAATTTTAAGACAACTCCCATTTAAAGCAATCATTCTTATAACTTATATATTTAACACAATCTTAAGACTTGGAGTTTTTCCATCACAATGGAAAGTAGCTCAAATTATTCTTATACACAAACCAGGAAAACCCGCTGAGGAAACATCGTCCTATCGTCCAATAAGTTTACTACCTGTACTTTCAAAAGTATTTGAAAAACTTTTCATCACAAGACTGGAGCCCATACTTATGCGAAGAAAATTAATTCCTGATCATCAGTTTGGCTTCCGAAAACAACACTCAACTATTGAGCAGGTTCATAGAGTAGTCGACGTAATAAACAAAACATTTGAAAAAAAATACTACTGTTCAGCAGCTTTTATAGATGTTTCGCAAGCGTTCGATAAAGTGTGGCATATTGGCCTGCTATATAAATTAAAAAGTAACATCCCTCATACCTTCTATCAAATCCTAGAATCCTATCTAACAAACAGATATTTTACAGTAAAATACAAAGAAGAATGTAGTCTATTATACCCAATCAAATCAGGAGTACCCCAAGGTAGTGTTCTTGGACCTATTCTCTACCTCATTTACACGGCTGATATTCCAACAACTCCAAATTATACAGTTGCTACATTTGCTGATGACACAGCAATCCTAGCTTGTCATAAAAATTCAGCAGAGGCCTCACATCTTCTTCAAATACAGCTTAAAAAAATCGAAAAGTGGCTAAAAATTTGGAGAATAAAAGCCAACGAAACCAAATCAGTCCATGTAACTTTTACCTTCAATAAAAGTACGTGTCCTGTGGTAACACTCAATAACCAACCGCTACCGCAAACTGAAGAAACAAGATATCTAGGAATACATCTTGATAGAAGACTAACATGGCGTAAACACATCTTCTCAAAAAGAAAACAACTGGGACTAAAATTCAGGCAGCACTATTGGCTATTAGGTAGAACTTCCAAACTGTCACTGGAAAACAAACTACTGATATATAAAAGTATCTTTAAACCAGTCTGGACGTATGGAATACAACTCTGGGGAACAGCAAGCAACTCCAATATTGAAATACTTCAACGCTTTAAATCTAAGTACCTCCGAACAATTACAAACGCTCCTTGGTATGTGCCAAATGTAAAGATCCACAGAGACCTCAACATGTGTACAGTGAAAGAAAGAATCAAACAATTTAGTACCAAATATCTTAAAAGACTTGAAGCCCACCCAAACACAAGTGCAGTAGAATTGTTAGACAGCAGTGAGGACATACGACGATTAAAACGTTTTAAACCATGAGATTTAGTATAGATTTAACTAATATAATATAGTTAATATTTCGAGTTTTTGTCAGTGGACAAATGCTCCTCATGTAATTAATTTGCTGTTATATTTTTACTTATTATCTTATATTTAGATAGATTGTAAAATTCTTAGGAGATACAAAAAAAAAAGTGTGGTAGGTATTCTAGAATCCTGCCCATGTAGCTTACAATATACAATGTATTCATCAAGAATAGGTAAAATCTGACTTTATTTTTGTAAAAAATCATATAAATATTTGCAACAAGAAAATTGCTATTTCAAGTGTGGTAGGTATTCTAGAATCCAGCATATGTAGCTTACAATATACAACGTATTCATTAAAATGACATTCGAAAATTGAGTGTATATTATCTGATTGGTACCACGTTTTTGTCACTTTTGCATGTCCAATGCTTAAAACCATCCATAGTATAGATCCTAAAGCATGAATATGAATGTTTTAACAAAATTATCCATTTCAAGAATAGGTAAAATCTACCTTCATTTTTGAAAAAATCATAAAAATATTTGCTTCCGCGCCCTAATTTTATAAATCTTCATCATATTTTAGCTAATAGAAAACATTGCAACAAGAAAATTGCTATTTCAAGTGTGGTAGATATTCCAGAATCCTGCCCATGTAGCTTACAATATACAACGTATTCATCAAGAATTGGTAAAATCTGAATTATTTTTGATAAAAATCATATAAATATTTGCTTCCGCGCCCGAATTTTATAATTCTTTATCATATTTTAGCTAAAAGAAAACATTGCAAAAAGAAAATTGCTATTTCAAGTGTGGTAGGTATTCTAGAATCCAGCCCATGTAGCTTACAATATACAACGTATTCATCAAGAATAGGTAAAATCTACCATCATTTTTGAAAAAATCATATAAATATTTGCTTCCGCGCCCGAATTTTATAATTCTTTATCATATTATAGCTAAAAGAAAACATTGCAAAAATAAAATTGCTATTTCAAGTGTGGTAGGTATTCTAGAATCCAGCCCATGTAGCTTACAATATACAACGTATTCATCAAGAATAGGTAAAATCTGAATTATTTTTGTTAAAAATCATATAAATATTTGCTTCCGCGCCCGAATTTTATAATTCTTTATCATATTTTAGCTAAAATAAAACATTGCAAAAAGAAAATTGCTATTTCAAGTTTGGTAGGTATTCTAGAATCCAGCCCATGTAGCTTACAATATACAACGTATTCATCAAGAATAGGTATAATCTGACTTTATTTTTGTAAAAAATCATATAAATATTTGTTTCCGCGCCCGAATTTTATAATTCTTCATCATATTTTAGCTAAAAGAACACATTGAAACAAGAAAATTGCTATTTCAAGTGTGGTAGATATTCTAGAATCCAGTCCATGTAGCTTACAATATACAACGTATTTATTAAAATGACAGCCGAAAATTAAATGTTTATTATCTGACTGGTACCACGTTTTGGTCACTTTTACATGTCCAATGCTTAAAACCATTCATAGTATAAATCCTAAAGCATGAATATGAATGTTTTAACAAAAATATCCATTTCAAGAATAGGTAAAATCTGACTTTATTTTTGTAAAAATTCATATAATTATTTGCTTTCGCGCCCGAATCTTATATTTCTACATCATATTTTAGCTAAAAGAAAACATAGCAACAAGAAAATTGCTATTTCAAATGTGGTAGGTATTCTAGAATCCAGTCCATGTAGCTTACAATATACAACTTATTCATCAAGAATACGTATAATCTGACATAATTTTTGTAAAAAATCATATAAATATATGCTTCCGCCCCCGAATTTTATAATTTTTCATCATGATTTAGATAAAAGAAAACATTGCAACAAGAAAATTGCTATTTCAAGTGTGGTAGTTATTTTAGAATCCAGGCTATTTAGCTTACAATATACAACGTATTCATCAAGAATAGGTAAAATCTGACTGTTATTTTGTAAAAAATCATATAAATATTTGCTTCCGCGCCGAATTTTATAATTTTTTATCATATTTTAGCTAAACGAAAACATTGCAAAAATAAAATTGCTATTTCAAGTGTGGTAGGTATTCTAGAATCCAGCCCATGTAGCTTGCAATATACAACGTATTCATCAAGAATAGGTAAAATCTGACATTATATTTGTAAAAAAGTTATATAAATATTTGCTTCCGCGCCCGAATTTTATAATTCTTTATCATATTTTAGCTAAAAGAAAACATTGCAATAAGAAAATTGCTATTTCAAGTGTGGTAGGTATTCTAGCATCCAGCCCATGTAGCTTACAATACACAACGTATTCATTAAAATGACACCCGAAAATTTAATGTTTATTATCTGATTGGTCACACATTGCTACAAGAAAATTGCTATTTCAAGTGTAGTAGATATTCTAGAATCCAGTCCATGTAGCTTACAATATACAACGTATTTATTAAAATGACATCCGAAAATTGAATGTTTATTATCTGAGTGGTACCACGTTTTGGTCACTTTTACATGTCCAATGCTTAAAACCATCCATTGTATAAATCCTAAAGCATGAATATGAATGTTTTAACAAAAATATCCATTTCAAGAATAGGTAAAATCTGACTTTATTTTTGTAAAAATTCATATAATTATTTGCTTGCGCGCCCGAATCTTATATTTCTACATCATATTTTAGCTAAAGGAAAATATAGCAACAAGAAATTTGCTATTTCAAATGTGGTAGGTGTTCTAGAATCCAGTCCACTTATTCATCAAGAATAGGTATAATCTGACATAATTTTAGTAAAAAATCATATAAATATTTGCTTCCGCGCCCGAATTTTATAATTCTTTATAATATTTTAGCTTATAGAAAACATTGCAAAAAGAAAATTGCTATTTCAAGTGTAGTAGGTATTCTAGAATCCAGCCCATGTAGCTTACAATATACAACGTATTCGTCAAGAATAGGTAAAATCTGACTTTATTTTTGTAAAAAATCATATAAATATATAAGACAATTAGTCTAATTTTATTGATTTAACGACAAATTAAAACATGTGTTTCTCTGTAAAACAAAGAGTTTTATTTTAATTTTTACATTTACATTTATTGAACACAAATGGACACAAATCTTAATGTAACAAACCATACCTGTAAAACAAAGAAACGACATTTAAAGTTACTTTGTCGTGCTTCTTCCGCTAATTAACAAAAATATAATTTTATGAATTTTAAGTAACATTGATCGATCACCATTTATGAAAATCAATTCTTTCTACCACAGCTAACGCCATCTCACGAATTGACAGGACAACAACTGACATTAAGAAGCGCGCTCAAATTCAAAATAGTAATATGAAGGAATCGTATTCCTTTACATCTCCCCCCCTAACCTGGAAAATTTCTGTGGAGATTTTCACTTTATCCAGTACTCCTTTTCTATTGACTCTTTCTTCTATTCTTCTGGTATGGGAACAGGGATAAGTTTTGTGATATGAAATAAATTTGATTCCAATTTTCTGTGGCCTGTATTAATCTTGTAAATTGATTGTGATAGTTTTTCTTCAATTTTAAATGGGCCAATTCTTAACTCGTCTAATTTTCTTCTGTTTAATTTGTGACCATTTTCAACATATACCATATCACTTGATTTGAAATCATGGTTAATTCTGTTCTTATCAATTATCGCTTTATTATAATCATGTGATTTAATTGATCTTTCTAATGCAATTTTTCTATCTCTTATCCAGTTATTTGTTTCTTTGTTTAGTTTAAGCTCATCTGGTATAAATGAGTCATCGGTGCCATCCAGTAGGTATCTTGGTGCAAAACCTGTTATTGAGTGTTCTGTGTTGTTATATTTGTCTACACAATCATGAGCGATAGTTGTCCATGCTTTAATATTTGGTCTCTCATTTATTTTGCACCTGATTTTATTTACAAGTGTTTGGTTTAGTCTCTCGTTGAGTCCGTTGGAAAACGGTGAATTTACTGCAGTGAAAATCAATGTGATAGATCTTTCCTGTAAAAATGTTTTAAATTCTTTTGAGTTTATTCCGGGATATTGATCTGTGAGCACCATACCAATTTCATTACAATTCAATACATTATTTATAAGTTTTATGAAGTCTTTAGCACTCTGTGTCTTTGAGGTTACTATATAAGCGTATGGAGTAAAATGATCGACTAGAAGGTGTAGATACTTTTTTGTTGATCTCGAGCCTCCGAATCCTCCAATTGTATCTATTGATACAATTTCAAATGGTTTTGTGGAAGGTCCCAAGTACGACATTAAACCATATTTTGTTTGCCTTCTAGTCTTATTCTTTATACATATATCGCATTGTTTGCATAGATTTGTGATGTTTTTAGTTAAATTCTTTGCGGTATACAGTTTTCCTATTTTGTTTTGCATTTGTTTTATGCCTATATGACACATCATTTCATGTATTAACTTTATTAGTTTCTTACTGAATTCTTCTGATAGTAATATTTTTTCTTGTTTCTTTATTTTTCTGAAATATACATTGCTTTTACAAATCAATTTGTTTTTATATTTTTTTATATCCTCATTTTTTCCTTGATCTGCCAATATATCATTCAATGTTATTAGGTTAACTATCTTTAACTGTTCATGTACATCTTTATTCGGCTCTAATACAGGATTTCTGCTCAAGCAATCAGCTTCTAAGTTGTCCTTTCCTGGTGCATATTTTATTGTGAAGTCATATTGTGATAGATAATAGGATAATTCTCCTAACTCCTCATCAGTTCGCGACTTGATGTTTAAGTTTTCCAAAGGTTTGTGGTCAGAAAATACTGTGAAAGGTTTGCCTATTAGCCAATATTGCCAATAATTTATTGCTTCTTTAATGGCTAAGCATTCCAAGTATATAGCTTTCTTTCTCTTTTGGACTTCGCTTAATTTCTTTGAGAAATATGCTACAGGATTTTCATTACCGTTTGGTTGAACTTGTTTCAAGACTGCTCCAACCCCTTCTAATGATGCATCAGTGTATATGTTTATTGGCAGGTCCTGATCAAAAATTTCTAAAATTGGTTGTGAGCACAATAGCTGTTTTATCTTTTCAAAAGCTTCTTGACAGTCTTTTGACCAAATAAATTTTTGGTTTTTTCTGAGTAGTTTATGTAGTGGTTCTAACATTATTGAACTGTTAGGTATATACTCACGGTAGAAATTTACTTTTCCTAAAAGTTGTCGAATATTTTTTTGATTTTTTGGTGTTGGAAAATCACGTATTGATATCAAGTTATCTCTCATTGGTGTAACTTTGTTATTTTGTATTACATGTCCAAGATATCTCACAGAATTGGTTGCAAATCGACACTTTGTAAACTTTAGGCGGAACCCTTCTTTTTGAATTGCCTCTAAGAGCTGTGATAAATGATTTATGTGGTCTGCATATGATTTCGAAAATATCAAAATGTCATCTATGAAATTTACCGTAAAGTCTGTTAACTTGTACTTTCTCAGTATGTTGTTTAGAATCCTTTGAAATATTGCTGGCGATGTTTTTAAACCAAAGGGTAAGCATGTCCATTGGTAATGGCCTTCCTGGGTAACAAAAGCAGATTTCTTTCTGTCTTCAACTCGCAGCGGAATAGACCAGAATGCAGAGTTAATATCTAATGTTGAAAAGTACTTACAGTTTCTTGTTTTTGTTACTAAGTCTCCAATCAATGGGAATGGTTGAGCTTGAGGTACCACTATCTTATTCAAGTCCCTGAAATCAATACACAATCTTGTTTTTTTATTGTCTTCTTTTTTGAATGCTAATGTTACCGGTGCTGCAAACGGACTGTATGATTCCTCAATAAGATTTCTTTCCAGCAATTTTTTTACCTGTTCTTCTATTTCTATCTTGTCTTCTACTGAGCATCTATATGGTCTCTTACTACAGTATTTATCCACAAGTAGATCAATGTGTGCTTCATAGTCCTTTACTGTTCCAATATCATACTTGTCCTTTGCAAAGCTCGATTTATACTTATCAATGAGTTCATTTATTTCTGATTTCTGTAGACTATTTAGATGACTCAGATCCATTAAAAATTCATTTTCTTTTATATTTTCATTAAAATTTATAAAGTTTAAGTTCTTCTTATCTGGATGTTCCTTTGTTAAATGTAGTTCCTGTTCTATTACTTTTTCCTGAGATTTCTGTCTGATCTTCAAATTTTCATCTTGGATCAATTTGAACTCTTTTATTATATCAAGTCCAATAAGGAAATCGTATTTGAAGCTTTTTTCCATCTACAACATAAACACCAATTTCCTTTTCTATATTAAATATTTAAATTTTAATTGTTGTAAAACCTTTTGTTTTTTTAACACCATTAATTGTTATCAGGTTTGTATTGTTGTATTCACTTTCACTTTCTTTCTTTAATCTTAATAATTTAGAATTGATCAAAAAAACATTGGATCCGGAATCATATATACCGAATATGTCCAATTTTCCTTCCAATCTTAACTTTACTTCAATTAATGGTGTAATTACTCGTTTTTTGGCTCGCTGACACTTAATTCAACATCTAGCACTGTATTGTTTACATTCCTTTTATAGTTTCTCTTGTCATAATCATCAGATGGTTTATTGAACCAGCAATTTTCTTCCAAGTGGAAACGGGTTCCTTTATTTAATTTTTCACATATTTTGCAAGGTTTCATTTTTTCAATATTCGTTTTACTATTAAATGGAGTTTTCTTTAACTTAATATTATTATTTTTATTGACTGTTTGTTCATGTTTACCAATTTCTTTGAAAAGACTTGCCGTTGTGGTTATAGATTCCTTATCTATTTTGTACATTATGTAATCAGGTAAACCCATAACGATAAGATTTATCAGCGTTTGCATGTCAATTTTGCTATTTGTTTCTAATAATAATCTTTCTTTCTTTGTGGCATAATCAAGTAATGAACCTCCTTGATATTTGAATGTAAATGCATATTTTATTTGTGACCAACCTTTGCTTCCGTATGTTTCACAAAAATTTGTTTTCCATGTTTTCCATTCTGCATTTATAGTGCATTTTATTAACATACTTGTGTACCAATCTAAGCATTGTTTTTCAAGTAAATGCTTCAATGTCTCAATTTTTTCAGCATCCTTTAATATCTCAAAACGTGTACATTCGTTTTCAAATTCATTAATCCATTGATTAACACTTGATGTTTTTCCTGAAAATTTCTCTATCAAAAATCTTTCTGCTATTTTTCCAAAATTTTTATTTTCAGCACTTACACTGGTATTAATAACGGGGAGTTTCGAATCGTGTGTACTTTCCTCTAGGTATTGTTCACCAAATTGAATATTTTCACTTTCATCTAAGTAAATTTTCCTCAAGTTCTCAGTTAAGGGGATCCATATTTTCCGTGTTTGATGTCTTTTCTTTAGAGAATTCTTGATTTTGGTGAAATAACTTGTAGCTATAATGGCAGTGTGTTGATTTGCCGGCTTCAAATCATCGGGGATATCAAATAAACGTCCATCGGGTGTCCCGATTGAGGTTATGCCAAGTATATTGGTTTTTCCATCAGATGCTGCCAGTACTGCGAACGTGAATTGTAATTTTTCCATTTTCCTTTACTAAAAATGTCGTTTTATAAGACAATTAGTCTAATTTTATTGATTTAACGACAAATTAAAACATGTGTTTCTCTGTAAAACAAAGAGTTTTATTTTAATTTTTACATTTACATTTATTGAACACAAATGGACACAAATCTTAATGTAACAAACCATACCTGTAAAACAAAGAAACGACATTTAAAGTTACTTTGTCGTGCTTCTTCCCCTAATTAACAAAAATATAATTTTATGAATTTTAAGTAACATTGATCGATCACCATTTATGAAAATCAATTCTTTCTACCACAGCTAACGCCATCTCACGAATTGACAGGACAACAACTGACATTAAGAAGCGCGCTCAAATTCAAAATAGTAAAATGAAGGAATCGTATTCCTTTACAAATATTTGCTTCCAAGCCCGAATCTTATAATTCTTTATTATATTTTAGCTAAAAGAAAACATTGCAACAAGAAAATTGCTATTTCAAGTATGGTAGGTAATCTAGAATCCAGCCCATGTAGCTTACAATATACAACGTATTCATCAAGAACAGGTAAAATCTGAATTTATTTTTGAAAAAAAATTATATAAATATTTGCTTCCGCGCCTGAATTTTATAATTTTTCGTCATATTTTAGCTAAAAGAAAACATTGCAACAAGAAAATTGCTATTTCACGTGTAGTAGGTATTCTAGAATCCAACCTATGTAGCTTACAATATACAACGTATTCATTAAAATGACAGCCGAAAATTGAATGTTTATTATCTGATTGGTACCACGTTTTGGTCACTTTTGCATGTCCAATGCTAAAACCATCCATAGTATAGATCCTTAAGCATGAATATGAATGTTTTAACAAAAATATCCATTTCAAGAATAGGTAAAATCTAAATTATTTTTGTGAAAAAATCATATAAATATTTGCTTCCGCGATCAAATTTTATAATTTTTCAGCATATTTTAGCTTAAAGAAAGCATTGCAACAAGAAAATTGCTAGTTCAAGTGTGGTATGTATTCTAGAATCCAGCCCATGTAGCTTACAATATACAACGTATTTATCAAGAATAGGTAAAATCTGACTTTATTTTTGTAAAAGACCATATTTCTTTCCGCGCCCGAATTTTATAATTCCTCACCATATTTTAGTTAAAAAAAAATATTGCAACATGAAAATTGCTATTTCAAGTGTGGTAGGTATACTAGAATCAAGCCCATGTAGCTTACAATATACAACGTATTCATCAAGAATAGGTAAAATCTGACTTTATTTTTGTAAAAAATCATATAAATATTTGCTTCTGCGCTCGAATTTTATAAGTCTTCATTATATTTTAGCTAAAAGAAAACTTTTCAACAAGAAAATTGCTATTTCAAGTGTAGTATGTATTCTAGAATCCAGCCCATGTAGCTTACAATATACAACGTATTCATTAAAATGACAGGCGAAAATTGAATGTTTATTATCTGATTGGTACCACGTTTTGGTCACTTTTGCATGTTCAATGCTAAAATTATCCCTAGTATAGATCGTAAAGCATGAATGTGAATGTTTTAACAAAAATATCTATTTCAAAAATAGGTAAAATCTAAATTATTTTTGTGAAAAAATCATATAAATATTTGCTTCCGCGACCAAATTTTATAATTTTTCATCATATTTTAGCTTAAAGAAAGCATTGCAACAAGAAAATTGCTAGTTCAAGTGTGGTAGGTATTCTAGAATCCAGCCTATGTAGCTTACAATATACAACGTATTCATTAAAATGACAGCCGAAAATTGAATGTATATTATCTGATGGGTACCACGTTTTGGTCACTTTTGCATGTTCAATGCTAAAATTATCCCTAGTATAGATCGTAAAGCATGAATGTGAATGTTTTAACAAAAATATCTATTTCAAAAATAGGTAAAATCTGACTTTATTTTTTTCAGAATCATAAAAATATTTGCTTCCGCTTTCGAATTTTATAATTCTTTATCATATTTAAACTAAAAGAAAACATTGCAACAAGAAAATTGCTAGTTCAAGTGTAGTATGTATTCTAGAATCCAGCCCATGTAGCTTACAATATACAACGTATTCATCAAGAATAGGTAAAATCTGACTTTATTTTTGTAAAAAATCATATAAATATTTGCTTCTGCGCTCGAATTTTATAAGTCTTCATTATATTTTAGCTAAAAGAAAACTTTTCAACAAGAAAATTGCTATTTCAAGTGTAGTATGTATTCTAGAATCCAGCCCATGTAGCTTACAATATACAACGTATTCATTAAAATGACAGGCGAAAATTGAATGTTTATTATCTGATTGGTACCACGTTTTGGTCACTTTTGCATGTTCAATGCTAAAATTATCCCTAGTATAGATCGTAAAGCATGAATGTGAATGTTTTAACAAAAATATCTATTTCAAAAATAGGTAAAATCTAAATTATTTTTGTGAAAAAATCATATAAATATTTGCTTCCGCGACCAAATTTTATAATTTTTCATCATATTTTAGCTTAAAGAAAGCATTGCAACAAGAAAATTGCTAGTTCAAGTGTGGTATGTATTCTAGAATCCAGCCCATGTAGCTTACAATATACAACGTATTTATCAAGAATAGGTAAAATCTGACTTTATTTTTGTAAAAAATCATATAAATATTTGCTTCCGCGCCCGAATTTTATAATTCTTTATCATATTTTAGCTAAAAGAAAACATTGCAACAAGAAAATTGCTATTTCAAGTGTGGTAGGTATTCTAGAATCCAGCCCATGTAGCTTACAATATACAACGTATTCATTAGAATGACACCTGAAAATTAAATGTTTATTATCTGATTGGTACCACGTGTTCGTCACTTTTGCATGTCCAATGCTTAAAACCATCCATAGTATAGATCCTAAAGCATGAATAAGAATGTTTTAACATAAATTGCCATTTGAAGAATAGGTAAAATTTGACTTTATTTTTGTGTAAAAAATCATATAAATATTTGGTTCCACGCCCGAATCTTATAATTCTTTATCATATTTTAGCTAAAAGGATACATTGCAACAAGAAAATTGCTATTTCAAGTGTGGGAGGTATTCTAGAATCCAGCCCATGTAGCTTACAATATACAACATATTCATTAAAAAGACACCTGAAAATTGAATGTTTATTACCTGATTGGTACCACGTTTTAGTCACTTTTGCATGCCCAATGCTTAAAACCATCCATAGTATAGATCCTAAAGCATGAATATGAATGTTATAACAAAAATATCCATTATAATAATAGGTAAAATCTGACTTTATTTTTTTTGTAAAAAATCATATAAATATTTGCTTCCGCGCCCGAATTTTATAATTCTTTGTCATATTTTAGCTAAAAGAAAGCATTGCAACAAAAAAATTGCTATTTCAAGTGTGGTAGGTATTCTAGAATCAAGCCCATGTAGCTTACAATATACAACTTATTCATCATGAATGGGTGAAAACTGACTTTATTTTTGTAAAAAATCTTATAAATATTTGCTTCCGCGCCTGAATTTTATAATACTTCGTTATATTTTAGCTAAAAAAAAAAAACATTGCAACAAGATAATCGCTATTTCAAGTGTGGTAGGTATTCTAGAATCCAGCACATGTAGCTTACAATATACAGCGTATTCATCAAGAATAGGTAAAATCTGACTTTATTTTTGTAAAAAAACATATAAATATTTGCTTCCGCGCTCGAATTTTATAATTCTTCATCATATTTTAGCTAAAAGAAAACATTGCAACAAGAAAGTTGCTATTTCAAGTGTGGTAGGTATTCTAGAATCCAGCCCATGTAGTATACAATATACAACTTATTCATCAAGAATAGGTAAAATCTGACTTTATTTTTGTAAAAATTCATATCAATATTTGCTTCCGCGCCCAAAATTTATAATTCTTTATCATATATTAGCTAAAAGGAAACATTGCAACAAGAAAATTGCTATTTCAAGTGTTGTAGGTATTCTAGAATCTAGCCTATGTATCTTACAATATACAACGTATTCATTAAAATGACACCTGAAAATTTAATGTTTATTATCTGATAGGTACCACGTTTTGGTCACTTTTGCATGTCCAATGCTTAAAACCATCCAATATATAGATCCTAAAGCATGAATATGAATGTTTTAAGAAAAATATCTATTTCAAGAATAGTTAAAATCTGACTTTAGTTTTGTAAAAAAACATATAAATATTTGCTTTCGCGCCCGAATTTTATAATTTTTTCATCATATTATATATATATATATATATATATATATATATATATATATATATATATATAATCATAGCCTCTTATACCCTTGCGGATGTCAAGGATTAAACTGTCATTTAATTATATCTTGTGAATATGAGCCAATCCTTTCCGTTCAGTGCTAAGATGCATGCATCACGTTTGTTACAGTTTCTCTTTTCTAGTAGTTTGTCTATCATTTCATCATATGTTTTTTGAAATCTTTCTCTTTTCTTTTTGCCATGAGTTCTGCTTTTCCATATTCTCTACACCTGCATATCTTCTTTCATTCTAATGAGGTGCCCGTACCATTGCAGCTGTTTTTCTTCGATTTTGAATAGTGCCGATTTTATTTCCAATTTTTCTCTTATTACCTCATTTCTTATTTTGTCAAGTTTTGTGATGCCCTCTACTCTTCTTAAGAATTTCATTTCGGCGGCCTGTATTTTGCTAATTATATTCTATATTCTAGAATCCAGCCTATGTAGCTTACAATATACAACGTATTCATTAGAATGACACCTGAAAATTGAATGTTTATTATATGACTGGTACCACGTGTTGGTCACTTTTGCATGTCCAATGCTTAAAACCATCCATAGTATAGATCCTAAAGCATGAATAAGAATGTGTTAACAAAAATTGCCATTTGAAGAATAGGTTAAAATCTGACTTTATTTTTGTGTAAAATATCATATAAATATTTGCTTCCAGGCCCGAATCTTATAATTCTTTATCATATTTTAGCTAAAAGAAAACATTGCAACAAGAAAATTGCTATTTCAAGTGTGGTAGGTATTCTAGAATCCAGCCCATGTAGCTTACAATATACAACGTATTTATCAAGAATAGGTAAAATCTGACTTTATTTTTGTAAAAAAACATATAAATATTTACTTCTGCGCTCGCAATTTATAATTCTTTATCATATTTTAGGTAAAAGGATACATTGCAACAAGAAAATTGCTATTTCAAGTGTGGGAGGTATTCTAGAATCCAGCCCATGTAGCTTACAATATAAAACATATTCATTAAAAAGACACCTAAAAATTGAATGTTTATTACCTGATTGGTACCACGTTTTAGTCACTTTTGCATGCCCAATGCTTAAAACCATCCATAGTATAGATCCTAAAGCATGAATATGAATGTTATAACAAAAATATCCATTACAATAATAGGTAAAATCTGACTTTATTTTTTTTGTAAAAAATCATATAAATATTTGCTTCCGTGCCCGAATTTTTTAATTCTTCATCATATTTTGTTAAAAGATAACATAGCAATAAGAAAATTGCTATTTCAAGTGTAGTATGTATTCTAGAATCCAGCCCATGTAGCTTACAATATACAACGTATTCATTAAAATGAACCCCCGAAAATTAAATGTTTTTTTATCTTATTGGTACCACGTTTTGGTCACTTTTGCATGTCCATTACTTAAAACCATCCATAGTATAGATCCTAAAGCATGAATATGAATGTTTTAACAAAAATATCTATTTCCAGAATGGGTAAAATCTGACATTATTTTTGTAAAAACTCATATAAATATTTGCTTCCGCGCCCAAATTTTATAATTCTTTGTCATATTTTAGCTAAAAGAAAGCATTGCAACAAAAAAATTACTATTTCAAGTGTGGTAGGTATTCTAGAATGCAGCCCATGTAGCTTACAATATACAACTTATTCATCATGAATGGGTAAAAACTGACTTTATTTTTGTAAAAAATCTTATAAATATTTGCTTTCGCGCCCGAATTTTATAATTCTTCGTCATATTTTAGCTAAAAAAAAACATTGCAACAAGAAAATTGCTATTTCAAGTGTGGTAGGTATTCTAGAATCCAGCACATGTAACTTACAATATACAGCGTATTCATCAAGAATAGATAAAATCTGTCTTTATTTTTGTACAAAAACATATAAATATTTGCTTCCGCGCTCGAATTTTATAATTCTTTATCATATATTAGCTAAAAGGAAACATTTCAACAAGAAAATTGCTATTTCAAGTGTGGTAGGTATTCTAGAATCTAGCCTATGTAGCTTACAATATACAACGTATTCATTAAAATGACACCTGAAAATTTAATGTTTATTATCTGATAGGTACCACGTTTTGGTCACTTTTGCATGTCCAATGCTTAAAACCATCCATTGTATATATCCTAAAGCATGAATATGAATGTTTTAAGAAAAATATCTATTTCAAGAATAGTTAAAATCTGACTTTATTTTTGTAAAAAATCATATAAATATTTGCTTTCGCGCCCGAATTTTATAATTCTTCATCATATTATATATATATATATATATATATATATATATATAATCATAGCCTCTTATACCCTTGCGGATGTCAAGGATTAAACTGTCATTTAATTATATCTTGTGAATATGAGCCAATCCTTTCCGTTCAGTGCTAAGATGCATGCATCACGTTTGTTACAGTTTCTCTTTTCTAGTAGTTTGTCTATCATTTCATCATATGTTTTTTGAAATCTTCCTCTTTTCTTTTTGCCATGAGTTCTGCTTTTCCATATTCTCTTCACCTGCATATCTTCTTTCATTCTTATGAGGTGCCCGTACCATTGCAGCTGTTTTTCTTCGATTTTGGATAGTGCCGATTTTATTTCCAATTTTTCTCTTATACCTCATTTCTTATTTTGTCAAGTTTTGTGATGCCCTCTACTCTTCTTAAGAATTTCATTTCGGCGGCCTGTATTTTGCTATCTTGACTTCTATTTGTTACCCACGTTTCGCTCCCAAACAATAGAATTGGTTGATATATGGTTTTGTATATAGTCATTTTGTTGTTTTTCTTTATTTGCTTGTCTTACTCCTTTACTGGTTTCAAAATGGTCAGACAGCTGATTGCCAGTCCTTACACAATTCTTTGTTACATCGTATATGCTTTTTATGGCATTTATTAGTTCTACTTTGATGCCTCTTTTCTTTATTATTTCCCACAGTGCGTTTCTAGGGACCATACCAAACGCTTTTTGTATGTCAATAAAGCAAACATGCAAAGTTTTATTGTGCTTTAA